>JARJCN010000084.1:0-208743 GCA_029282135.1 Mycena belliarum
ATCCGAGCCCGCTGTTTGATGGCATGATGCGTCGACGGCGGCATCGACATTTTGTATTCCATCGCACACAGCTTCTATTCGATACTCTGGCTTCCCGCGAGCGGCGCGTCCCCTTACGCGTCGTGCGGCTCTCCCGAGTAGTGTGATGCGCCGCTGATCCTGCCGCAGCGGCGACAAGCATTGGTAAGTCCCACGATATTTCTTTTCAGCTTCAAAGTACTCATCATCTATGCCAGATTTAAGCTGTCCTCAACGTGTTTCACGCGCTTTCTGGCGCGTCGCCGCCCCGCCCCGACCCGTTTCTGCCGCCGGATCGATGTGCACGGCACGTTGCCGCTGCCCTCTCTATTTTCGATCAAGATTTCGCTCCCGCTATTCCCACTATGCCCCTAGCACGCCCACTCTGTTTGACCTCCCTGATGGCCGAACACGTTGCCGCAGCCCGCTCCTATCGCGATTGCGCGCCGCCACCATCAGCCTCACGCGTCGCCACCATGCCGTCAACTAGCGGCGTGCCGGACCATCGATGCCGCTACAGCGGCCACATACCTCAGTAAGCCCCGCAATCTTTTTCCAGCTCAATACTCAATATTCGCAGGAGATCTCCGCCGTATTTTGATGCGTTCGACGCGTCTTCCGAAGCGTCCGCAGGGACCGGACTCGATCTCGCTGCGGGTCTGGTGGGCGGCACCGTTCGATCAATTGACGCACTCAACGCGATGCCGCTACCTTCGCCGTTCTGATGCGAGTTCACATCATCCTGCTACTGTCTTGATGCGCCTGACGGGCTGCGGCTACTCCCGCTACGGAGACACGCTTCAGTAAGTCCTGTGCTTTTTTTTCCAGCTCAAACTCATGATTTATAGGATATCTACACTGTCATCAATGCCTTTTAAGTGTTTCCGACGCGTCCGCGTGGGGCCCGCCACGGCTTTGACGCCCCCGACGTGTCAGCGCCGCCAGTGACCGGGACCCGTCGTTCGCGGCGATGCTTCGGTAAGTCCCGTGACTCCCTTTGCAGTTCAAAACTCATCATTCAAGCCAGATCTACCTACACCTTTCGACGTGATTCATGCGTCTTCCGACGCGTCAGCGCCGGCCCAACCCGGTGTCGCCGTCGGCTTGATGCACCTAACGTGTCGGCGCCGCCGCCAGCCTGATGCCCGACGTGTCGCCCCCGCTGCCGCTGTTATTTTCCATCAAGCCTTTGTGATCCCACCCCTTCTGTTATGCCCCCGAACCGCCCGCAATCCCGATTACAGATTTCGCGCTCCGAGCACCACTCTGATGCGCCCCACGCGTCGCCGCCACATCAACATGTGTTCCTGCCACCCCAAGTTGATTCTGGTTCCCACCCTCGCGTTGACACGTCGGGCTTTCCTAAGTCGATTTCTCGCGGTCTCGCCACTGCTGCGATGGAACCTGTGTAAGCTCATCTATTAAGATCTCATTCGATCTTGAGTACTGATGCTGTGCATTAGTGTCCCACCCCGCACCCCTGCCCCCAAATTTCTTTCCGTATTAAGTGTTCCCCCGAGCGCGCCGTCGGTGATGCGCCGCCGCACGCGTTGACCTCGCGTTTGGTATGTTCAAATATTTTATTTATTCGTTGTGTTCTGAAAGCTTTATGTCAGCATCGTAGGTCTTCGCGCGCCGTCGCGCAGGTGTTGACGGGGACATGTCACCTCATGCACATGTCCCAAGGGCGCACGGCCGTTTCGATTCCACTCCGGTTCAGACGGGATACACCGCCTCTTTCGATGCAAGTTTTGGTTGTCCTGCAACCGCCTTCCTGCGTCTACCACGTCAGCGGCGTCCCCGACATTCTGCGCGCAACCGTCAAAAATCCGATTCAAGTTTTGGCGATCCCGCGAGCGGGCCGCCGTGCGTGTCTGGGACATCCATGGTATGTTCATACAGCCTCGTCGTGTTTCACTCTTACAGGGTTATTCTAGCACACTCGAATCCGGGCTGCTTGAACACGTCCCGCAGATCTCGGCCTCGCCCGATCGAATTTCTTTTTTTTTCGATTTTTCGGCTTCCGGCAAGCACACCATCGGTGATGTGGCTCCTACCGCCCTCAAAAACATCGATTCGAGTTTTGGTGATCCCGCGAGCGAGGTGTGCGCGCGCGCGAGACACTGCTGGGTATGTTGAAACCACTCCATTTCCGCAATCTTACAAGATCATTCTAGTTCTCAAATCTCTTCAACGCGCCGACATCTCCGGGGGTCTCGGCCGAGCTCAGTTCAATTTTTCATGCTCCGGCGAGCGCCACAAGTCTCTGCGGTCCTTTTCAGGTATGCTCGAATGCTGTATCTGATGTTTCCGCCCTCATATGCTTCCTCCAGTCTGCTGAATGGAAGTCCTTTTGTGCGCGCGACCCGGTAAGTATTTGCTTTGAGCTCTTTCCCTCAGTCCTAACCCTAATTATCGCTAGCTTGACTCTGACTCCGCGCGCCTCCGGTGAGTCTACCCAAACTTCCAGATCTGCTGACTCTCGCTTAGACCCCGCGCCAGGCACCGATTTGAGATGCATCGGCGATCCAGTGAGATGCATCGGTGAGATCCCTTACCCCCCCTCCCTACGTAGCCACCCCTTCCACTGAACGCCTGCCGACCTTCGGGACGGGGAGGGTATCGCCGAATTTCTAAAAATAGATTTCTCACTTGCACCTCCGTATGATTTTGAAAGCTTAAACAAGTGCAAACTTTTACGCGAACGGCAAACAGTCAGAGAAGTTCATGCCACCCCCGGCATGGAGGTGATCACGGCTATAAGCGCGACCTGAATGTGGAACTGGTCAATCCGTTCACTCGGAAAATCGCCCAGAAATGGCAGCAGGTCCTTCTATCTTTCATCCAGGCTACTCACTTACTTGTGCAAACTTGAAGGTGTTCGAAGCTAATGTCTTCGGCTCCCTGATCACCTCTACAGTCGCTTGCATCGATCAGCTCGTTGACGACATCCAACGGTCGGCCCCATCTGGACTTAGGGACCGTGCCAAATTGCAGGGGGAGAGCTGCCACGAGGAGGCCCGTGTTGCTCTCGACAAGATGGTTGAAGCGGTCGAACGAGATCTTGATGCTGTGCAAAAGCAAACATCACGAGCCATTGCCCCGCACGTTAAAGAGCAACTCTGTGACGGCTACGAAGAAGCCATGAAAGAGCGCGGGAAGGGCGCTGTGAAACGACAGAAGGTCAGGGGCATCCTCCTTGAAAAGTAGTTTCATAACACGACATTTAAATTTGCAGGACGGCTTCCGCTTGTTCATCGAGGGTTGCAAAGATCAAATCTTCGAGGGCGGGGCGGCGGTGATCATGGACAGGCTTAACACCGCGTCTGAAGGGATCGGCAAGACACTCGATGTCGCGATGAAGAATCTTGCCCAGAAGGTACATACATCTCATGGTGTCGGACCTCGGTCGTGCTAATTAATATCTGCCCAGATTGAGGTCAACTTGGCCGTGCTTTGGGAAGGCGTCCAGAACGACTTGGATCCCGCTCAGGCCAAGGCTCGTTCCGAAGTCCTCGCTGAGGTAAATTGTGTTCTCGAGCAGATCCAGTTCCTCGTCGCCGCCGACAAAACAAGATAGACAAGCGACTGAATTCAAGGCTCCTCTTTCCTCTCACTGCACTTCATGTATTATCTTCATGCGAGTTTGTCTATTGTTGTACCATTCATTGTAACTAGCGCTGGAATCGGAGCGCAGTCGTCGGTGAAGCTTGGTTGTATTTGAACATTGTCTCAGATCACTTCCGCGGGGAGCGCCGCAAGTCTGCCGCCCAGCTCGAAGGCGAACGGGAAGGGCACCTCGAGCGCCAGGAGCGTGTCGATGAGTGCCGCAACAAGCTCAGGGGTCGTGCGCAGGAACAGAACCGAGCTGCGCAGAGTCGGTGTCAGTGTCAGGTTGCAGTCCGCTTTCAAGCTGGAAGGAGAACATACGCGCACCCGAAGGAAGTATAGAGCACCGAGCGTAGCAGCTCGCCGCGGGTCCAAGAACGACTTCAACACGGCCGTGTCGGCGGGCACGACCTGCACGCCGCCGGCCCAGCAGAGCGCGTGCACCTGCGGCCCGAAGGCAAACACCGCCTGCCCGAGCATCGCGTAGAACGCCACGCACTGCGGCAGCCCCACGGGCTTGAGGCATGCGCTGGTGGGGACGATGTGCCCGTCGACGACGCACGCGAACTTCTGCGCCTGCACGATGCGCGCGCAACGCGCTCGTGGTCGTACATATCAGGCATGCCCAGGCATTTAACGAAGACCCCGGCAAGTGATTGCTGCCATTCCATGCGTGTGCCACTACGTGGGCGCCGTGTTAAGCTCTAGCGCGCGACAGCTTATGGGAACGGAGCCTGCCTGCTCGATGATCGGATCTAGGCTTTCCAGCTATAGGTTCTTTTGTTTTCGTAGTCTTCGGATAGTTTTTCTATCGGCTTTGGAACTTTGGGTCAAGGGCAAAAAGAGGGTGGCCGCCTGGCCGCTTAGTCAGGTGTTTGGCCCGCGCGCCAATTTGGACTTTACACCCATGTCTGGCCCAATCCATCTCTAGCGAAACCTCTCGTCTGCCTTGTATTTTAAGAGGTACGTTAGACGACGTCATCGAACTTAAAACGCAGTCTACACCCCGCCGACCCCACCACAAACCCCATGCCGCGCATGCACCTCTGCCTGCGACTCCGCGCGTCGACATGCTTGCGCGGCTCCAGGTTGTGACGTGGCCCACCAACGAGCCCACATTCGCTCCCTTAGCCCAGCAACAAGTGCTCCTCGCTGTGACTCCGCACGCACCGAGTCGTGCACGCGAATCTACCACGGACGCAGCGCTCGACGCCGCCGCTCCCGCCCTCGGACCGCGCCGCGCCCGCGCCCCTTGGTGCGTCCCCGCATGCGCCTCTTACTCGTCGCTCGCTTACCTTATCCCCAGACTACGCTACTTACTCCTACTCGAACGAAGCTGTTCTCGTCCACCGGCGCAAGCGCCGAGTGCTATCTTACGGCGCGTCTTCGGGTTCGAAGTCGCGCTTGAGACGCCGGCCGCAGCCCTCTCGCTCTCGCTCGCGACACTCCCCACTCCCGCCCGCTGCTCCTGGGCCGCGCGGTCAAGCTCACGCTGCACGTTCGCAGCGGGACCACGGCCTCGAAACGCCCGCACAACGACGCGCTCATCCCGCACGTCGTCCCCAGCGTCCGAAGCACGCAGGTCCCCGGCACAAGTCCGCTCGATCGCTCGACCCTGCATGCGCGGCCGAAAGAGTCGCCCGTGCGCAATCCACTCGGCTGCGTCCCCGGCACCCGAAACGTGCGCGCCGCCCTCTACGTCCACCGGCGCCGGCGCACAGTCCCACTCGGCCCGTCGCGCCGCGTACGCGCACACTCAAACGCGCGGGCCGTGCCTGCCCTTCCCATCGCACGCCGCCCGCCGCAACTCAACGGCTCGCGCGCAGATTCCTGCCGCCGAGTCCTGCCGCCTGCTGGAGCCCCGTGCACGGCACCTGCCGCATTCCCGTTCCCCACCGCCCTCGCGCGAACTCGCCCCGCTGCGCGCTCAACTCCCGCCTTCCACATCGCGCCCCCCGCTCGCTCGCGCCTCCCGCTACCGCCGATCCCACGCCCGTCCCATCCCATCCCGCCGTCCAAGCGCACCTCGCGTCGCATCGATGCGCCTTGCGCACCCGATCCCGGCCCGCCTGCTCGACGCCCTGCGTCCGAAGTCAGCACTCCTCTCGGGTACACGGCTCGGGACTCGGCTCGGGACTCGCGCACCTCGGACCTTCTCGCGCGCGCGCCGCCATCCCCTCCCTCCCTCCCAATTCCGCCTCCCAGATCCCAGATCCCGAGCGCGGACGCGGCAGCGCTGGCAGCAGCCTCGAGGCGGAGTCCCGAGCCCCGAGTCCCGCCGCTCGTAGGTGCCGTACCCCACACCCGCCTTCGCCTCCGCATCCGAATCGGAATCGAATCGACGCGATTCGACTCGAATCGAATCGATGCGACGGCGCGACGCGACTCGACTCGACGCGAATCGAATCGATGCGACGGGGGGCCGAGTCTCGAGTCCGCCTGCGTCCTTGCCAGCCGACTCGAATTGGGCCGAGGGACGAGGGCTGTTGCGACGCTGCGATGCGGCGCGGTCAGCAGGGCGCAACGTACGGAGGACAGGGGCGGCGGAGCGGCGCGACGTACGAAGGGCAGGGGCGCGGGCGGGACGCTGCTCGTTCGGTGCTCGCCTTTGCAGCCGACTCCGAGCTCGAATCGGCGCTCGAGACGAGGGACGAGGGAGGCCCGATATCCGCTGCGCTGCGATGCTGGGATGCGGCGCAGTTAGCAGGGCTCGTGGGGCGACGTACGGACGTACGGAGGGCAGGGGCGCGGGCGGGACGCTGCGCGTTCGGTGCTCGCACGCCAGTCGCCTCGGATCGGGCCTCGTCCCGATTTCCGGCTTCTGCTGCGATGCGCGGCAGCGGGGCTCGACCTCGACTCGAATCAACGGCGGGCCACGTCCCGAGTCCCGAGTCCCGAGTCCGCTCGGCGGCGTGGCAAGCCGACTCGAAGCGGGGTGAGGGACGAGGGACGAGGGACGAGGGACAAGCCTGCTGCGATGCGAGGCAGTCAGCAGGGCTCGACGGGCGGAATTGGGGCGGCGCAACGTACGGACGTAGCGAGGGCGGGGGTGGGAGACTCCGTGGCCCGCCGTTCGTTCGTTCGTGCTCGCACGCTGCCTCGCTAGCCGACTCCAAGCTCGAATCGGCGCTCGAGACGAGGGACGAGGGACGAGGGCTGTTGCGACGCTGCGATGCGCCGCGGCGCAGTCAGCGGGAGCGAGGCGAGGCGGATTCGGGGCGACGTACGGACGTAGCGAGGGCGGGGGTGGGAGACGTATCCCGAGCATTGCGCGCACGCCGCCTTCGCATCCGACCCCGAGCTCGAACCGGCGCTCGAGACGAGGGACGAGGGACAAGCCTGCTGCGATGCGAGGCAGTCAGCGGGAGCGAGGCGGGGCGAGGTGGGGCGGCGCAACGTACGTACGGAGGGCAGGGGCGCGGGCGGGGGCGTGGGCGGGACGCTGCTCGCTCGTGCTCGTCCTCGCACGCCGCCTTCGCATCCGACCCCGAGCTCGAATCGGCGCTCGAGACGAGGGACGAGGGACGAGGCCTGCTGCGATGCTGCGAAGGGACGCAGTTAGCAGGGCTCGACGCGAACTCGGGGCGACGTACGGAAGGCGGTGGCCCGAGCCTTGCGCGCACGATGCGCCGCTTGGTCGCTGCGATGCGATGCGACGCAGTCAGCGGGGCTCGATGGGCGGACTCAGAGCGGCGTACCAAGTTAACCAACAGCGGCCGTGGGTCCCGCGCATCTGCTACAGACGCGGTCGCATGAACGCAGCGGCGCCGCGCCTCCGAGCGGCTCGACGGGGCGCGCCTGGCGAGTTCGGGGTGTCTCCGCGCCGCCCGATCTGTGCGATTCGGAACGGGGCTAGCACAGAGCGCGTACTTGCGCGTACCTACGCTGCGGGGATACGGATGCGCTGCCCTGCGTGGCTTCGAGCTCGAGTCCGGATTCACGACGTCGTCTGCGTGGGCGTTGGGTTAATAGTGGATGGAATTGATAACGATAGAGTGTATTTACCTGTGTTGTACGGTTGTTCGACTACGCTTGTATACTACAAGGTTTCGACCCATATCATATACCTCAAACGAATGCGAGCCAATGTCCGAGTATGCAAGGACCGCTGTACCCGACATTTGAAGCCGACGAAGGTTAGTTGGCCTTAGTTTAACTTTGAATCAGTTAGTAGATCGGACGAACGAGTTTAGAAACGGCGTACATACACGGCGCAAAGCCCCGGAACAAGCTTTAAGTCAAGGAAATTCAGAGCCTGGGCTTGAACCAGAGTCAGACTTGAAGTTTGACTCAGTCAGATGAGAAGAATGCATACCGATAAGTTTATGTAGAGTCAGACCGGACTTCAAGTTCGGACTCAAGTCAAGATAGACTGATATCTAATGGGATGTTAGTATAACGGACACAGTTCTGGAGAGCAAACACATACCGATGGTTCTTTATAGTCAAACCAGGGGCGGCGGCATCAGGAGTAGGGTTGGATCTAAAGGTTCAATTGATCAAGTCGGATCGAACGATACTATTGTAAGACAGCGCACCAACAACTTGAACCCGTTTGAAGTGAAGTCAAGTGGGGCTCAAGACTCGAGTGAGATTATAGATATTAGACTTGCTTCGAAGTCAAATGAAAGCTGCGATTGTTGTATAGACAAATGCGTACCAGGTTCAAAGTCTTCGATCGAGCCCGACTCAATACAAGTTGGATCTAATGGTTCAAGTGAGTACTTGAATGAAGGCCGCGGTAGAGCAGGATTACATACCGAGAACTCGTTTGAAGTCAAACCAGAAAGCAACGGGCTTCAGGCTTGTATGGTTTTAGACTTCAATCTAATGTTGCGGTCAGAATGGCCGATGCGAGGGTCAGGCAGCGAAGCACATACCAAGAACTTGCAGCAGAACATTAGCAAATGCATTCGAGGGTTAGATGTAGATCTAATGCTTCGACTCGGCCAAAAGCTGTGACTGGTAGACAGCAAGAACATACCATTGACTCGTTCGAAGTCAAGTCGACCGGGGCTTGAAGCTCGAAAGTGCGACAAATGAATCTAGAGGTTCCAGTCAGAGTAGGGTTGTGATGATTCAACAGCGAAAACATACCAGTAGCTCGTTTAAAGTCAAACTAGACCGTCAAGTTGACCGCTCAATTTAATTCTGATAGTTCAGTTCAGAATGAAGGTGCGACGGATAATCAAATACTTACCCTTTAAATTTGAAGTCAAATGACTCAAACCAGACCGTCAAATCAAACGGCCGCTTCAAACTCAAGTGGGAGTAGACTTGAACCTAAGCCTTGTAGTCAGAACGAAGGCTGCGATGATCAGATCGATTAGATAGCGAAAACATACAAAGGACTTGTTCAAGACCGTCAAGTCAAGCGAGGGCCCGAAATTAGACTTGAATCTAATGGTGTAAGTCAGAATCAAGGGTGCGATAGACGGACAGCGAGCACATACCGGGAGTTTGATTCAAGTCAAACTAGATGGTCGAGGTGAACGGTGGGCGGAAAGCTTTGGGCGGGACTAATGGTTCATGTCGGAATGAAGAGTGGGATGTCAGAGTGCGATAACATACCGGTAACTCCTCTGAAGTCAGAAAAGCAACGGCCGCGGATTTAAGTTTCAAGTCGGATTAGACTTGGATACAACGGTATAAGTGAGAATGAAGGACACATTAGAGAGCAATAACATACCGGTAACGGAGTTGAAGCCCAACGAGGCTAGCGGCGGCCGCAGGTTCGAGCGTCGAAGACTTGAACCTAATAGTTCAGGTCAGAATGAAGGACAACTTGAATTTCGAAGCACTTACCTTGTTGAAGCTAGCGAAGTCAAGCGGCGGTGTTGAGATTCGGACTTGAAGTTACTAGTTCAAGTCAGACTAAAGGATGTGAATAAGAATGGAATACATACCGTTGACTCGCGTCCAATGCGGACTTCGGATGTGAAGTCGATTAGAGTCGACCTCTGACACTAGATGTTAGAATGAAGGGCACGATAGATAATAAGTCAACGCACCGATAACGGTGCACCAGCAAGCCAAAGTCGCACCCCAGATTTGAAGTGGGGTTGAAACTAAGGGTCTCTAGTCAGAATATGGGAGGAAAGTCGGACAAACGGACGTACCATGGTCATCGGGGCTATAATTTCATTAGATATCTCGTATATTGAGGACATCGGCGAGTCGGCAGTGCTTCGGAACGATACGGGAGACTCCGGGAGCAGGGAGCGGGCTTGAAATGGCGGTGAGATGAGTAAAGGATGGTGGATAAGCCATACCGATGGGTCCGGGAGACGCCAGAGCATGCGAAACATGCCGGCGGTGGAACATACGGCCGCGCTCCGATGCGCCAAGGAGCTGCTCGCTGCGACGTCGCTGCAGCGATGCCGATAAGCGTATGCACTCGGAGTCGCAGAGTCCCGCAACTCGGGAAGTGCTTTCGGTGGCGGCAGCGAGTGAGCGGCCGGTGCGAGCGAGAGGGTGATTTGGGCGGAACGAGAGCGCAGGAGACGGAGTCCCAGTATCAGAGCCGAGCAGAGATAGCGCCGCCGAGTCGCGCTGACACCGAGTGGGTCAGAACCGAGGCTAAAAGTGGGTCAGTCAAAGGGATGCGGGAGGTCTGGGACGTACGAGGAGCCCGAGCAGCCGACATGCGCCGACGGTCCTGGCGTCAAATCCCACAGCCCGAGCGCGGGTAGCGCCGCCGAGCTGCGCCAACACCGAGTGGGTCCGAACTGAGGGGTAAAGCGGGTCAACAAAAGGGATGCGGGAGGTCTGGGACGTACGAGGAGCCCGGGAAGGCGACATGCGCCGATGCTCCGTGCGTTGGATCCCACACCCCGAGCGCAGGGAGCGCCGCCGAGCTGCGCTGACACCAAGTAGGTCAGATCCAAGGTGCTAAAAGCGGGTCAGTAAACGGGATGCGGGAGGTCTGGGACGTACGAGAGAGCGTCGTATACAAAGAGCATCGAATCTCGTTGCCCTCCCGCCACGAATCACGATTCGAGTGTGCCGCCAGTGGCGAGTGGCTCAGACACGTCACCACCATCCCCGATGCCCACGACGGCGGTGAGAGCGCCGAGGGCATGCGAGACGGCGGCGCCGACGGGGACGAGTCGCTGGAGAGCGCCTCGAAGCCAGTGGAAGACGAGAAGGAGTGGGTGGTGGGTGGTTGAGTGAAGGTAGTGGGGGAGTGCCCCAGTACTTATAGACAAGCGGCGACCCAGGAAATCAGGCGGGCTGTGTTTCGTAAGATAGATCGAAGCTAGGAAGAAAGTTGAGACGCACCTGGGGACCAGAATAACCCATGGAAGCGAATTCGCCGCCAAACCCTGAACCACCCCTTGTCGCCCAATGCTTCCTCGCGCATCGAATCGGAGCGGCGACCATGTTCATTTCCAGTAATAAACTGTGGGTCCCAAGTCTCGGCGCCGCCCGCGCCCAGCCACCCCCACAGCGAATATTTTGGGTGTTGCCCAAAACGAACCATAGGCCATAGCGCACACCATGTCTCGATAAGGGCCCCAATTTTGAGCGGTAACTGAGGGCGGGATATATTCATAGCGGTCGCGCCAGTTGCGGGCGCATCAGACGGGCCATACCGACCCTAGTACTAGGGGTACTTTAGAACCTGCTAAGATTAGTTCTGAGTCAACGGCGAGGTGCAGCAACGCACAGCGCAAATCCGCAGTAGCCCCACATTAACCTCTCGCATACGCGCTGTCCATCAGTGGCTCAAGTTGAGCCCGTCTCGCTAGAACATCGAATATGCGTATTTTGGTGTTTTCGAGTTCGCCGTCTCCGTTCTTGATTCCGATAGGCTCTGGGTAGCGGAGGCACTGCGGATTCGTCAGCTGAGAGATTTACGCCATAAGAATAGATCTCAGGCGCACCTAGGGCCAGCGGTAACCTCGGATACCGTTCTACATGCAGATTGAATGGCTGCTATTGGGGCCGTCAGGGATCGGAAATGAGGCCCGAAATGTGTTCGTTGAATGCTCTCGTTGATTGTGTTCGAGTCTCGAAGTCTTGCGGGCCGAGGTTCACCGGAGTCGAAAAATTGAGGTGGTGGTTGGAGAGCAAGAGGCGGCATTTCCCAATTAGGCCGCTACGCGCTCACGGCGCTCGGTCCGGCCATTGACACTGACAGGTGGCGATGACGCTTGGCGCGGAACTGGCGCATTTTTGGCCAAAAAAAAATTGGCGCGCCTCCCGCCACTCGGCACCGCCGGGGCGCACCGGCCCGCCCTGTGCGCAGCATACTCTGAGGCTCCGGAGCCCGTCTCTGGCCTCAAAAACCCCCTCTTCATCCCGGGCTTGAACCAAATCTATTTTGGTTTTGCCCGGGAATTTCCGGTCCGCCGATCGCCGACCCCAGACTCCGCCGCTCTATTTGTGGGCTCGTTAATCTCATCTGGCTTCTCGATTCAATGCTATCTAGTGATTTCCGCACTTGAGCTTGGCCCTGAAGAAGCCGGGGTGCCCCAGCTAATCATGCAACTAAAACTATAAATTATATCAATTCTTTGGGGCACTTCGTGTGTTATTTTTGTCTGGCTTCGCGCCTCAACGTTTACCTCTTATCAATACTTCCCGATATCCTTGGGCCATATTGATCAATATACTCCGGAAATGCCGTTCAACACCGGCTTGCCATGGTATATATATTCCAACATCTTATGTTATTTGTGCAAAAATGAATCAGGACCTATCAGTAATCTGCTCTAGGGCTTAACCGCTCTCCGCAGTGAATAATAGGTCTCAGAATAGCTTGAAGTAGCTTGAAGTAGCCCCCAATAAAATAAGCAGACAGGGCGCTAAGTTTAGTTGGACTGGGCAACAAAATGAATGTTGAATGTCATTTCCATGTAGTAGGGGCCGCGGCCTGTGTCAAAAATAGAGAGGAGGATAAGCAAGGTCCCCGATCAAACAACAAGCGAGGGGAGTTGGTGCGGATGAACATAAATAGCTTTGTTGAATGTTTTGGCCTGCGTGTGTGAACTGTTTGCCGAGGACCAAACACAACACATGTTCCTTCTTGCCTTATACCACCACCGTCGCCCAATGACTCCCATTCTTCCCTGCCACTCTTCGCCGCAGCAGCGCTATCTCAGCCCTGCCGGTCTCCTCAAGCATGCATCCACCTCTCAGCGCTGGCTTGGGACCGCCGCACATGCAGTTCAAGATCTCGCCCTCGCTCCTCTTCACCATGCATCGGCGCGGGACCTTTTCTCAACTTCAAACCTGGTGTCCCCGCGAGCTCTTTGACATGGATCGAAGCCTGTTTTCAGCTCCGCCGCTGCTATGTAGCGTGACAACACACCTCGTCTGCACATGGTATGTGCTCCATTCCCCTTAGTATATTTTCAACTCTAACTCGCTGTCACAGATGCACAACATGATGGCCTCCCGCAAGCGGTGCACTCTCCTACGAGTCGCGCGCCTTTCCTTAGCAGTGTGATGCGCCGCTGATCCTGCCGCGGCGGCGACGAGCATTGGTAAGTCCCGTGATTTTTCTTTTCAGCTCGAAAGTACTCATTGTTTATAACAGACTTAAGCTGTCTTTGACGTGTTCCACGCGCTGTCCGGCGCGTCGCCGCCCCGCTCGACTCGTTTCCGCCGTCGGGTCGGCGCGTCATCGCCGCCGTATCTTTTTTGGATCAAGATTTCGCTCCCGCTATGCCCCTAGCATGCCCGCTCTGTTTGGATCTTCTTGATGCGCCCAACACGTTGCCGCAGCCCGCTCTCTCGCGATCGCGCCGCCGCCACCATCAGCCTCACGCGTCGCCACCACTGCCGTCAACTAGCGGCGCGCCGGACCATCGATGCCGCTACAGCGGCCACATACCTCAGTAAGCCCCGCAATCTTTTTCCAGCTCAATACTCAACATTTGCAGGAGATCTCCGCCGTATTTTGATGCGTTCGACGCGTCTTCCGAAGCATCCGCAGGGACCGGACTCGCTCTCGCTGCGCGTCTGATGCACTAGACGCGTTGGCGGCACTGTGGGATCAATTGATGCGCCCAACGCGCTGCCGCTGCCGTTGCCGTTCTGATGCGAGTTCCCCTGATCGTGGTATCGTCCTGATGCGCATGACGGGTCGACGCTATCTCCGCTACGGCGCCACGCTTCAGTAAGTCCTGTGTTTTTTTTTTCTTAACTCAAACTCATTATTTATAGAATATCCTATCCACACCGTTCTAAATGCCTTTCACGGATTTCTCACACGTCGGCGCTGGCTTCCCACGAGCGGCGCGTCTCCGTACGTGTCGTGCGCCTCTCGCAAGCGACATCAATGCGTCGCAATGGCGGCGTGTCTCGGTAAGTCCCGTGATTGTTTATCGGCTCACAACTCATTGTTCAAGGCAGCTTTCGGGTGCGTTTCCGCTGGCCCATCCCGCAGCGGTTTTGATGCGCCCGATGCCTCGGCTGCGGCGTCTAATCGATTGATGCATCGGCGGCGCCCCGACGCGTCGTCGCCGCCACTGTCATTGGACTCTGGGACCCTGCCACTGCCATTATGTATGCCCCGGCGCGCCCACGCCGCAGCTCGAGTTTTGGCTCACGATGTTGCACTCCGGGAATTACTTTGACGCGCCCGACGTGCCGCGCCGCCATCAAAGTTTGGGCCCGATTGTTTGCATTCCCGCCACTGTTTCCGCACTGCCGCGACAGTACTTTTAGTGTTCTCACCGCCGGTGTGATGCGTCGGGGCTGTCTCGACTAAACCTTTCGCGCCCCTGCCACCACGGTGATGGACCCCATGTAAGTTCAATCATTGATATCTTATTTGTCTTCAAGTATTCATGTTGTGCATTAGTGCCCCGTGCCGCGCCTCCACCCAAGTTTTTTCTTTTCATTGTCGGGGTTTTCCACGAGCATGCCGCCCCTGAGCGCGCCACGTCTCCATGCCGCTGCAATGCTTCCTCAACATTTCGACCCGATTTTCCGCAGTCCCGCCACTGCGGTCTCTGCCCTCAAATTTCTTTCCATCTTCAATTTTCCACCCGAGCGTGCCGTCGGTGATGCGCCGCCGCACGCGTTGGCCTCGCGTTTGGTATGTTCAAATATTCCATTCATCCGCTGTATTCTGACAGCTTTATGTCAGCATCATAGGTTCTTGCGCGCCGTCGCGCAGGCGTTGACGGGGACATTTCACCTCATGTCCCGAGTGGGCACGGCCGTTTCGATTGAAGTTTTGGCAGTCCCGCGACCGGGTCAACACACCGTTCTGTGTGCCCGACCTGCTTGTGCTGTTTGGATGGGATGTGCCGCCTCCTTTGATGCGAGTTTTGGATGTCTCGCCACCGCCTTCATGCATCTACCGCGTTGGCGGCGTCCCCGACATTCTGCGCGCAGCCATCAAAAATCCGATTCAAGTTTCGGCAATCCCGCGAGCGGGCCGCCGTGCGTGTCCGGGTATGTTCAGACATCCTCGTCGTGTTTCACTCTTACAGAGTTATTCTAGCACACTCGAATCCGGGCTGCTTGAACACGTCCCGGGGATCTCGGCCTTGCCCGATCGGATTTCTTTTTCGATTTTTTGGCTTCCGGCGAGCACACCATCGGTGGTGCGGCTCCTGCTGCCCTCAAAAACATCGATTCGAGTTTTGGTGATCCCGCGAGCGAGGCGCGCGCGCGCGCGAGACACTGCTGGGTATGTTGAAACCACTCCATTTCCGCAATCTTACAAGATCATTCTAGTTTTCAAATCCCTCCAACGGGCCGTTTGAACACGTCCCCGGGGGTCTCGGCCGAGCTCTATTCGATTTTTCATGCTCCGGCGAGCGTCCCAAGTCTCTGCGGTCCTTTTCAGGTATGCTCGAATGCTGTATCTGATGTTTCCGCCCTCATATGTCTATCGGGCAGTGTACTTTTGCTCGTTCTCACGGGTAAGACCTCGTTTTGAGCTCTTTCCCTCGATCCTAACCCTTATTATCGGTAGCTTGACTCTCACTCCGCGCGCCTCACCCAAACTTCCAGATCCTGCTGACTCTCGCTTAGACCCTGCGCCAGGCACCGATTTGAGACGCATCGGCGATCCAGTGAGATGCATCGGTGAGATCCCTTAGATGCATCGTAGACCCCCCCTCCCTACGTAGCCACCCCTTCCACTGAACGCCTGCCGACCTTCGGGACGGGGAGGGTATCGCCGAATTTCTAAAAATAGATTTCTCACTTGCACCTCCGTACCATTTTGAAAGCTTAAACAAGTGCGAACTTTTACGCGAACGGCAAACAGTCAGAGAAGTTCATGCCACCCCCGGCATGGAGGCGATCACGGCTATAAGCGCGACCTGAATGTGGAACTGGTCAATCCGTTCACTCGGAAAATCGCCCAGAAATGGCAGCAGGTCCTTCTATCTTTCATCCAGGCTTCGTCCTTTACTCACTTACTTGTGCCAACTTGAAGGTGTTCGAAGCTAATGTCTTCGGCTCCCTGATCACCTCTACAGTCGCTTGCATCGATCAGCTCGTTGACGACATCCAACGGTCGGCCCCATCTGGACTTAGGGACCGTGCCAAATTGCAGGGGGAGAGCTGCCACGAGGAGGCCCGTGTTGCTCTCGACAAGATGGTTGAAGCGGTCGAACGAGATCTTGATGCTGTGCAAAAGCAAACATCACGAGCCATTGCCCCGCACGTTAAAGAGCAACTCTGTGACGGCTACGAAGAAGCCATGAAAGAGCGCGGGAAGGGCGCTGTGAAACGACAGAAGGTCAGGGGCATCCTCCTTGAAAAGTAGTTTCATAACACGACATTTAAATTTGCAGGACGGCTTCCGCTTGTTCATCGAGGGTTGCAAAGATCAAATCTTCGAGGGCGGGGCGGCGGTGATCATGGACAGGCTTAACACCGCGTCTGAAGGGATCGGCAAGACACTCGATGTCGCGATGAAGAATCTTGCCCAGAAGGTACATACATCTCATGGTGTCGGACCTCGGTCGTGCTAATTAATATCTGCCCAGATTGAGGTCAACTTGGCCGTGCTTTGGGAAGGCGTCCAGAACGACTTGGATCCCGCTCAGGCCAAGGCTCGTTCCGAAGTCCTCGCTGAGGTAAATTGTGTTCTCGAGCAGATCCAGTTCCTCGTCGCCGCCGACAAAACAAGATAGACAAGCGACTGAATTCAAGGCTCCTCTTTCCTCTCACTGCACTTCATGTATTATCTTCATGCGAGTTTGTCTATTGTTGTACCACTCATTGTAACCAGCGCTGGAATCGGAGCGCAGTCGTCGGTGAAGCTTGGTTGTATTTGAACATTGTCTCAGATCACTTCCGCGGGGAGCGCCGCAAGTCTGCAAATACTTTATTAGCTCAACTTAAGTTACGACCGAATGTATCCCCTTCGCACTCATCAGTGCCGCGGGACTTAAGTTCACACCGTTTACTATAGATGTAATCACAGTAGTGTGCTGCATGTATTGAATAGAGCTTAAGTTCTTGCCTGAGGCTTAAGTCTGGGAAGGACTCAAGACCCGAAGGACTTCAGATTTTAGAAACCCATAAGATTGCATATCAGAAGATAAAAAAAACATAATCTACGACTTAAGTCCCCCCGGACTCAAGTGCTCCTCCGTCTGAAGTCCGGCACGTCTTGAGTTCCTTAAGTTTCTTAAGTTCGTCTTGGACTTCAGTTCCGTTTAGCACTAGAATAACACTTGAGTTCCTTATTTTGTACCAAGTAAACAAAGTTGGTCACCGTCTGGCCGTCTTGGCCTTCCCTTTATTGTTTCCAGCACTACTGATACTGGGAATAGTTAGCATCTTTCGACATGTAAACAAAGCCTATAAGCTTACCGATCAGAAGTTCGCCGTCTGCCAGTTTTGGCTGCTGCAGCTTCCTCTTCGCGTTCCGCTTGCGCTTCCTGGAGATAGGAAAGATTCAGTCGGTAATCCAGAAATTCAAGCTCAAACTTACCGCCGGTGTTCTGCGCTTCCTTGCAGGTCGGCCAGACGGCTCAGCGTCCTCTGGTACGAGCTGCTCAGCCGCCTTGCGTTTTCCCCTTGTTTTCTTGGCAGGTGGGGGCGAGGGAGACCGAGACTGGGGCAGGGGCGGGGGCGGGGGCGGAGACCCAGGCGGCGGTGGCGAAGATGGGCGAGACGGAGGTGGAGACTGAGGCGGTGGTGGCGAAGACGGGCGAGACCGAGGAGGTGGAGACTGAGGCGGGGGCGGGGGCGAAGATGGGCGAGACGGAGGCGGAGACTGAGGCGGTGGTGGCGAAGACGGGCGAGAAAAAGGTGACGCAGTCTTGCGGAAGAATCCCTCGGTCCCAGCACCTGCAACCCTCGCCAGTGTGTTGGCCAAACTGTACAAGTCGCCCTTCGACAAGGCAGCGATCCCAGTCGATGCGAACCCCTGGGGAAAGTGGGCAGTGTCGTAGTACTCATCCGGCTTACTGGCTATCGCTGGCCACGGCATCTCTCCAGCGCCAAACGCCGCTCCTGTAGCACCTACGTAAGTTACTGGACATGCGCCCCGCCATGCATAGACGACGTACCGTAGGACTCCTCCAAGAACCTCGTCACCATGGACAGCAAGGCCTTCGGAGCGAGCTCGTCGGCCTCGTCGGCAGTCACAGGGAAAACCGGGTGAGGAGTCTCCTTCGGCCCTGCCCGAGAGGCGAGATACTCTGGCGGCGCGCGATCAGTACGTGACAGACGTTGCGAGAGCCTGTGTCGTACCTTTGAGCGGCTTTGCTGACCAGGCATGCATGGCATCGGCCATGGTGCTAACAAGCTGGGTGTTCAGCGCTTTGAAGCGCTGACCCACGCAGATGTCGTCGGGAACACCTTCGGCCCTACTCCGAGCGTCAGTGGTACAGCACATCATTACAAAAGCAAGAACGTACCATTCACACTTGAGATTTCCATCCTCGTCCAGCCACGCCATCATCATCGTCGCGACGAAAGGCCGGAACTTGCGGCTGTCATGGAGGGTTTCCACCATGTGCTTGAAACTCTTAGGTATGAGCCGTTGACGTCTGAAGCCGAGTCAGCCTCGCGCAACTCAAGATGAGCAGAAAGATACTCACTCCGCCCAGTCGACATCCTTCTCGGCTGTCACCGCCTCCTCCCATGAGGCCTGATCCTCCGCTTTCCAAAGTATACCCTCGGCCTTGCGAAACTTGCCACCGGCGTTCTCGCCAGGCAGCGTCTGCGCGAGCTCGTAAATGGCGTCGTGGCGATCGTCGCGAAACTTGTCGCGCCCGGTGTAAGCGGCAATGCCAAGCAGCTTCGACAAAGCGGGAGCTTCGGCTGCAGGTGTCTTGATGGTCCTAGGCCCAGCGGCGACAGCGCCGACCTCCTTGCGCTTTCTGATGTCCGCCGATCGCTTGTTGCTGATAACTTTCTGAATAGCCTGTGTTTCATCGTCAGACGACGTGCCTAATTGCCAGAACAAGTCACTTACAAATCGCCAACCCGCCTTACTATACCCGCGCAGGAGACCTTCGCGTCCACCGTCGTCTACCTCCCCGTCGCTTCCGTCACCATCGTCTGCAGCGGTCTCCAGAGTATCTTTCTTGTATTTCAGCTTCCACGCAGCGATGAGAGCACCGAGGGAAGCTTCCTCTGCCTTGTCGCCCGGCTGCACTTGATGTTTGAATGCCTTGGCCTCGAAGGCGTCGTTCTTCACTCGATCATACACCGCGCCAGCCGCTTTGCCACCGGAGAGGCTGGCAAGGTCGAGGTGGCGGATCCCCACGTCGAGGATCCAGCTGCGCTGGTGCTCGTTGAGGGCGGGCACCGCGGCTTCCTCGCCTTTGCTGGTGGCAACGCGAGCCAAGCTTGGGAACGGCATGATGTCCGGCACCCTTGCCTCGTCATATGGCTTGAACATTTCTTTCGTGCGCGCCATCGTAGCAGGTTGGACGTCGGGAGGGTGAGTGGTCGGTGGGTGGGGCAAACTGAGGAGTTGGTAACAGGTGAGTCGGAACTGCAGCGTTCCAGAATAAGTCCAGGAGAAACAATGTGAGCCACCCACACTCATCAAGAACAAAGCGACAGAAAAGGCAAGTGCGGACTGCTCCCGTTCCAACGTTCCAATTGCGAGCCACACGCACTCATCAAAAACAAAACAAAGTGTCGGTGAAGCGCCAGAAAAGGCAAATGCGTACTTACTGAATGCAGAAACAATGCGTTAAAAAAGCGTAAGTGCGTCCATTCCAATGGCGAGCCACCCCATTCATCAAAACAAAGTGTCGGCAAAGCACCAGAAAAGGCAAGCGCGTACTGGATGCAGCTGCGATTCAAATTAAGTTCCGCATCCAAACTGGAGTGCCGCAAGGACTCACCAGCTCGAAGAGGAAATGTGGCAAAGCGATTGAAGTTCATTGTCCGGCTGGCTGATAAATAAGCTTGAGGAGTCGCAGTTAGAGAACAAATACTCAAACGGGTACCTTTTCGCCCCATGGCCACAACGATCTCCTCTCAAGAGACGCGCCGCCTCTTCGGCCGTGACTATCGACCACACCCTAAAACAAATGTCAGACACCGCGCTCTTTTACGCAAGGCTCTCGAGGTCGTACCTCGCCAAGAAATCATGAACACCCTTGGCGAGGCCAGCAACCTGCGCATGGCAATGGGATCAGGATGGGCCTCTGCCGAATTCGGGAAACTCACCAGTCACCAGGTAGAGGCTCCTTGCGCACATTTGGAACCCACTGACCAGATATTCAGTGGATCAATGGCCGTATCGTATTCCAAGAGACCGCCCCTCCCAAGCCCGTTGTGCAGCGAGCCATGCGCAAGTACCGCGACGGATACGACAGCTGCTTCAAGCAGCACGGCAATGACTACACCATTCGCAACCCACAAGGCTTAGCTACCCTGCAAGCCGCAGAGCAAGAATGGAACGATTTTGCTGTTCCGTTCTTGGCTGCCAACGGGATGGGTGCCCGTCCAGAATGGGCTTTAGAGGCTCTCCCTGGGTTGCAGCGGGTCTCCGCATCTCACCCTTTATCCACCCCCCAGAAGCGGCGTCCCCAGCTCCACCTCCCTACACCTCCGGCCACATTGCGCGTCCGGGCTGAAGTTCCAGTCGCCCCACGTTTGCCCGCGCTCGTCACATCCGTACCCCGGACGCGGCATCTCCAGCGTGACTTTCTTATCCCTCCGCCCTCTTCTCCCGTCCTCGGTGGGGCTTCGGCTCCCCCACGTTTGCCCGCTGTCGGCCCAAGTCACTCGCGTATTCAGAAGAGAAAGCTCTCCGAGATCATTGAGATCTCGGATAGCGAGGACGAGGTAGTGCAGCCCGCACGCAAAAAAAACAAGTCCTTGGGTATTATTGACTTGACGGAGGAACCAGCGGCGAAATTGATAAATTTGGGCGTAGTAGACTTGACAAACGACGAGTAGTACATGGTGTAGACTCTAGGTCCATTAGCAATTGTCTATCATAGAGCTTAACTGACTCATTCACCTTCGCTGTTAACCAAGCTCGACTTGCTGGTTCAGGTGCTGAGATCGCTTTGGCTTTCTTGTTTTCGATGGTGTCCAACGACTCAACCTCGTCTTGGAAGTCTAGAGCTAGAAGAACCGGCAGAAAAACTGAGTACAGGGTTTCGAAACAATGAAGTCGGGGATTCACTTGATTGCTGGCGTATTAATGTTCCTAGGTGCGAAAAAAAGGTAGAGGGGAGTAGAGAGGGTAGCTAAGACAACAGTAAGAGCGTAAAATGGGAATGGCATGGATATATAGAAAATGACAGCAACGAATGACACGCAATCATGAAGTAGCGAGAGAGATGAAGTAGCGAGAGAGTCCGTTGAGTATCTAGAGAGTCCGTTAGGTAGCCAAGAAAAGTCTTGAGGGACGAATGGGGGGCTTGAGTGTGCGGTCCAGGATCGTCGAGGCCATCATGGAGTAGCGAGAGAGACCGTTAAGTATCTAGAGAGTCCGTCGGGTAGCTAGAGAGACCATGGGGTAGCTAGAGAGACCATGGGGGAAATGGGGGGCTTGAGTGTACGGTCCAGGATCGTCGAGGCCAACGACGACGCCGACATGGAGTCTGGCGTCGTCGTCGGGCGGGCTGACTTGAAGTCTAGCCCAAGGGTTGTGCAGGCCGACATGAAGTCTGGCCTGCACGTTCGTCGCGCCTTCGGTTCGTTCGGCTGGTCTTGAACGGCCTGCTGGCCGTCGTTGCGCACGGATCCCGGGGGGTCGAGGAGCGGGGACGAGGAGCGAGGAGGAGGCGGTGAGCAAGAGTGTGATCTGTCACGGAGTGACGATCAGTACCGCCACACCACAGCTTCATTTCGCCCAAGTCCGTCTCAAGACTAAGTCCGTCTGCCTGCCCCCCCCACTCTTCTTCTTCCTCCTCTCTCCTGCCAACCAACCCAACCTCATCACCTATCTGATCCAGACTTCAAGTCGGATCGTAGCCTGGATCCAGACTTCAAGTCGGATCCTATTGAGTTACCTCCAAATTTCCAGACTCGCACGTCGGAAATCATGGCTCAGAACTCACCCCAGAAGCCGCACGCCCACAGCGTGGATTTACTCAGGAACCGCGACCCTTTGACCCCGCTGGGACCCTTCGATGGCAAAGCTGCTGCCCATGCTCAAATCGGCGCGAAGCATTTCTTCATTACGACAAACGCCGACTACGTTCCGGCCGTCCCCTCTCTACAACTGCCTCACAAAGTCTACCTTCGCACGGACATGCGCTATGGGCCGGACGACCCCACCCTCTGGCCTCAGCAATACGCCGCCTACTACTGCCATCTGCCGCTGATCTCTCGAAAGGGTGCACGCCCGGAGTTGAATATCATGTGGTGGAATCCGACCAGATCCGACTTTGAAGTCGGCAGCGCGATAACGCGAGGGCTTGGGAAGCTCGGTGGACAGCAGCTTGCTCGCCTTCTACCCCCCATCAACGATCTGGTCCCGCGCTGCAAACAATTCTGTCGAAATTCACCCACACACGCAACACCGCTTTTTGGACAGCTCATGCAGCAAGTACTCATGTGGATCGAGCAGCTTCAGGCCCTCCCGACGACATACACCAAAATGCTCTTCGCGGTAACATCCCTCCAACGCACATTCCTCGAACTCGATGCGCTCTACAAGTACATGTCAGTATACAAGGAGCGAATGAACAATTACTTGGCCCAGGACGTGAACGCGGATCTTGGGCAGTTTGTTGGCGCATTTACGACGGTCCCAACTGTTGCTCAGCAGTTTTGGGCTGCAGGCCTGCCATTCTGGTTCATTCGGGAATACGAAGTCTTCGACAGCGAAAATATTCTTTCCGTTGTCCCCTTGAGCCACCCAAATTTCGACCTCCCTGATCCCGACGCGCACGGTGAAGGTGCCCCACCATCTCTCTACACTGGGAATAGCACAATGGAAAAGATAGAGGCTATCCATCGCGCCGCTCAGCAAACGCCGTGGTACACTGACCCATTCGAAACTGGCTTCACTCGAACCCCCTCGCAACCTCGCGACCCTGCCTCCGGAAGCACTTCTCGCGCCATTGCCCTGTCCGGTAAGTGTACACCTTCTGCACCTTATGACATGCGCTGATTTTCTCAATCTTTTAAGCGGCGCCTATCTCGGCGCCTATACCCAGCAGTTCGCATGCAGTCGCGCAGTCGGGTAAAGATCGGCGGTATAAGCCATGTATGTTCCGCTGGATCGTACTATCTTCTACAAAATGACCCCGGTTTTCAGATCCAGCCCAGCCGACGGCAAAGGTGCCTGCGAAGGCGAAGGCACCAAACAACGCCGCAAAGGTGGAACGAGATAAATTTGCAAGGCTCGCAGTGGCGGAAATGCCGCCATACATCGTCTCTATGGCAAATGCGCTAGCCAGCGTGGATCGATCTGTGGTCCCGTACACGTCTAACGCTGCTGACAGGCGTTACGTTCTGCCAGAACCTGCCCTGCTTGTCAACAGCACATCCGAACGGCGCCGCAGGTTTCTTCATCATTGGACCCTCCTTGCTGACGGTTTCATCTACATGCTGACACAACGCCAGCCGCTCCTCCTCAGTGGGCAGGAATGGAGAGATATTCTGGAAGGGCTGATGAACGAACGCGGCCCGCCCGGGAGTAGACGGAACCGGAGGAGCTCGAAGCTGGAGGAACACATACGCCCAGCGCTCGAAGCGTCCAATGTCACCAGCCTCGAGGGATTCCCTGTGCCGCTTGATCAGTTGCGCCATTTCACCCTGAAGGAGACACACGAAATCGTCTGGCAAGTTGCGGAAACCGGGTTTCGATTGGAATTTTGTGCTCTGGATAGACGGGCATCTGGCCAGGAGCGTGTGGACGATGTGCGCGGATGCTTCGCAGGACATATGTTGGTGGGAGCGCCGTTGCATCTGGGTAAGCAAGGTTGGGCTTCAGGCTCGCTCGAGGAGCGGCATCGCTACGTCGGGCGCACGGCGTGCCTTATGCTCGATTGGACATCAAAAACAGCTTGCCCCGACGTCATCCGCCGCGTCAAGGAACATTCCCGATGGTCCCTCGACAGGATGCAAGAGCTGGAAACTGCGGTATGTGGCTACTACACGCAGTCATTCTGGGAGTACTTTGGCCGCGCCGCTGTTCTGCCTATGCGTCTGGAACATGAACTTGAGCAGGAACCGGGAGAACTTTAGCAAAAATACCAGAAGGCTTTCTACATCTATATCGTATCATTGGTATTGTAGTCTACCGTACATACTATGTATTGCAATATTCACCGCTTGTTTTCGCTGAATCTGGCAGAGTGAGCGCGGATCAACTTGATCGAGTGACAAACAACGCCATACAATTCTTACTCTTGCTCACCGCGTCCCGCGTCCTCCCCGCTCCTCGACCCCCCGGGATCCGTGCGCAACGACGGCCAGCAGGCCGCTCAAGACCAGCCGAACCGCCGGCGCGCTGAACGTGCAGGCCAGACTTCATGTCGGCCTGCACAACCCTCGGGCTAGACTTCAAGTCAGCCCGCCCGACGACGACGCCAGACTCCATGTCGGCGTCGTCGTTGGCCTCGACGATCCTGGACCGCACACTCAAGCCCCCCATTTCCCCCATGGTCTCTCTAGCTACCCCATGGTCTCTCTAGCTACCCGACGGACTCTCTACCTACATTCAATTACCGTTTACATTCCTTCCAGTTCTCTTGTCCCGTTTTTCCTATTCGACCGCCCTCTGTACTATTCTTTGAGCTCTTCATTGATCATTTTTTTTTCATTTTTATCCTTGTTCCTTGTAGTCGAACGATCTCTTTAGCTACTTGACTCTCGCTTGTATCATTCAGAAAGAATGGATCAAAGTGGTTTTCTGAAGTAAATTTCCTCCTCCCATCATGAAACCTTCACTACTGACAACGCAATAGACCTTTGGGAACGCCATCGGGACAGAGATGGGGAGCCGAGCCACACGACAAAAGATTTGCCGGTGGCCACATCAAGAAACGAGTGCTTTGTTTGCTAAAGTGCGTCTTTTTTTCTCTGTCCCTACAGTTACCCGTACCTCACAGACCTCAGGTCGACTTCCTTCGCGACCACCATGAAGAGTATTCGCGCGAAGAAACACCAGAACGCAAAGCACCGGAATGCCACTGCAAGCAGCTCGGTGCATCCGCCCAGCGTGCCTTCGTACACAATCACGTACCACACCGGTGAGTCTCTGCCACCGGAAGCATCCTATGCAGCCTAAATATCACATACAGATTCCGCTGTCCACCAATCTGAAGAACGTTACCTTCCAAGCGCAACAGTCGCGAGATCCGACAATCTGGAGCCCGCAAATGTGGACCCTGTGCCTGCATGGGAGTGCGAGGACCCCCTGCCGTTCCTAGGCGGGCACTCAGACGAGCCCGGCTCGGTCCCCTCGTATGAAGCGACCTTGCCTTGCGACGAGAAGGGGGCAAAGAAGCGACAGGTGCGTTTAAATCTTGACCTCGATTGCGGTGGCACTCATCGACAGTTCATAGAATGTAGCTCATCTGGATGAACTCAAGGCGGAGGAAGCTGTCTTTCTCCGAATCCTCCTATCCCTCCTCTATTCTCCGCAGCTTCACACCCCTTGCGCCTGCGGTATCGACAACCGTCTGCGGACCGTCGCATGCACCGACTGCTCGGGGGCAGGACTCTTATGTCCCCAATGCTGGCTGAACAAGCACAGAACGACACCCGCACATTGGGCGTTCGTCTGGAATGCGCAGGATCAGTTTCTTGAGAAGACAGACTTCTGCAGGGTGATGAAGAACGCGTCAATCGGGCTCGGCCACTATGGGGAGCGGTGTCCGAACGCGGACATGGCGCGGACATTCACGCTGGTGGATTCGAACGGCATCCATGCCACCGCCATCAAGTTCTGCCGGTGCAAGTCTGAACACGGGGAGCGTGGCGCCCCTGAGTTCCAGCAACTCCTACAAGCAGGCATCTTTCCTGGGAGCGTCAAGGACCCTAAAACGGGCTATACGCTGGGTGTACTCGAGCGCTTTCGTGAAGAGCGTAATCAGGGCAAGGTCTCCGCGTACAACTTTGTACGTGTTCTGGAACGAACGGCCGATCCTTCTTTTGCGGGGGCAGTTCCAGTACGTTCGTATCTCGTGCACTTACGCTTGTCTCCTGAATCAGAACCAGGACATATATGCAAATTTCCTTGCTGTCTCACGATTCCATCAACATCTGGATCTCCTCATGCACCGGGGAGCAGCGCACGGCTTGGACGTGCCCATACCGGGGGAATCTACTCGCCCATATCCGAATCGACCGATAGGATATTTGGGCATGCAGTGTGCCGCTTGCCCAGAGAGGGGCGTCAACATGCCGCTCGTTGTCAAAGTACCATCCTTTCTTCGGTGAGTCCTGCATTTTCGTACCCCATCCAATATCCGAGGCTCATCGCTGGCCAGCCACTTGATTTCCGGCCATCGCACGCTGGATGGCAATTTTAAGGCCAACCTGTTCTTCAAACGTGATGACGGCAGCGACGTGGCCCTCACGGAAGGCAAGATGTACTTTCCCGACCAGGAGGAATACAAGAGAATATCGACTTCGTATGTAATCCCGCCGGAAGACGAGGTTTGTGAGTTTCATATCACCTATTACGCTCCCCGCTGACGATTGACTGGCAGGAGATCCCGTGTCGAGCACATATAGGATCCATTCGTCACCAAGGCTCAGTCAAGTATGGTAACACACGCTTCAGTGGAGTTATAGCTTGCGCATGCGACCACGCAGTCGCCGGATCATTGGTCGACATGATCAAGGGTGAAGCGTAAGTTGCTTTGTATTTGGACGTCGAGGTGGCGCGCTGACTGACGAAATAGTTTCGCGCTTGGTACTTACGCGCAGCACGAGTATCTGAAGCGCACCAACTCGCCACCACATGGTCCCGAGTCCGCCACACCTGAAGTCGTTAGCTACGACAGTTATTGCTCGTTTGTGGTAAACCAGGTCAAACGGGCGAGGGATCTCTTCCCGGATGAGCCTTGGTTTCACGGGCTGCTAGAGACTGCAGAAGGCCAGATTCCGGCGGACCACATCAACGGGCATGGACCGGATTGCCAACGTGTTTGGCAGGCGGTCTACTTTGCTTGTCGGGCGCACTTCCACGGGGAGACGGCAGAGATGATCTGGGGATTTCTCAATGGTGTAGGATCGGCGACGCGGCAAATGACTGGATCTGCCCGCCACGACGTTCTTAATTTTGTGATCGATGCATGGAATCTGTGGAAGGTCCTGCGCCAAGGTGAGTTGTTATGTGGGCCGACGACTGTTACTGACGCATGCGTCGACAGCCGAGCTTCTTGCAGCTCAGCGACAGGATTCGCTTCGGCTTTTTGAGCTCCACATGGCGGTGTTGGAGGATCTCAGCCGACAGCACCCCGAGAAAGTCGCCGCATGGTCGCGACTCTCCCGCCTGTCTTCGAAAGGACCCGACGGAAAGCCTCGAAGCGTGTATCAGCACGAGCAAACCAAAGGTATGCGACCACTGAAGTCAGGTTATAACTGAAACTCAAGGTGGCTAGTGCTTACTATCGAGAACGTACTTGCGTCTTTGCTCGCCGAAGAACACAGTCAAGAGAAATCGCTAGGGGCAGCGGCAGCGGAGTCAAAAACCCCGGTGGCGCAGTGGGTGCATGACGGGTTGGAGATCGAACGCCAGCAGTAAGTTTTTATTTTCCAGCGGCGCGGCCCCTTGAAATAAACACTTATTGCACGTAGGACACTTATCATCGCTTTGCTCAAGCACCACCGGGGCCATCCCTTGCAGGAGACATGGGACACCATCACCAAACTGCGCAACACCTTGAATTCAAGCCTCAAGAAGTTCCGCGAGCGACAGCGTGCCATATACCCACGCCTGACGTTGAGCGGGCACGATGCAGACGAGCCGGAGCTGACAACGGTCCAGTTAGCGTCATATCGCATGAAGCACCGGCAGCGTACGATGGACGGTGCCACCGACCTCGACTCGCAGCTGCGCCAGGCAGAAATCAAATTACGATGCAGCGAGGCTGACAGCGGTATCTTTGCTGTCCAGTCGGCATCGCTGGCGCTCTCGGCCGTTCGGAAGGCGAGGGAGCAGGATTATCGTGGGCAGGCTGGAATCACGCGTACGCAGCGCAACATTGAGAAGGCACAGCTTATGAAGGACTTCGAGATCGAGATGTACAACAAGGCGCGCACGGCGCTAATCCATCTGCGCCACATCTCGAAAGACTCGACAGACCCCTACCCGCTCCTGACCGCTCGGGATACAAGGAGGAAGGAGACACATCTACACCGCGCGCAGGGCGACTCGCGATGCTTTGACGGCACGGCCTGGTATCTGCAAAGCGGCGTAAAACTCCCCAGCGCAAGGGTGGCCTCGGATATCTCACCAGTCAAAAAGCGGCCCGATGGCGAGCGCCAGCCCGAGTTGTTGGCAGGAACGCAGATGCTGAAGCGTGCTGGTAAGTCGCAGCCGTTTTATGACGAGATCGAAGGATTGACACGGGCATAGGTGGCCCAATGAAGTCTGCGCGACCCGCCAAACGCCTGAAGGACATCATGCCAACGGAGGAGGAGGCAGGGGAGGCCTCCGCGTCGTCTTCTGAAGCCGAAGGCAGCGAGTCGGACGTGGAGAGCTCACCTTCGAAAGCGAGGACGCTCGGGTCACAGCGGCGACAGAAGGGGAACGCGAAGGCGAAGAAGACTGAGAAGAAGGAGGACGGTTGGATATGGCTTGAACGCGTGACAAGGGGACAAAAGCTGGGTGTGGGCAAATTGGCGGAATACAAGACCGAAAGTAAGTTCCTCGTTCTCGCTATCGGGGGGATCTGACACTGTACCAGGTGATCGTGTGCAGTGGTTTCGTGCCGAGGCCGAGACGCTACGCTGGCTGGAAGCTTACGAACGCTCTCATGCCGAGCTCTTCCGAGTCATCGCGAGGTTCCGCCGTGATTGCCTGGTATGGATGGGTCGCGCGGATTGCCACCAGAAGGAGAACGGGGGGCTCAATGGTGCTGTGTGCTTCGCTCGGAAGCAGGCAGCGATGTACCGGCGCCTGCAGTTCAATGCCGAAACGATCTTCAAGAGCCCGGAATCGGGCGCCCATCACGACTGGGTTCAAGCGGAGACCTTCGATGAATTGGTGGTGAAGGTGGCAGCGTGGCGTGAGGGGGTATTCACCTGGATGGATGATCTCGTACGTCGCATGGATATTGCTGCTTGATCTATCACTCACAACCGTGCAGGACATACACCGGGCGTACAAGGATTTCTAAACTGATTGGCGCAGGAGTCAAGGGGACTGAACTGAGGTTTGTGGGAGCGCATCCGAGCTTGTTCGCGCTTAAGTGTTTTCTAGCGGACTTAAGCTCTACCTCACGGACTTGAGTGTGGCCGCTACACTTAAGATCAGGACGGTACTCCAGTTGTAGGCCGGACTTGAGTCGTTACTCTGTACAGTTACATGTCGCTTGTAATATATGAAACCTTAAGTTGGCGCGCGACTTAAGCTCCTGGGACTTAAGTCCGGGGGAAGCCCGGGGGGAACATTGTTCCAGCTATATTGCACGTAGGGAGGCCGGGTGGAACTTAAGTTGAAGGGGACTGATGAGTGCAGATGGGGATACATTCGGTTGCAACTTAAGTCCGGCTCATCTTATTTCACCAAGTCTGCCGCCCAGCTCGAAGGCGAACGGGAAGGGCACCTCGAGCGCCAGGAGCGTGTCGATGAGTGCCGCAACAAGCTCAGGGGTCGTGCGCAGGAACAGAACCGAGCTGCGCAAGAGTCGGTGTCAGTGTCAGGTTGCAGTCCGCTTTCAAGCTGGAGGGAGAACATACGCGCACCCGAAGGAAGTATAGAGCACCGAGCGTAGCAGCTCGCCGCGGGTCCAAGAACGACTTCAACACGGCCGTGTCGGCGGGCACGACCGGCACGCCGCCGGCCCAGCAGAGCGCGTGCACCTGCGGCCCGAAGGCAAACACCGCCTGCCCGAGCATCGCGTAGAACGCCACGCACTGCGGCAGCCCCACGGGCTTGAGGCATGCGCTGGTGGGGACGATGTGCCCGTCGACGACGCACGCGAACTTCTGCGCCTGCACGATGCGCGCGCAACGCGCTCGTGGTCGTACATATCAGGCATGCCCAGGCATTTAACGAAGACCCCGGCAAGTGATTGCTGCCATTCCGTGCGTGTGCCACTACGTGGGCGCCGTGTTAAGCTCTAGCGCGCGACAGCTTATGGGAACGGAGCCTGCCTGCTCGATGATCGGATCTAGGCTTTCCAGCTATAGGTTCTTTTGTTTTCGTAGTCTTCGGATAGTTTTTCTATCGGCTTTGGAACTTTGGGTCAAGGGCGTGGCCGCTTAGTCAGGTGTTTGGCCCGCGCGCCAATTTGGACTTTACACCCATGTCTGGCCCAATCCATCTTTAGCGAAACCTCTCGTCTGCCTTGTATTCGACAAAGGTACGTCAGACGACGTCATCGAACTTAATATAGGATCGTCTCTGCTCCCGCCCCCGACACGAACCTCATGCCGCGCAAGCACATCTGCCTGCGTCTCCGCGGGTCGACATGCTTGCGCGGCTCCAGGTTGTGATGTGGCCCACCAACGAGCCCACATCCGCTCGCTCAGCCCAGCAACAAGTGCTGCTGGCTGCGACTCCGTACGCACCAAGTCGTGCACGCGAATCTACCACGGACGCAGCGCTCGACGCCGCCGCTCCCGCCCTCGGTCCGCGCCGCGCCCGCGCCCCTTGGTGCGTCCCCGCAAGCGCATCTTGCTCGTTGCTCGCTTACCTTATCCCTAGACTACGCTACTTACTCCTACTCGAACGAAGCTGTTCTCGTCCACCGGCGCAAGCGCCGAGTGCTATCCTACGGCGCGTCCTCGCGTCAGTTGCGCGCACGCTCTAGACGCCGGCCGCAGCCCTCTCGCTCGCGACACTCCCCACTCCCGCCCGCTGCTCCTGGGCCGCGCGGTCAAGCTCACGCCGCACGTTCGCAGCGGGACCCCGGCCTCGAGACGCCCGCACAACGACCAGCGTCCGTAGCACGCCGTCCCCCGTCACAAGTCCGCTCCAGCGCTCGACCCTGCGCGGCCGAAAGAGTCCCCCGTGCGCAATCCACTCGGCTGCGTCCCCGGCACCCGAACCGTGCGCGCCGCCCTCTACGTCCACCAGCGCCGGCGCACAGTGCCACTCGGCCCGTCGCGCCGCTCACGCTCACACTCAAACGCGCATGCCTTGTTCCCGTCGCCTGCCGCAATTCGCGGCTCGCGCGCAGATTCCTGCCGCCGAGTCCGCCCGCCTGCTGGAGCCCCGTGCACGGCACCTGCCGCATTCCCGTTCCCCACCGCCCTCGCGCGAACTCGCCCCGCTGCGCGCTCAACTCCCGCCTTCCACATCGCGCCCCCCGCTCGCTCGCGCCTCCCGCTACCGCCGATCCCACGCCCGTCCACGCCCATCCCATCCCGCCGTCCAAACGCACCTCGCGTCGCATCGATGCGCCTTGCGCCTTGCGCACCCGATCCCGGCCCGCCTGCTCGACGCCCTGCGTCCAAAGTCAGCGCTCCTCTCGGGTACACGGCTCGGGACTCGCGCACCTCAAACCTTCGTGCCTCGGACCTTCGCGCGCGCGCCGCCATCCCCTCCCTCCTCCTCTCTCCCAATTCCGGCTCCCTCCCAGATCCCGATCCCTCCCAGATACCGATCCCGAGCGCGGACGCGGACGCCTGGCAGCAGCCTCGAGGCAGACCCAGACCCGTCCTGAGTCCCGAGTCCCGAATCCCGCCGCTCGTAGGCTCCGTACCCCACCCGCCTTCGCATCCGCATCCGACGCGACTCGACGGCGCGACTCGAATCGAATCGAATCGAAGGCGCGACGCGACTCGATGCGACTCGATGCGACTCGAAATAACGCGAATCGGTGCGACAGCGCGAATCGAATCGATGCGACGGGGGGCCGAGTCCCGAGGCCCGAGTCCGCTGCCTTGCCAGCCGACTCGAATTGGGCCGAGGGACGAGGGCTGTTGCGATGCGAAGCAGTTAGCGGGGCGCAACGTACGGAGGGCAGGGGCGGCGGAGCGGCGTACGGAGAGCGGGCAGGGGCGGGCGGGACGCTGCTCGCTCGTGCTCGTGCTCGCACGCCGCGTTGCCAGCCGACTCCGAGCGCGAATCGGGACGAGGGAGTCCCGAAGTCCGCTGCGCTGCGATGCGGCGCAGTCAGCGGGGCTCATGGGGCGACGTACGGACGTACGGAGGGCAGGGGTGGGCGGGACGCTGCGCGTTCGGTGCTCGCACGCCAGTCGCCTCGGATCGGGCCTCGTCCCGATTTCCGGCTTCTGCTGCGATGCGATGCGCGGCAGCGGGGCTCGACCTCGACTCGAATCAACGGCGGGCCAAGTCCCGAGTCCCGGGTCCGCTCAGCGGCGTGGCAAGCTGACTCGAAGCGGGGTGAGGGACGAGGGACGAGGGACGAGGGACAAGCCTGCTGCGATGCGAGGCAGTCAGCAGGGCTCGACGGGCGGAATTGGGGCGGCGCAACGTACGGACGTAGCGAGGGCGGGGGTGGGAGACTCCGTGGCCCGCCGTTCGTTCGTGCTCGCACGCTGCCTCGCTAGCCGACTCCAAGCTCGAATCGGCGCTCGAGACGAGGGACGAGGGACGAGGGCTGTTGCGACGCTGCGATGCGCCGCGGCGCAGTCAGCGGGAGCGAGGCGAGGCGGATTCGGGGCGACGTACGGACGTAGCGAGGGCGGGGGTGGGAGACGTATCCCGAGCATTGCGCGCACGCCGCCTTCGCATCCGACCCCGAGCTCGAACCGGCGCTCGAGACGAGGGACGAGGGACAAGCCTGCTGCGATGCGAGGCAGTCAGCGGGAGCGAGGCGGGGCGAGGTGGGGCGGCGCAACGTACGTACGGAGGGCAGGGGCGCGGGCGGGGGCGTGGGCGGGACGCTGCTCGCTCGTGCTCGTCCTCGCACGCCGCCTTCGCATCCGACCCCGAGCTCGAATCGGCGCTCGAGACGAGGGACGAGGGACGAGGCCTGCTGCGATGCTGCGAAGGGACGCAGTCAGCGGGAGCTCATGGGGCGGAGTCGGGGCGACGTACGGACGTACGAAGGGCGGGGGTGGGAGACGTGGCCCGAGCCTTGCGCGCACGATGCGCCGCTTGGTCGCTGCGATGCGATGCGACGCAGTCAGCGGGGCTCGATGGGCGGACTCAGAGCGACTTACCGACGGCCAGCGCAGATCTGCTACAGACGCGGTCGCATGAACGCAGCGGCGCCGCGCCTCCGAGCGGCTCGACGGGGCGCACATACCGAGTTCGGGGTGTCTCCGCGCCGCCCGATCTGTGCGATTTGGAACGGGGCAAGCATCAGTCCGGGCTGCGTGCGAGGAGCGGGGCTTACGCTGCGGGGGATGCGGATGCGCGGCTCCGAGCTCGAGTCCGGATTCACGACGTCGTCTGCGTGGGCGTTGGGTTAATAGTGGATGCAATTGATAAGGATAGAGTGTATTTACCTGTGTTGTACGGTTGTTCGACTACCCTTGTATACTACAAGGTTTCGACCCATATCACATACCTCAAACGAATGCGAGCCAATGTCCGAGTATGCAAGGACCGCTGTACCCGACATTTGAAGCCGACGAATGTTAGTTGGCCTTAGTTTAACTTCGAATCAGTTAGTAGATCGGACGAACGAGGTTAGAAGCGGCGTACATACGCGGCGCGAAGCCCCGGAACAAGCTTTAAGTCAAGGAAATTCAGAGCCTGGGCTTGAACCAGAGTCAGACTTGAAGTTTGACTCAGTCAGATGAGAAGAATGCATACCGATAAGTTTATGTAGAGTCAGACCGGACTTCAAGTTCGGACTCAAGTCAAGATAGACTGATATCTAATGGGATGTTAGTATAACGGACACAGTTCTGGAGAGCAAACACATACCGATGGTTCTTTATAGTCAAACCAGGGGCGGCGGCATCAGGAGTAGGGTTGGATCTAAAGGTTCAATTGATCAAGTCGGATCGAACGATACTATTGTAAGACAGCGCACCAACAACTTGAACCCGTTTGAAGTGAAGTCAAGTGGGGCTCAAGACTCGAGTGAGATTATAGATATTAGACTTGCTTCGAAGTCAAATGAAAGCTGCGATTGTTGTATAGACAAATGCGTACCAGGTTCAAAGTCTTCGATCGAGCCCGACTCAATACAAGTTGGATCTAATGGTTCAAGTGAGTACTTGAATGAAGGCCGCGGTAGAGCAGGATTACATACCGAGAACTCGTTTGAAGTCAAACCAGAAAGCAACGGGCTTCAGGCTTGTATGGGTTTAGACTTCAATCTAATGTTGCGGTCAGAATGGCCGATGCGAGGGTCAGGCAGCGAAGCACATACCAAGAACTTGCAGCAGAACATTAGCAAATGCATTCGAGGGTTAGATGTAGATCTAATGCTTCGACTCAGCCAAAGCTGCGACTGGTAGACAGCAATAACATACCATTGACTCGTTCGAAGTCAAGTCGAGCGGGGCTTGAAGCTCGAAAGTGCGATAAATGAATCTAGCGGTTCATGTCAGAGTGGGGTTGCGATAGTTATGCAGCGAAAACATACCAGTAGCTTGTTTGAAGTCAAGCTAGACCGTCGAGTCGAGCGCTCATTTGGGATTAGATTTAATTCTAATGGTTCAGTTCAGAATGAAAGTGCGACGGCTAATCAAATACTTACCCTTTGAACTTGAAGTCAAACCAGGCCGTCAAATCAAACGGCCGCTTCAAACTCGACTTGAACCTAATGGTTGCAGTCAGAACGAAGGCTGCGATGATCAGATAGCGAAAACATACAAAGGACTCGTTCAAGACCGTCAAGTCAAGCGAGGGCCCGAGATTAGACTTGGATCTAATGGTTCAAGTCAGAATCAAGGGTGCGATAGACAGACAGCGAGCACATACCGGGAGTTTGATTCAAGTCAAACTGGATGGTCGAGGTGAACGGTGGGCGGAAAGCTTGAGTGGGACTAGATTTTGCTCTAATGGTACATGTCAGAATGAAGGGTGCGATGTCAGAGAGCGATAACATACCGGTAACTCTTCTGAAGTCAGAAAAGCGACGGCCGCGGATTTAAGTTTCAGGTCGGATTAGACTTGGATACAACGGTATAAGGGAAAATGAAGGACACGTTGGAGAGCGATAACATACCGGTAACGGAGTTGAAGTCAAACAAGGCTAGCGGCGGCCGCAGGTTCGAGCGTCAAAGACTTGAACCTGGTAGTTCAGGTCAGAATGAAGGTCAACTTGATTTCGAAGCACTTACCCAGTTGAAGCCAGCGAAGTCAAGCGGCGGTGTTGAGATTCAGACTTGAATACTAGTTCAAGTCAGACTAAAGGATGTGAATAAGAATGGAATACATACCGTTGACTCGCGTCCAATGCGGACTTCGGATCTGAAGTCGATTAGAGTCGACCTCTGTTACTAGATGTTAGAATGAAGGGCGCGATAGATAATAAGTCAACGCACCGATAACAGTGCACCAGCAAGCCCAAAGTCGCACCCCAGATTTGAAGTGGGGTTGAAACTAAGGGTCTCTAGTCAGAATATGGGAGGAAAGTCGGACAAACGGACGTACCATGGTCATCGGGGCCATAATTTCATTAGATATCTCGTGGATCGGCGAATCGGCAGTGCTTCGGAACGATACGGGAGACTCCGGGAGCAGGGAGCGGGCTTGAAATGGTGGTGAGATGAGTAAAGGATGGTGGATAAGCCTTACCGATGGGTCCGGGAGACGCCAGAGCATGCGAAATATGCCGGCGGTGGAACATACGGCCGCGCTCGGATGCGTCAAGGAGCCGCTCGCTGCGAGATCGATGCAACAATGCCGATGAGCGTATGCGCTCGGAGCCGCAGAGTCCCGCAACTCGGGAAGTGCTTTCGCTGGCGGCAGCGAGTGAGCGGCCGGGGCGAGCGGCGACACGATGTCAGTGATTTGGGCGGCATGAGAGCGCAGCAGACGGAGCACATGCGACATGCACCGAAGATTTCGAGCGCAGGCAGTGCCGGTAAGCTGCGTTGACTAACGCCGAGTGGGTCAGAACTGAGTGGCTCAAAGCGGGTCAGTCAAAGGGATGCGGGAGGTCTGGGACGTACGAGGAACCCGAGCAGCCGACATGCGCCGACGGGTTCGGCGTCAAATCCCACAGCCCGAGCGCAGGTAGCGCCGCCGAGCTGCGCCGACACCGAGTGGGTCCGAACTGAGGGGTAAAGCGGGTCAACAAAAGGGATGCGGGAGGCCTGGGACGTACGAAGAGCCCGAGAAGGCGACATGTGCCGAAGATCACGGTGTTGGATCCCACACCCCGAGCGCAGGTAGCGTCGCCGAGCTGCGCTGACACCGAGTGGGTCAGAACTGACGGGGTAAGAACGGGTCAATACAAGGGATGCGGGAGGCCTGGGACGTACGAAGAGCCCGAGAAGGCGACATGCGCCGAAGATCACGGCGTTGGATCCCACACCCCGAGCGCAGGTAGCGCCGCCGAGCTGCGCTGACACCGAGTGGGTCAGATCCAAGGTGCTAAATGCGGGTCAGTAAAAGGGATGCGGGAGGTCTGGGACGTACGAAAAGCAATCGTAGACAGTGCGCCTCCAATCCCGAGCCCCTCCCGCCACAAATCCCGACTCGAGTGCGCCGCCAGTGGCGAGTGGCTCAGACACGTCACCGCCATCCCCGATGCCCACGACGGCGGTGAGAGCGCCGAGGGCATGCGAGACGGCGGCGCCAACTGGGACGAGTCGCTGGAGAGCGCCTCGAAGCCAGTGGTAGACGAGAAGGAGTGGGTGGTGGGTGGTTGAGTGAAGGTAGTGGGGGAGTGCCCCAGTACTTATAGACAAGCGGCGACCCGGGAAATCAGCCGGGCTGTGTTTCTTAAGATAGATCGAAGCTAGGAAGAAGGTTGAGACACACCTGGGGACTAGAATAACCCATGGAAACGAATTCGCCGCCAAACCCTGAATCAGCCCTTGTCGCCCAATGCTTCCTCGCGCATCCAATCGGAGCGGCGACCATGTTCATTTCCAGTAATAGACTGTGGGTCCCAAGTCTGGGCGCCGTCCGCGCCCAGCCACCCCCGCAGCGAATATTTTGGGTGTTGTCCAAAACGAACGATAGGCCATAGCGCACGCCATGTCTCGATAAGAGCCCCAATTTTGGGCGGAGATTGAGGGCGGGATCAATTCATAGCGGTCGCGCCATGTGTGGGCGCATCAGGCGGGCCATACCGACCCCAGTACCAGGGGTACTTCAGAACCTGCTAAGATTAGTTCTGAGTCAACGGCGAGGTGCAGCAACGCACAGCGCAGATCCGCAGTAGCCCCGCATCCGCCGCTCGCATACGCGCTGTCCATCAATGGCTCATGTTGAGCCCGTCTCGCTAGAACATCGAATATGTGTATTTTGGTGTTTTCGAGTTCGCCGTCTCCGCTCGCGATTGTGATAAGCTCTGCGTAGCGGAGGAACTGCGGATTCGTCAGCTGAGGGATTTACGCCATAAGAATAGATCTCAGGCGCACCTAGGGCCAGCGGTAACCTCGGATACCGTTCTACATGCAGATTGAATTGCTGCTATTGGGGCCGTCAGGGATCGGAAATGAGGCCCGGAATGTGTTCGTTGAATGCTCCCGTTGATTGAGTTCGAGTTTCGGAGTCTTGCGGGCCGACGTTCACCGGAGTCGAAAACCGAGGTGGTGGTTGGAGAGCAAGAGGCGGGGTTTCCCAATTAGGCCGCTATGCGCTCACGGCGCTCGGTCCGGCCTTTGACGTTGACAGGTGGCGATGACGCTTGGCGCGGAACTGGCGCATTTTTGGCCAAAAAAAAATTGGCGCGCCCCCCGCCGCTCGGCACCGCCGGGGAGCACCGGCCCGCCCTGTGCGCAGCATATTATGAGGCTCCGGAGCCCGTCTCTGGCCTCAAAACTCCCCTCTTCATCCCGGGCTTGAACCAAATCTATTTTGGTTTTGCCCGGGAATTTCCGGTCCGCCCGATCGCCGACCCCAGACTCCGCCGCTCTATTTGTGGGCTCGTTAATCTCATCTGGCTTCTCGATTCAATGCTATCTAGTGATTTCCGCACTTGAGCTTGGCCCTGAAGAAGCCGGGGTGCCCCAGCTAATCATGCAACTAAAACTATAAATTATATCAATTCTTTGCGGCACTTCGTGTGTTATTTTCGTCAAGCTTCTCGCCTCAACGTTTACCTCTTATAAATACTTCCCGATATCCTTGGGCCATATTGATCAATATACTCCGGAAATGCCGTTCAACACCGGCTTGCCATGGTATATATATTCCAACATCTTATGTTATTTGTGCAAAAATGAATCAGGACCTATCAGTAATCTGCTCTAGGGCTTAACCGCTCTCCGCAGTGAATAATAGGTCTCAGAATAGCTTGAAGTAGCTTGAAGTAGCCCCCAATAAAATAAGCAGACAGGGTGCTAAGTTTAGTTGAACTGGGCAACAAAATGAATGTCGAATGTCATTTCCATGTAGTAGGGGCCGCGGCCTGTGTCAAAAATAGGGATGAGGGTAAGCAAGGTCCCCGATCAAACAACAAGCGAGGGGAGTTGGTGCGGATGAACATAAATAGCTTTGTTGAATGTTTTGGCCTGCGTGTGTGAACTGTTTGCCGAGGACCAAACACAACACATCCTCCTTCTTGCCTTATACCACCACTGTCGCCCCTTCCTTTTCCCAATTCCTACCTCGTTCCGCTACAGCACTGATTGCTACTCCCTCGAGCATCTCGACACTCTCAGCACCATCTCGGGACGGCCTCGGCACCATGCATCGGTGGCGCGGTAAATTTTACTATGCTCCTCAGGATGCCCCCGCAAACATGCTGTCATACATTGACGACGCACGCTGTCAGCACCCTACGCTCCGACGCTGCCACGTAGCATGACGACGCGCCCTTGTGTGCACATGGTATGTGCCGTACTTCACTATCCTCCCAACACTCACTCAACATTGCAGATGCACTGCTCAGCTTTTCGTTTGATGTTCTGGATCCCCGCGAGCGGCGCGCCTACGCAGCTCAATGGCTTGATCTCGCGAGCATCCCGGTGTGGCGGCGACACGTGTCGGTAAGTCCCATGATTCTTTTTGCAGCTCAGACTTATCTCTATGGCAGATTTATGCTATTTTTGCCGCCTCCGACTCGATCTCGCTCCTGGTTCGATGCTCCCAATGCTGCCGCCGACGTCTTTTCCCGCGCCTTCCAGCACGTGGACACCGGCCCGATCCGAGCCCGCTGTTTGATGTGCATGATGCGTCGACGGCGGCATCGACATTTTGTATTCCATCGCACACAGCTTCTATTCGATACTCTGGCTTCCCGCGAGCGGCGCGTCCCCTTACGCGTCGTGCGGCTCTCCCGAGTAGTGTGATGCGCCGCTGATCCTGCCGCAGCGGCGACAAGCATTGGTAAGTCCCACGATATTTCTTTTCAGCTTCAAAGTACTCATCATCTATGCCAGATTTAAGCTGTCCTCAACGTGTTTCACGCGCTTTCTGGCGCGTCGCCGCCCCGCCCCGACCCGTTTCTGCCGCCGGATCGATGTGCACGGCACGTTGCCGCTGCCCTCTCTATTTTCGATCAAGATTTCGCTCCCGCTATTCCCACTATGCCCCTAGCACGCCCACTCTGTTTTGACCTCCCTGATGGGCCGAACACGTTGCCGCAGCCCGCTCTCTCGCGATTGCGCCGCCGCCACCATCAGCCTCACGCGTCGCCACCACTGCCGTCAACTAGCGGCGTGCCGGACCATCGATGCCGCTACAGCGGCCACATACCTCAGTAAGCCCCGCAATCTTTTTCCAGCTCAATACTCAATATTCGCAGGAGATCTCCGCCGTATTTTGATGCGTTCGACGCGTCTTCCGAAGCGTCCGCAGGGACCGGACTCGATCTCGCTGCGGGTCTGGTGGGCGGCACCGTTCGATCAATTGACGCACTCAACGCGATGCCGCTACCTTCGCCGTTCTGATGCGAGTTCACATCATCCTGCTACTGTCTTGATGCGCCTGACGGGCTGCGGCTACTCCCGCTACGGAGACACGCTTCAGTAAGTCCTGTGCTTTTTTTTCCAGCTCAAACTCATGATTTATAGGATATCTACACTGTCATCAATGCCTTTTAAGTGTTTCCGACGCGTCCGCGTGGGCCCGCCACGGCTTTGACGCCCCCGACGTGTCAGCGCCGCCAGTGACCGGGACCCGTCGTTCGCGGCGATGCTTCGGTAAGTCCCGTGACTCCCTTTGCAGTTCAAAACTCATCATTCAAGCCAGATCTACCTACACCTTTCGACGTGATTCATGCGTCTTCCGACGCGTCAGCGCCGGCCCAACCCGGTGTCGCCGTCGGCTTGATGCACCTAACGTGTCGGCGCCGCCGCCAGCCTGATGCCCGACGTGTCGCCCCCGCTGCCGCTGTTATTTTCCATCAAGCCTTTGTGATCCCACCCCTTCTGTTATGCCCCCGAACCGCCCGCAATCCCGATTACAGATTTCGCGCTCCGAGCACCACTCTGATGCGCCCCACGCGTCGCCGCCACATCAACATGTGTTCCTGCCACCCCAAGTTGATTCTGGTTCCCACCCTCGCGTTGACACGTCGGGGCTTTCCTAAGTCGATTTCTCGCGGTCTCGCCACTGCTGCGATGGAACCTGTGTAAGCTCATCTATTAAGATCTCATTCGATCTTGAGTACTGATGCTGTGCATTAGTGTCCCACCCCGCACCCCTGCCCCCAAATTTCTTTCCGTATTAAGTGTTCCCCCGAGCGCGCCGTCGGTGATGCGCCGCCGCACGCGTTGACCTCGCGTTTGGTATGTTCAAATATTTTATTTATTCGTTGTGTTCTGAAAGCTTTATGTCAGCATCGTAGGTCTTCGCGCGCCGTCGCGCAGGTGTTGACGGGGACATGTCACCTCATGCACATGTCCCAAGGGCGCACGGCCGTTTCGATTCCACTCCGGTTCAGACGGGATACACCGCCTCTTTCGATGCAAGTTTTGGTTGTCCTGCAACCGCCTTCCTGCGTCTACCACGTCAGCGGCGTCCCCGACATTCTGCGCGCAACCGTCAAAAATCCGATTCAAGTTTTGGCGATCCTGCGAGCGGGCCGCCGTGCGTGTCTGGGACATCCATGGTATGTTCATACAGCCTCGTCGTGTTTCACTCTTACAGGGTTATTCTAGCACACTCGAATCCGGGCTGCTTGAACACGTCCCGCAGATCTCGGCCTCGCCCGATCGAATTTCTTTTTTTTTCGATTTTTCGGCTTCCGGCAAGCACACCATCGGTGATGTGGCTCCTACCGCCCTCAAAAACATCGATTCGAGTTTTGGTGATCCCGCGAGCGAGGTGTGCGCGCGCGCGAGACACTGCTGGGTATGTTGAAACCACTCCATTTCCGCAATCTTACAAGATCATTCTAGTTCTCAAATCTCTTCAACGCGCCGACATCTCCGGGGGTCTCGGCCGAGCTCAGTTCAATTTTTCATGCTCCGGCGAGCGCCACAAGTCTCTGCGGTCCTTTTCAGGTATGCTCGAATGCTGTATCTGATGTTTCCGCCCTCATATGCTTCCTCCAGTCTGCTGAATGGAAGTCCTTTTGTGCGCGCGACCCGGTAAGTCTTCGCTTTGAGCTCGATCCCTCAGTCCTAACCCTAATTATCGCTAGCTTGACTCTGACTCCGCGCGCCTCCGGTGAGTCTACCCAAACTTCCAGATCTGCTGACTCTCGCTTAGACCCCGCGCCAGGCACCGATTTGAGATGCATCGGCGATTTGGTGAGATGCATTGTAGATCTCCCTCCCCTACGTAGCCACCCCTTCCACTGAACGCCTGCCGACCTTCGGGACGGGGAGGGTATTAAAAATAGATTTCTCACTTGCACCTCCGTACCATTTTGAAAGCTTAAACAAGTGCGAACTTTTACGCGAACGGCAAACAGTCAGAGAAGTTCATGCCACCCCCGGCATGGAGGCGATCACGGCTATAAGCGCGACCTGAATGTGGAACTGGTCAATCCGTTCACTCGGAAAATCGCCCAGAAATGGCAGCAGGTACTTCTATCTTTCATCCAGGCTTCGTCCTTTACTCACTTACTTGTGCAAACTTGAAGGTGTTCGAAGCTAATGTCTTCGGCTCCCTGATCACCTCTACAGTCGCTTGCATCGATCAGCTCGTTGACGACATCCAACGGTCGGCCCCATCTGGACTTAGGGACCGTGCCAAATTGCAGGGGGAGAGCTGCCACGAGGAGGCCCGTGTTGCTCTCGACAAGATGGTTGAAGCGGTCGAACGAGATCTTGATGCTGTGCAAAAGCAAACATCACGAGCCATTGCCCCGCACGTTAAAGAGCAACTCTGTGACGGCTACGAAGAAGCCATGAAAGAGCGCGGGAAGGGCGCTGTGAAACGACAGAAGGTCAGGGGCATCCTCCTTGAAAAGTAGTTTCATAACACGACATTTAAATTTGCAGGACGGCTTCCGCTTGTTCATCGAGGGTTGCAAAGATCAAATCTTCGAGGGCGGGGCGGCGGTGATCATGGACAGGCTTAACACCGCGTCTGAAGGGATCGGCAAGACACTCGATGTCGCGATGAAGAATCTTGCCCAGAAGGTAGTACATACATCTCATGGTGTCGGACCTCGGTCGTGCTAATTGATATCTGCCCAGATTGAGGTCAACTTGGCCGTGCTTTGGGAAGGCGTCCAGAACGACTTGGATCCCGCTCAGGCCAAGGCTCGTTCCGAAGTCCTCGCTGAGGTAAATTGTGTTCTCGAGCAGATCCAGTTCCTCGTCGCCGCCGACAAAACAAGATAGACAAGCGACTGAATTCAAGGCTCCTCTTTCCTCTCACTGCACTTCATGTATTATCTTCATGCGAGTTTGTCTATTGTTGTACCACTCATTGCAACCAGCGCTGGTATCGGAGCGCAGTCGTCGGTGAAGCTTGGCTTGTATTTGAACATTGTCTCAGATCACTTCCGCGGGGAGCGCCGCAAGTCTGCCGCCCAGCTCGAAGGCGAACGGGAAGGGCACCTCGAGCGCCAGGAGCGTGTCGATGAGTGCCGCAACAAGCTCAGGGGTCGTGCGCAGGAACAGAACCGAGCTGCGCAGAGTCGGTGTCAGTGTCAGGTTGCAGTCCGCTTTCAAGCTGGAAGGAGAACATACGCGCACCCGAAGGAAGTATAGAGCACCGAGCGTAGCAGCTCGCCGCGGGTCCAAGAACGACTTCAACACGGCCGTGTCGGCGGGCACGACCTGCACGCCGCCGGCCCAGCAGAGCGCGTGCACCTGCGGCCCGAAGGCAAACACCGCCTGCCGGAGCATCGCGTAGAACGCCACGCACTGCGGCAGCCCCACGGGCTTGAGGCATGCGCTGGTGGGGACGATGTGCCCGTCGACGACGCACGCGAACTTCTGCGCCTGCACGATGCGCGCGCAACGCGCTCGTGGTCGTACATATCAGGCATGCCCAGGCATTTAACGAAGACCCCGGCAAGTGATTGCTGCCATTCCATGCGTGTGCCACTACGTGGGCGCCGTGTTAAGCTCTAGCGCGCGACAGCTTATGGGAACGGAGCCTGCCTGCTCGATGATCGGATCTAGGCTTTCCAGCTATTAGTATAGGTTCTTTTGTTTTCGTAGTCTTCGGATAGTTTTTCTATCGGCTTTGGAACTTTGGGTCAAGGGCAAAAAGAGGGTGGCCGCCTGGCCGCTTAGTCAGGTGTTTGGCCCGCGCGCCAATTTGGACTTTACACCCATGTCTGGCCCAATCCATCTTTAGCGAAACCTCTCGTCTGCCTTGTATTCGACAAAGGTACGTCAGACGACGTCATCGAACTTAATATAGGATCGTCTCTGCTCCCGCCCCCGACACGAACCTCATGCCGCGCAAGCACATCTGCCTGCGTCTCCGCGGGTCGACATGCTTGCGCGGCTCCAGGTTGTGATGTGGCCCACCAACGAGCCCACATCCGCTCGCTCAGCCCAGCAACAAGTGCTGCTGGCTGCGACTCCGTACGCACCAAGTCGTGCACGCGAATCTACCACGGACGCAGCGCTCGACGCCGCCGCTCCCGCCCTCGGTCCGCGCCGCGCCCGCGCCCCTTGGTGCGTCCCCGCAAGCGCATCTTGCTCGTTGCTCGCTTACCTTATCCCTAGACTACGCTACTTACTCCTACTCGAACGAAGCTGTTCTCGTCCACCGGCGCAAGCGCCGAGTGCTATCCTACGGCGCGTCCTCGCGTCAGTTGCGCGCACGCTCTAGACGCCGGCCGCAGCCCTCTCGCTCGCGACACTCCCCACTCCCGCCCGCTGCTCCTGGGCCGCGCGGTCAAGCTCACGCCGCACGTTCGCAGCGGGACCCCGGCCTCGAGACGCCCGCACAACGACCAGCGTCCGTAGCACGCCGTCCCCCGTCACAAGTCCGCTCCAGCGCTCGACCCTGCGCGGCCGAAAGAGTCCCCCGTGCGCAATCCACTCGGCTGCGTCCCCGGCACCCGAACCGTGCGCGCCGCCCTCTACGTCCACCGGCGCCGGCGCACAGTCCCACTCGGGCCGTTGCGCCGCGTACGCGCACACTCAAACGCGCGGGCCGTGCCTGCCCTTCCCATCGCACGCCGCCCGCCGCAACTCAACGGCTCGCGCGCAGATTCCTGCCGCCGAGTCCTGCCGCCTGCTGGAGCCCCGTGCACGGCACCTGCCGCATTCCCGTTCCCCACCGCCCTCGCGCGAACTCGCCCCGCTGCGCGCTCAACTCCCGCCTTCCACATCGCGCCCCCCGCTCGCTCGCGCCTCCCGCTACCGCCGATCCCACGCCCGTCCACGCCCATCCCATCCCGCCGTCCAAACGCACCTCGCGTCGCATCGATGCGCCTTGCGCCTTGCGCACCCGATCCCGGCCCGCCTGCTCGACGCCCTGCGTCCGAAGTCAGCGCTCAGCTCAGGTACACGGCTCGGGACTCGGCTCGCGCACCTCGGCTTGCGCACCTCGCGCACCCGTACCTCGGACCTTCGCGCCATCCCCTCCCTCCTCCCAATTGCGGCTCCCAGATCCCGATCCCGAGCGCGGACGCGGACGCCTGGCAGCAGCCTCGAGGCAGACCCAGACCCGTCCTGAGTCCCGAGTCCCGAATCCCGCCGCTCGTAGGCTCCGTACCCCACCCGCCTTCGCATCCGCATCCGACGCGACTCGACGGCGCGACTCGAATCGAATCGAATCGAAGGCGCGACGCGACTCGATGCGACTCGATGCGACTCGAAATAACGCGCCTCGAATACAATCGACGCGACTCGAATCGATGCGACGGGGGCCGAGTCCCGAGTCCCGAGTCTCGAGTCCGCCTGCGTCCTTGCCAGCCGACTCGAATTGGGCCGAGGGACGAGGGCTGTTGCGACGCTGCGAAGGGACGCAGTTAGCGGGGCTCGTGGGGCGGAGTTGGGGCGGCGGCGCGGCGTACGGAGGGCGGGCGTGGCCCGAGTCCGCTCGTTCGGTGCTCGCCTTTGCAGCCGACTCCGAGCGCGAATCGGGACGAGGGAGGCCCGAGGTCCGCTGCGCTGCGATGCTGCGATGCGGCGCAGTCAGCGGGAGCGAGGTCGGGCGGAGTTGGGGCGGCGCAACGTACGGAGGGCGGGAGACGTGCTCGTCCTTGCACGCTGCCTTCGCAGCCGACGCCGAGCTCGAACCGGCGCTCGAGACGAGGGACGAGGGACGAGGCCTGCTGCGACGCTGCGAAGCAGTCAGCGGGAGCGAGGCGAGGCGGATTCGGGGCGGCGCAACGTACGAAGGGCGGGGGCACGGGCGAGAGACGTGCTCGTCCTCGCACGCCGCCTGGCCAGCCGACTCCGAGCTCGAACCGGCGCTCGAGACGAGGGACGAGGCCTGCTGCGACGCTGCGATGCGAAGCAGTTAGCGGGAGCGAGGCGGGGCGGAGTCGGGGCGGCGCAACGTACGAAGGGCGGGGGCGCGGGCGGGGGTGGGAGACGTGGCCCGCCGTTCGTTCGTTCGTGCTCGCACGCTGCCTCGCCAGCCGACTCCGAGCTCGAACCAGCGCTCGAGACGAGGGACGAGGGACGAAGCCTGCTGCGATGCGAGGCAGTCAGCGGGAGCGAGGCGGGGCGAGGTGGGGCGGCGCAACGTACGTACGGAGGGCAGGGGCGCGGGCGGGGGCGTGGGCGGGACGCTGCTCGCTCGTGCTCGTCCTCGCACGCCGCCTTCGCATCCGACCCCGAGCTCGAACCGGCGCTCGAGACGAGGGACGAGGGACAAGCCTGCTGCGATGCGAGGCAGTCAGCGGGAGCGAGGCGGGGCGAGGTGGGGCGGCGCAACGTACGTACGGAGGGCAGGGGCGCGGGCGGGGGCGTGGGCGGGACGCTGCTCGCTCGTGCTCGTCCTCGCACGCCGCCTTCGCATCCGACCCCGAGCTCGAATCGGCGCTCGAGACGAGGGACGAGGGACGAGGCCTGCTGCGATGCTGCGAAGGGACGCAGTTAGCAGGGCTCGACGCGAACTCGGGGCGACGTACGGAAGGCGGTGGCCCGAGCCTTGCGCGCACGATGCGCCGCTTGGTCGCTGCGATGCGATGCGACGCAGTCAGCGGGGCTCGATGGGCGGACTCAGAGCGGCGTACCAAGTTAACCAACAGCGGCCGTGGGTCCCGCGCATCTGCTACAGACGCGGTCGCATGAACGCAGCGGCGCCGCGCCTCCGAGCGGCTCGACGGGGCGCGCCTGGCGAGTTCGGGGTGTCTCCGCGCCGCCCGATCTGTGCGATTCGGAACGGGGCTAGCACAGAGCGCGTACTTGCGCGTACCTACGCTGCGGGGATACGGATGCGCTGCCCTGCGTGGCTTCGAGCTCGAGTCCGGATTCACGACGTCGTCTGCGTGGGCGTTGGGTTAATAGTGGATGGAATTGATAACGATAGAGTGTATTTACCTGTGTTGTACGGTTGTTCGACTACGCTTGTATACTACAAGGTTTCGACCCATATCATATACCTCAAACGAATGCGAGCCAATGTCCGAGTATGCAAGGACCGCTGTACCCGACATTTGAAGCCGACGAAGGTTAGTTGGCCTTAGTTTAACTTCGAATCAGTTAGTAGATCGGACGAACGAGGTTAGAAGCGGCGTACATACGCGGCGCGAAGCCCCGGAACAAGCTTTAAGTCAAGGAAATTCAGAGCCTGGGCTTGAACCAGAGTCAGACTTGAAGTTTGACTCAGTCAGATGAGAAGAATGCATACCGATAAGTTTATGTAGAGTCAGACCGGACTTCAAGTTCGGACTCAAGTCAAGATAGACTGATATCTAATGGGATGTTAGTATAACGGACACAGTTCTGGAGAGCAAACACATACCGATGGTTCTTTATAGTCAAACCAGGGGCGGCGGCATCAGGAGTAGGGTTGGATCTAAAGGTTCAATTGATCAAGTCGGATCGAACGATACTATTGTAAGACAGCGCACCAACAACTTGAACCCGTTTGAAGTGAAGTCAAGTGGGGCTCAAGACTCGAGTGAGATTATAGATATTAGACTTGCTTCGAAGTCAAATGAAAGCTGTGATTGTTGTATAGACAAATGCGTACCAGGTTCAAAGTCTTCGATCGAGCCCGACTCAATACAAGTTGGATCTAATGGTTCAAGTGAGTACTTGAATGAAGGCCGCGCTAGAGCAGAAGAATTACATACCGATGACTCGTTTGAAGTCAAACCAGAAAGCAACGGGCTTCAGGCTTGTATGGTTTTAGACTTCGATCTAATGCGGTCAGAATGGCCGATGCGAGGGTCAGTCAGCGAAGCACATACCGGAAACTCGCAGCCGAACATCAGTAAATGCATTCGAGGGTTAGCTGTAGATCTAATGCTTCGACTCAGCCCAAGCTGCGACTGGTAGACAGCAATAACATACCAGGGACTTGTTCGAAGTCAAGTCATGCGGGGCTTGAAGCTCGAAAGTGCGATGAATGAATCTAGTGGTTCATGTCAGAGTAAGGTTGCGATAGTTATACAGCGAAAACATACCAGTAGCTCGTTTAAAGTCAAGCTAGACCGTCAAGTTGACCGCTCAATTGGGATTAGATTTGGATCTAATGGTTCAGTTCAGAATGGAGGTGCGACGGATAATCAAACACGTACCCTTTGAACTTGAAGTCAAACCAGGCCGTCAAATCAAACAGCCGCTTCAAACTCGACTTGAACCTGATGGTTGCAGTCAGAACGAAGGCTGCGATGACTAGATAGCGAAAACATACAAAGGACTCGTTCAAGACCGTCAAGTCAAGCGAGGGCCCGAGATTAGACTTGGATCTAATGGTTCAAGTCAGAATCAAGGGTGCGATAGACGGACAGCGAGCACATACCGGGAGTTTGATTCAAGTCAAACTAGATGGTCGAGGTGAACGGTGGGCGGAAAGCTTTGGGCGGGACTAATGGTTCATGTCAGAATGAAGAGTGGGATGTCAGAGTGCGATAACATACCGGTGACTCATTCGAAGTCAAGTAAAGTCAAGCAAAGCGACGGCCGCGGATTTAAGTTTCAAGTCGGATTAGACTTGGATACAATGGTATAAGGAAAAATGAAGGACACGTTGGAGAGCGACAACATACCGGTAACGGAGTTGAAGTCAAACAAGGCTAGCGGCGGCCGCAGGCTCGAGCGTCGAAGACTTGGAGCTAATAGTTCAGGTCAGAATGAAGGTCAACTTGAATCTCGAAGCACTTACCCAGTTGAAGCCAGCGAAGTCAAGCGGCGGTGTTGAGATTCGGACTTGAAGTTACTAGTTCAAGTCAGACTAAAGGATGTGATTGAGGATGGAACGCATACCATTGACTCGAGTCCAATGCATCGGAGTTCAGATTTAAACTCGATTAAATTCGAAATCTGATACTAAATGTCAGAATGAAGGGCGCGATAGATAGATAGTCAACGCACCGATAACAGTGCACCAGCAAGCCCAAAGTCGCACTCCAGATTTAAAGTGGGATTGAGACTAAGGGTCTCTAGTCAGAATATGGGAGGAAAGTCGGACAAACGGACGTACCACGGCCATCGGGGCCATGATTTCATTAGATATCTCGTATATCGAGGACATCGGCGAGGCGGCAGTGATACGGAACGATGCGGGAGACTCCGGGGGAAGGGGGAGGGCTTAAAATGGCGGTGAGCTGAGTAAAGTATGGTGGATAAACCATACCGATGGGTCCGGGAGCTCGAGACGCCGGCCCAGGATGCGCAATGTGCCGGCGGTGAGACATGCGGCCGCGCTCGGATGCGCCAAGGAGCCGCTGGCGGCGAGATCGATGCAGCAATGAGCGTATGCGCTCGGAGCCGCAGAGTCCCGCAACTCGGGAAGTGCTTTCGGTGGCGGCAGCGAGTGAGCGACCGGCGCGAGCGGCGGCACGAAGAGGATGCTTTGGCGGAGCGAGTGCACGGCGGATGGAGCACATGCGGCCTGCGCCGAAGATCCCGAGCGCAGGTAGCGCCGCCGAGCTGCGCTGACTAACACCGAGTGGGTCAGAACTGAGTGGCTAAAAGCGGGTCAGTCAAAGGGATGCGGGAGGTCTGGGATGTACGAGGAACCCGAGCAGCCGACATGCGCCGACGGGTTCGGCGTCAAATCCCACAGCCCGAGCGCAGGTAGCGCCGCCGAGCTGCGCCGACACCGAGTGGGTCAGAACTGACGGGGTAGAAACGGGTCAATACAAGGGATGCGGGAGGTCTGGGACGTACGAGGAGCCCGAGCAGCCGAAATGCGCCGACGGTCCCGGCGTCAGATCCCACAGCCCGAGCGCGGGTAGCGCCGCCGAGCTGCGCCAACACCGAGTGGGTCCGAACTGAGGGGTAAAGCGGGTCAACAAAAGGGATGCGGGAGGTCTGGGACGTACGAGGAGCCCGGGAAGGCGACATGCGCCGATGCTCCCGGCGTTGGATCCCACACCCCGAGCGCAGGAAGCGCCGCCGAGCTGCGCTGACACCAAGTAGGTCAGATCCAAGGTGCTAAAAGTGGGTCAGTAAACGGGATGCGGGAGGTCTGGGACGTACGAAAAGAAAATCATAGACAGTGCGCCTCCAATCCCGAGCCCCTCCCATGAGAAATCCCGACTTGAGTGCGCCGCCAGTGGCGAGTGGCTCAGACACGTCACCACCATCCCCGATGCCCACGACGGCGGTGAGAGCGCCGAGGGCATGCGAGACGGCGGCGCCGACGGGGACGAGTCGCTGGAGAGCGCCTCGAAGCCAGTGGTAGACGAGAAGGAGTGGGTGGTGGGTGGTTGAGTGAAGGTAGTGGGGGAGTGCCCCAGTACTTATAGACAAGCGGCGACCCGGGAAATCAGCCGGGCTGTGTTTCTTAAGATAGATCGAAGCTAGGAAGAAGGTTGAGACGCACCTGGGGACTAGAATAACCCATGGAAACGAATTCGCCGCCAAACCCTGAATCAGCCCTTGTCGCCCAATGCTTCCTCGCGCATCGAATCGGAGCGGCGACCATGTTCATTTCCAGTAATAGACTGTGGGTCCCAAGTCTGGGCGCCGTCCGCGCCCAGCCACCCCCGCAGCGAATATTTTGGGTGTTGTCCAAAACGAACCATAGGCCATAGCGCACGCCATGTCTCGATAAGAGCCCCAATTTGGGGCGGAGATTGAGGACGAGATCAATTCATAGCGGTCGCGCCATGTGTGGGCGCATCAGGCGGGCCATACCGACCCCAGTACCAGGGGTACTTCAGAACCTGCTAAGATTAGTTCTGAGTCAACGGCGAGGTGCAGCAACGTACAGCGCAGATCCGCAGTAGCCCCGCATCCGCCGCTCGCATACGCGCTGTCCATCAATGGCTCATGTTGAGCCCGTCTCGCTAGAACATCGAATATGTGTATTTTGGTGTTTTCGAGTTCGCCGTCTCCGCTCGCGATTGTGATAAGCTCTGCGTAGCGGAGAAACTGCGGATTCGTCAGCTGAGGGATTTACGCCATAAGAATAGATCTCAGGCGCACCTAGGGCCAGCGGTAACCTCGGATACCGTTCTACATGCAGATTGAATTGCTGCTATTGGGGCCGTCAGGGATCGGAAATGAGGCCCGGAATGTGTTCGTTGAATGCTCCCGTTGATTGAGTTCGAGTTTCGGAGTCTTGCGGGCCGACGTTCACCGAAGTCGAAAACCGAGGTGGTGGTTGGAGAGCAAGAGGCGGGGTTTCCCAATTAGGCCGCTATGCGCTCACGGCGCTCGGTCCGGCCTTTGACGTTGACAGGTGGCGATGACGCTTGGCGCGGAACTGGCGCATTTTTGGCCAAAAAAAAATTGGCGCGCCCCCCGCCGCTCGGCACCGCCGGGGAGCACCGGCCCGCTCTGTGCGCAGCATATTATGAGGCTCCGGAGCCCGTCTCTGGCCTCAAAACTCCCCTCTTCATCCCGGGCTTGAACCAAATCTATTTTGGTTTTGCCCGGGAATTTCCGGTCCGCCCGATCGCCGACCCCAGACTCCGCCGCTCTATTTGTGGGCTCGTTAATCTCATCTGGCTTCTCGATTCAATGCTATCTAGTGATTTCCGCACTTGAGCTTGGCCCTGAAGAAGCCGGGGTGCCCCGGCTAATCATGCAACTAAAACTATAAATTATATCAATTCTTTGCGGCACTTCGTGTGTTATTTTCGTCAGGCTTCTCGCCTCAACAGTTACCTCTTATCAATACTTCGCGATATCCTTGGGCCATATTGATAAATATACTCTGGAAATGCCGTTCAACGCCGGCTTGCCATGGTATATATATTCCAACATCTTATTATGTTATTCGTGCAAAATTGAATCGGGACATATCAGTAATCCGCTCTAGGGCTTAACCGCTCTCCGCAGTGCAGCACAAGTCTCAACATAGTTTGAAGTAGCTTGAAGTAGCCCAAAAAAATAAGCAGACAGGGCACTAAGTTTAGTTGGACTGGGCAACAAAATGAATGTCGGATGTCATTTCCATGTAGTAGGGGCCGCGGCCTGTGTCAAAAATAGGGAGGAGGATAAGCAAGGTCCCCGATCAAACAACAAGCGAGGGGAGTTGGTGCGGATGAACATAAATAGCTTTGTTGAATGTTTTGGCCTGCGTGTGTGAACTGTTTGCCGAGGACCAAACACAACACATGTTCCTTCTTGCCTTATACCACCACCGTCGCCCAATGACTCCCCAGGAACAGAACCGAGCTGCGCAAGAGTCGGTGTCAGTGTCAGGTTGCAGTCCGCTTTCAAGCTGGAAGGAGAACATACGCGCACCCGAAGGAAGTATAGAGCACCGAGCGTAGCAGCTCGCCGCGGGTCCAAGAACGACTTCAACACGGCCGTGTCGGCGGGCACGACCTGCACGCCGCCGGCCCAGCAGAGCGCGTGCACCTGCGGCCCGAAGGCAAACACCGCCTGCCCGAGCATCGCGTAGAACGCCACGCACTGCGGCAGCCCCACGGGCTTGAGGCATGCGCTGGTGGGGACGATGTGCCCGTCGACGACGCACGCGAACTTCTGCGCCTGCACGATGCGCGCGCAACGCGCTCGTGGTCGTACATATCAGGCATGCCCAGGCATTTAACGAAGACCCCGGCAAGTGATTGCTGCCATTCCATGCGTGTGCCACTACGTGGGCGCCGTGTTAAGCTCTAGCGCGCGACAGCTTATGGGAACGGAGCCTGCCTGCTCGATGATCGGATCTAGGCTTTCCAGCTATAGGTTCTTTTGTTTTCGTAGTCTTCGGATAGTTTTTCTATCGGCTTTGGAACTTTGGGTCAAGGGCGTGGCCGCTTAGTCAGGTGTTTGGCCCGCGCGCCAATTTGGACTTTACACCCATGTCTGGCCCAATCCATCTTTAGCGAAACCTCTCGTCTGCCTTGTATTCGACAAAGGTACGTCAGACGAAGTCATCGAACTTAATATAGGATCGTCTCTGCTCCCGCCCCCGACACGAACCTCATGCCGCGCAAGCACATCTGCCTGCGTCTCCGCGGGTCGACATGCTTGCGCGGCTCCAGGTTGTGATGTGGCCCACCAACGAGCCCACATCCGCTCGCTCAGCCCAGCAACAAGTGCTGCTGGCTGCGACTCCGTACGCACCAAGTCGTGCACGCGAATCTACCACGGACGCAGCGCTCGACGCCGCCGCTCCCGCCCTCGGTCCGCGCCGCGCCCGCGCCCCTTGGTGCGTCCCCGCAAGCGCATCTTGCTCGTTGCTCGCTTACCTTATCCCTAGACTACGCTACTTACTCCTACTCGAACGAAGCTGTTCTCGTCCACCGGCGCAAGCGCCGAGTGCTATCCTACGGCGCGTCCTCGCGTCAGTTGCGCGCACGCTCTAGACGCCGGCCGCAGCCCTCTCGCTCGCGACACTCCCCACTCCCGCCCGCTGCTCCTGGGCCGCGCGGTCAAGCTCACGCCGCACGTTCGCAGCGGGACCCCGGCCTCGAGACGCCCGCACAACGACCAGCGTCCGTAGCACGCCGTCCCCCGTCACAAGTCCGCTCCAGCGCTCGACCCTGCGCGGCCGAAAGAGTCCCCCGTGCGCAATCCACTCGGCTGCGTCCCCGGCACCCGAACCGTGCGCGCCGCCCTCTACGTCCACCGGCGCCGGCGCACAGTCCCACTCGGGCCGTTGCGCCGCGTACGCGCACACTCAAACGCGCGGGCCGTGCCTGCCCTTCCCATCGCACGCCGCCCGCCGCAACTCAACGGCTCGCGCGCAGATTCCTGCCGCCGAGTCCTGCCGCCTGCTGGAGCCCCGTGCACGGCACCTGCCGCATTCCCGTTCCCCACCGCCCTCGCGCGAACTCGCCCCGCTGCGCGCTCAACTCCCGCCTTCCACATCGCGCCCCCCGCTCGCTCGCGCCTCCCGCTACCGCCGATCCCACGCCCGTCCACGCCCATCCCATCCCGCCGTCCAAACGCACCTCGCGTCGCATCGATGCGCCTTGCGCCTTGCGCACCCGATCCCGGCCCGCCTGCTCGACGCCCTGCGTCCAAAGTCAGCGCTCCTCTCGGGTACACGGCTCGGGACTCGCGCACCTCAAACCTTCGCGCCTCGGACCTTCGCGCGCGCGCCGCCATCCCCTCCCTCCTCCTCTCTCCCAATTCCGGCTCCCTCCCAGATCCCGATCCCTCCCAGATACCGATCCCGAGCGCGGACGTCTGGAAGCAGCCTCGAGGCGGAGTCCCGAGTCCCGAGTCCCGAGTCCCGAATCCCGCCGCTCGTAGGCTCCGTACCCCACACCCGCCTTCGCCTTCGCATCCGAATCGAAACAGCGCGACTGGAATCGAATCGAATCGATGCGACAGCGAATCGAAATAACGCGAATCGAATCGATGCGACAGCGCGAAGCGAATCGAAATAACGCGAATCGATGCGACTCGATGCGACGCGAAACGACGCGCCGCCTCGAACACAATCGACGCGAATCGAATCGATGCGCCGGGGGGCCGAGTCCCGAGGCCCGAGTCCGCTGCCTTGCCAGCCGACTCGAATTGGGCCGAGGGACGAGGGCTGTTGCGATGCGAAGCAGTTAGCGGGGCTCAAGGGGGCGGAGGGCAGGGGCGGCGCAACGTACGGAGGGCGTGGGCGGGACGCTGCTCGTTCGTGCTCGCTGCCTTCGCCTCCGACTCCGAGCTCGACTCGGCGCTCGAGACGAGGGAGGCCCGATGCTGTGATGCGATGCGAGGCAGTCAGCGGGAGCGAGGCGGGGCGGATTCGGGGCGACGCAACGTACGGAGGGCGTGGGCGGGACGCTGCTCGCTCGGTGCTCGCCTTTGCAGCCGACTCCGGGCTCGAATTGGGACGAGGGAGGCCCGATATCCGCTGCGGTGCGATGCTGCGATGCGATGCGATGCGGTCAGCGGGGGCGAGGCGGGGCGGAGTTGGGGCGGCGCAACGTACGGAGGGCGTGGGCGGGACGCTGCTCGCTCGGTGCTCGCCTTTGCAGCCGACTCCGGGCTCGAATTGGGACGAGGGAGGCCCGATATCCGCTGCGGTGCGATGCTGCGATGCGATGCGATGCGGTCAGCGGGGGCGAGGCGGGGCGGAGTTGGGGCGGCGCAACGTACGGAGGGCGTGGGCGGGACGCTGCTCGCTCGGTGCTCGCCTTTGCAGCCGACTCCGGGCTCGAATTGGGACGAGGGAGGCCCGATATCCGCTGCGGTGCGATGCTGCGATGCGATGCGATGCAGTCAGCGGGGGCGAGGTCGGGCGAGGTGGGGCGGCGCAACGTACGGAGGCGTGCCCCGCCGTTCGTTCGTTCGTTCGTGCTCGCACGCTGCCTCGCCAGCCGACTCCGAGCTCAAAACGTCGGACTCAAAAGCGGGACGAGGGACGAGGCCTGCTGCGATGCTGCGATGCGAAGCAGTCAGCAGGGCTCGACGCGAACTCGGGGCGGTGGCGTACGGACGTACGGAGGGCGGGGGTGGCAGACTCCGTGGCCCGCCGTTCGTTCGTTCGTGCTCGCACGCCGCGTTGCCAGCCGACTCCGAGCTCGAACCGGCGCTCGAGACGAGGGACGAGGGACGAGGCCTGCTGCGATGCTGCGAAGGGACGCAGTCAGCGGGAGCTCATGGGGCGGAGTCGGGGCGACGTACGGACGTACGGAGGGCGGGGGTGGCAGACTCCGTGGCCCGCCGTTCGTTCGTTCGTGCTCGCACGCCGCGTTGCCAGCCGACTCCGAGCTCGAACCGGCGCTCGAGACGAGGGACGAGGGACGAGGCCTGCTGCGATGCTGCGAAGGGACGCAGTCAGCGGGAGCTCATGGGGCGGAGTCGGGGCGACGTACGGACGTACGAAGGGCGGGGGTGGGAGACGTGGCCCGAGCCTTGCGCGCACGATGCGCCGCTTGGTCGCTGCGATGCGATGCGACGCAGTCAGCGGGGCGCGATGGGCGGACTCCGAGTGACTTACCGACGGCCAGCGCAGATCTGCTACAGACGCGGTCGCATGAACGCAGCGGCGCCGCGCCTCCGAGCGGCTCGACGGGGCGCACATACCGAGTTCGGGGTGTCTCCGCGCCGCCCGATCTGTGCGATTTGGAACGGGGCAAGCATCAGTCCGGGCTGCGTGCGAGGAGCGGGGCTTACGCTGCGGGGGATGCGGATGCGCGGCTCCGAGCTCGAGTCCGGATTCACGACGTCGTCTGCGTGGGCGTTGGGTTAATAGTGGATGGAATTGATAACGATAGAGTGTATTTACCTGTGTTGTACGGTTGTTCGACTACGCTTGTATACTACAAGGTTTCGACCCATATCATATACCTCAAACGAATGCGAGCCAATGTCCGAGTATGCAAGGACCGCTGTACCCGACATTTGAAGCCGACGAAGGTTAGTTGGCCTTAGTTTAACTTCGAATCAGTTAGTAGATCGGACGAACGAGGTTAGAAGCGGCGTACATACGCGGCGCGAAGCCCCGGAACAAGCTTTAAGTCAAGGAAATTCAGAGCCTGGGCTTGAACCAGAGTCAGACTTGAAGTTTGACTCAGTCAGATGAGAAGAATGCATACCGATAAGTTTATGTAGAGTCAGACCGGACTTCAAGTTCGGACTCAAGTCAAGATAGACTGATATCTAATGGGATGTTAGTATAACGGACACAGTTCTGGAGAGCAAACACATACCGATGGTTCTTTATAGTCAAACCAGGGGCGGCGGCATCAGGAGTAGGGTTGGATCTAAAGGTTCAATTGATCAAGTCGGATCGAACGATACTATTGTAAGACAGCGCACCAACAACTTGAACCCGTTTGAAGTGAAGTCAAGTGGGGCTCAAGACTCGAGTGAGATTATAGATATTAGACTTGCTTCGAAGTCAAATGAAAGCTGCGATTGTTGTATAGACAAATGCGTACCAGGTTCAAAGTCTTCGATCGAGCCCGACTCAATACAAGTTGGATCTAATGGTTCAAGTGAGTACTTGAATGAAGGCCGCGGTAGAGCAGGATTACATACCGAGAACTCGTTTGAAGTCAAACCAGAAAGCAACGGGCTTCAGGCTTGTATGGGTTTAGACTTCAATCTAATGTTGCGGTCAGAATGGCCGATGCGAGGGTCAGGCAGCGAAGCACATACCAAGAACTTGCAGCAGAACATTAGCAAATGCATTCGAGGGTTAGATGTAGATCTAATGCTTCGACTCAGCCAAAGCTGCGACTGGTAGACAGCAATAACATACCATTGACTCGTTCGAAGTCAAGTCGAGCGGGGCTTGAAGCTCGAAAGTGCGATAAATGAATCTAGCGGTTCATGTCAGAGTGGGGTTGCGATAGTTATGCAGCGAAAACATACCAGTAGCTTGTTTGAAGTCAAGCTAGACCGTCGAGTCGAGCGCTCATTTGGGATTAGATTTAATTCTAATGGTTCAGTTCAGAATGAAAGTGCGACGGCTAATCAAATACTTACCCTTTGAACTTGAAGTCAAACCAGGCCGTCAAATCAAACGGCCGCTTCAAACTCGACTTGAACCTAATGGTTGCAGTCAGAACGAAGGCTGCGATGATCAGATAGCGAAAACATACAAAGGACTCGTTCAAGACCGTCAAGTCAAGCGAGGGCCCGAGATTAGACTTGGATCTAATGGTTCAAGTCAGAATCAAGGGTGCGATAGACAGACAGCGAGCACATACCGGGAGTTTGATTCAAGTCAAACTGGATGGTCGAGGTGAACGGTGGGCGGAAAGCTTGAGTGGGACTAGATTTTGCTCTAATGGTACATGTCAGAATGAAGGGTGCGATGTCAGAGAGCGATAACATACCGGTAACTCTTCTGAAGTCAGAAAAGCGACGGCCGCGGATTTAAGTTTCAGGTCGGATTAGACTTGGATACAACGGTATAAGGGAAAATGAAGGACACGTTGGAGAGCGATAACATACCGGTAACGGAGTTGAAGTCAAACAAGGCTAGCGGCGGCCGCAGGTTCGAGCGTCAAAGACTTGAACCTGGTAGTTCAGGTCAGAATGAAGGTCAACTTGATTTCGAAGCACTTACCCAGTTGAAGCCAGCGAAGTCAAGCGGCGGTGTTGAGATTCAGACTTGAATACTAGTTCAAGTCAGACTAAAGGATGTGAATAAGAATGGAATACATACCGTTGACTCGCGTCCAATGCGGACTTCGGATCTGAAGTCGATTAGAGTCGACCTCTGTTACTAGATGTTAGAATGAAGGGCGCGATAGATAATAAGTCAACGCACCGATAACAGTGCACCAGCAAGCCCAAAGTCGCACCCCAGATTTGAAGTGGGGTTGAAACTAAGGGTCTCTAGTCAGAATATGGGAGGAAAGTCGGACAAACGGACGTACCATGGTCATCGGGGCCATAATTTCATTAGATATCTCGTGGATCGGCGAATCGGCAGTGCTTCGGAACGATACGGGAGACTCCGGGAGCAGGGAGCGGGCTTGAAATGGTGGTGAGATGAGTAAAGGATGGTGGATAAGCCTTACCGATGGGTCCGGGAGACGCCAGAGCATGCGAAATATGCCGGCGGTGGAACATACGGCCGCGCTCGGATGCGTCAAGGAGCCGCTCGCTGCGAGATCGATGCAACAATGCCGATGAGCGTATGCGCTCGGAGCCGCAGAGTCCCGCAACTCGGGAAGTGCTTTCGCTGGCGGCAGCGAGTGAGCGGCCGGGGCGAGCGGCGACACGATGTCAGTGATTTGGGCGGCATGAGAGCGCAGCAGACGGAGCACATGCGACATGCACCGAAGATTTCGAGCGCAGGCAGTGCCGGTAAGCTGCGCTGACTAACGCCGAGTGGGTCAGAACTGAGTGGCTCAAAGCGGGTCAGTCAAAGGGATGCGGGAGGTCTGGGATGTACGAGGAACCCGAGCAGCCGACATGCGCCGACGGGTTCGGCGTCAAATCCCACAGCCCGAGCGCAGGTAGCGCCGCCGAGCTGCGCCGACACCGAGTGGGTCAGAACTGACGGGGTAGAAACGGGTCAATACAAGGGATGCGGGAGGTCTGGGACGTACGAGGAGCCCGAGCAGCCGAAATGCGCCGACGGTCCCGGCGTCAGATCCCACAGCCCGAGCGCGGGTAGCGCCGCCGAGCTGCGCCAACACCGAGTGGGTCCGAACTGAGGGGTAAAGCGGGTCAACAAAAGGGATGCGGGAGGTCTGGGACGTACGAGGAGCCCGGGAAGGCGACATGCGCCGATGCTCCCGGCGTTGGATCCCACACCCCGAGCGCAGGAAGCGCCGCCGAGCTGCGCTGACACCAAGTAGGTCAGATCCAAGGTGCTAAAAGCGGGTCAGTAAACGGGATGCGGGAGGTCTGGGACGTACGAAAAGAAAATCATAGACAGTGCGCCTCCAATCCCGAGCCCCTCCCATGAGAAATCCCGACTTGAGTGCGCCGCCAGTGGCGAGTGGCTCAGACACGTCACCACCATCCCCGATGCCCACGACGGCGGTGAGAGCGCCGAGGGCATGCGAGACGGCGGCGCCGACGGGGACGAGTCGCTGGAGAGCGCCTCGAAGCCAGTGGTAGACGAGAAGGAGTGGGTGGTGGGTGGTTGAGTGAAGGTAGTGGGGGAGTGCCCCAGTACTTATAGACAAGCGGCGACCCGGGAAATCAGCCGGGCTGTGTTTCTTAAGATAGATCGAAGCTAGGAAGAAGGTTGAGACGCACCTGGGGACTAGAATAACCCATGGAAACGAATTCGCCGCCAAACCCTGAATCAGCCCTTGTCGCCCAATGCTTCCTCGCGCATCGAATCGGAGCGGCGACCATGTTCATTTCCAGTAATAGACTGTGGGTCCTAAGTCTGGGCGCCGTCCGCGCCCAGCCACCCCCGCAGCGAATATTTTGGGTGTTGTCCAAAACGAACCATAGGCCATAGCGCACGCCATGTCTCGATAAGAGCCCCAATTTGGGGCGGAGATTGAGGACGAGATCAATTCATAGCGGTCGCGCCATGTGTGGGCGCATCAGGCGGGCCATACCGACCCCAGTACCAGGGGTACTTCAGAACCTGCTAAGATTAGTTCTGAGTCAACGGCGAGGTGCAGCAACGTACAGCGCAGATCCGCAGTAGCCCCGCATCCGCCGCTCGCATACGCGCTGTCCATCAATGGCTCATGTTGAGCCCGTCTCGCTAGAACATCGAATATGTGTATTTTGGTGTTTTCGAGTTCGCCGTCTCCGCTCGCGATTGTGATAAGCTCTGCGTAGCGGAGAAACTGCGGATTCGTCAGCTGAGGGATTTACGCCATAAGAATAGATCTCAGGCGCACCTAGGGCCAGCGGTAACCTCGGATACCGTTCTACATGCAGATTGAATTGCTGCTATTGGGGCCGTCAGGGATCGGAAATGAGGCCCGGAATGTGTTCGTTGAATGCTCCCGTTGATTGAGTTCGAGTTTCGGAGTCTTGCGGGCCGACGTTCACCGAAGTCGAAAACCGAGGTGGTGGTTGGAGAGCAAGAGGCGGGGTTTCCCAATTAGGCCGCTATGCGCTCACGGCGCTCGGTCCGGCCTTTGACGTTGACAGGTGGCGATGACGCTTGGCGCGGAACTGGCGCATTTTTGGCCAAAAAAAAATTGGCGCGCCCCCCGCCGCTCGGCACCGCCGGGGAGCACCGGCCCGCTCTGTGCGCAGCATATTATGAGGCTCCGGAGCCCGTCTCTGGCCTCAAAACTCCCCTCTTCATCCCGGGCTTGAACCAAATCTATTTTGGTTTTGCCCGGGAATTTCCGGTCCGCCCGATCGCCGACCCCAGACTCCGCCGCTCTATTTGTGGGCTCGTTAATCTCATCTGGCTTCTCGATTCAATGCTATCTAGTGATTTCCGCACTTGAGCTTGGCCCTGAAGAAGCCGGGGTGCCCCGGCTAATCATGCAACTAAAACTATAAATTATATCAATTCTTTGCGGCACTTCGTGTGTTATTTTCGTCAGGCTTCTCGCCTCAACAGTTACCTCTTATCAATACTTCGCGATATCCTTGGGCCATATTGATAAATATACTCTGGAAATGCCGTTCAACGCCGGCTTGCCATGGTATATATATTCCAACATCTTATTATGTTATTCGTGCAAAATTGAATCGGGACATATCAGTAATCCGCTCTAGGGCTTAACCGCTCTCCGCAGTGCAGCACAAGTCTCAACATAGTTTGAAGTAGCTTGAAGTAGCCCAAAAAAATAAGCAGACAGGGCACTAAGTTTAGTTGGACTGGGCAACAAAATGAATGTCGGATGTCATTTCCATGTAGTAGGGGCCGCGGCCTGTGTCAAAAATAGGGAGGAGGATAAGCAAGGTCCCCGATCAAACAACAAGCGAGGGGAGTTGGTGCGGATGAACATAAATAGCTTTGTTGAATGTTTTGGCCTGCGTGTGTGAACTGTTTGCCGAGGACCAAACACAACACATGTTCCTTCTTGCCTTATACCACCACCGTCGCCCAATGACTCCCATTCTTCCCTGCCACTCTTCGCCGCAGCAGCGCTATCTCAAACCTGCCGGTCTCCTCAAGCATGCATCCACCTCTCAGCGCTGGCTTGGGACCGCCGCACGTGCAGTTCAAGATCTCGCCCTCGCTCCTCTTCACCATGCATCGGCGCGGGACCTTTTCTCAACTTCAAACCTGGTGTCCCCGCGAGCTCTTTGACATGGATCGAAGCCTGTTTTCAGCTCCGACACTGCTATGTAGCGTGACAACACCCCGCTCGTCTGCACACGGTACGTGCTGCATTTCCCAGTTAGTATCTTTTCAACTCTAACTCACTGTCACAGATGCCCAACACAATGGCCTCCCGCAAGCAGTGCGCTCCCCTACGTGTCGTGCGCCTCTCCCGAGCAGTGTGATGCGCCGCTGATCCTGCCGCGGCGGCGACGGGCATTGGTAAGTCCCGTGATTTTTCTTTTCAGCTCGAAAGTACTCATTGTTTATAACAGATTTAAGCTGTCTTTGATGTGTTCCATGCGCTTTCCGGCGCGTCGCCGCCCCGCTCGACTCGTTTCCGCCGTCGGGTCGGCGCGTCATCGCTGCCGTATCTATTTTGGATCAAGATTTCGCTCCCGCTACTCACATTATGCCCCTGGCACGGCCGCTCTGTTCTGGCCTTCTTGATGCACCCGACGCATTGCCGCCGCCCGCCCTCTCACAATCCCGCCGCTATCACTATGTGTCTCAGGCGTCGCCGCTGCTGCCGTCAACTAGCGGCGCGCTGGACCATCGATGCCGCTACAGCAGCCACATACCTCAGTAAGCCCCGCAATCTTTTTCCAGCTCAATACTCAATATTCGCAGGAGATCTCCGCCGTATTTTGATGCGCTCGACGCGTCTTCCGAAGCGTCCGCAGGGACTGGACTCGATCTCGCTTCGGGTCCGATGCACCAGGCGCGTTGGCGGCACCGTGTGATGAATTGACGCGCCCAACGCGCTGCCGCTGCCGTCGCCGTTCTGATGCGAGTTCCCCTGATCGTGGTATTGTCCTGATGCGCATGACGGGTCGACGCTATCTCCGCTACGGCGCCACGCTGCAGTAAGTCCCGTGGTTTTTTTTTTCTCCACTCAAACTCATTATCTATAGGATATCTGCACCGTTCTGAATGCCTCTCACTGATTTCCAACACGTCGTCGCTGGCTTCCCACGAGCGGCGCATCTCCGTACGCGTTGTGCGCCTTTTGCGAGCCACATCAATGCCGTCCCAAGGGCGGTGTGTCTCGGTAAGTCCCGTGATTGTTTGTCAGCTCACGACTCACTATTCAAGGCAGTTTTTGGGCGCGTTTCACACGTTTTCCGCTGGCCCGACTCGATCCCGCAGCGGGTTTGATGTGCCCAATGCCTCGGCTGCGGCGTCTGATCGATTGACGGATCGGCGGCGCCCCGACGCGTCGCCACCGCCGCTGTCCTTTGACTCTGCTGCCGTTATGCCCGTGACGCGCCCTGGAATTCTGACTCAAGATTCCGCACTCTGGGAATCACTTTGACGCGCCTGACGTGCCGCGCCGCCATCAAAGTCTGGGCCCGATTGTTTGCATTCCCGCCACTGTTTCCGCGCTGCCCCGACAGTACTTTCGATGTTCCCGCCGCCGGTGTGATGCGTCGGGGCTGTTTCGAGTCAATCTTTTGCGCTCCTGCCACCCCGGCGATGGACCCCGTGTAAGCTCAGCTGTGAACATTTCATTCTATCTTGAGTATTGATGTTGTGCATTAGTGCCTCGCGCCGCGCCAACACCCCCAATTTTTCTTCCCATTGTCGGCGTTCCCACGTGCGCACCGCCCCCGAGCGCGCCATTAGTGATGGGCCGCGCCACGTCTCCGCGACGCTGTGATGCTGCCCTCAACATTTCGACTCGATTTTTCGCGGTCCCGCCACCGCTGCGACTGCCCCAATGTAAGTTTGATTATTGACTTTTCATTTTCTTTCAAGCATTCATCTTGTGTGTTAGTGCCTCGCCTCGCGCTGCCGCCGCTAAGGTTCTTTCCGTATTTAGTGTTCCCCCGAGCGCGCGGCTGCACGCGTTGGTCTCGCGTTTGGTATGTTCAAATATCCCATTTATCCGCTATGTTCTGACAGGTCTATGTCAGCATCATAGGTCTTTGCGCGCCGTCGCGCAGGCGTTGACGGGGACATTTCACCTCATGTCCCGAGTGCGCGCGGCTGTTTCGATTGAAGTTTTGGCAGTCCCGCGACCGGGTCAACACACCGTTCTGTGTGCCCGACCTGCTTGTGCTGCCCCTCCACTCCGGTTCGGATGGGATGTGCCGCCTCTTTTGATGCGAGTTTTGGATGTCTCACCACCGCCTTCATGCATCCACCGCGTTGGCGGCGTCCCCGACATTCTGCGCGCAGCCATCAAAAATTCGATTCAAGTTTCGGCGATCCCGCGAGCAGGCCGCTGTGCGTGTCCGGGTATGTTCAAACATCCTCGTCGTGTTTCACTCTTACAGGGTTATTATAGCGCACTCGAATCCGGGCTGCTTGAACACGTCCCGGGGATCTCGGCCTCGCCCGATCGAATTTCTTTTTTTTCGATTTTTCGGCTTCCGGCAAGCACACCATCGGTGATGTGGCTCCTACCGCCCTCAAAAACATCGATTTGAGTTTTGGTGATCCCGCGAGCGAGGTGTGCGCGCGCGCAAGACACTGTTGGGTATGTTGATACCACTCCATTTCCGCAATCTTACAAGATCATTCTAGTTCTCAAATCTCTTCAACGCGCCGACATCTCCGGGGGTCTCGGCCGAGCTCTATTCAATTTTTCATGCTCCGGCGAGCGTCCCAAGTCTCTGCGGTCCTTTTCAGGTATGCTCGAATGCTGTATCTGATGTTTCCGCCCTCATATGTCTATCGGGCAGTGTACTTTTGCTCGTTCTCACGGGTAAGACCTCGTTTTGAGCTCTTTCCCTCGATCCTAACCCTTATTATCGGTAGCTTGACTCTCACTCCGCGCGCCTCACCCAAACTTCCAGATCCTGCTGACTCTCGCTTAGACCCTGCGCCAGGCACCGATTTGAGACGCATCGGCGATCCAGTGAGATGCATCGGTGAGATCCCTTAGATGCATCGTAGACCCCCCCTCCCTACGTAGCCACCCCTTCCACTGAACGCCTGCCGACCTTCGGGACGGGGAGGGTATCGCTGAATTTCTAAAAATAGATTTCTCACTTGCACCTCCGTACCATTTTGAAAGCTTAAACAAGTGCGAACTTTTACGCGAACGGCAAACAGTCAGAGAAGTTCATGCCACCCCCGGCATGGAGGCGATCACGGCTATAAGCGCGACCTGAATGTGGAACTGGTCAATCCGTTCACTCGGAAAATCGCCCAGAAATGGCAGCAGGTCCTTCTATCTTTCATCCAGGCTTCGTCCTTTACTCACTTACTTGTGCAAACTTGAAGGTGTTCGAAGCTAATGTCTTCGGCTCCCTGATCACCTCTACAGTCGCTTGCATCGATCAGCTCGTTGACGACATCCAACGGTCGGCCCCATCTGGACTTAGGGACCGTGCCAAATTGCAGGGGGAGAGCTGCCACGAGGAGGCCCGTGTTGCTCTCGACAAGATGGTTGAAGCGGTCGAACGAGATCTTGAGGCTGTGCAAAAGCAAACATCACGAGCCATTGCCCCGCACGTTAAAGAGCAACTCTGTGACGGCTACGAAGAAGCCATGAAAGAGCGCGGGAAGGGCGCTGTGAAACGACAGAAGGTCAGGGGCATCCTCCGTGAAAAGTAGTTTCATAACACGACATTTGCAGGACGGCTTCCGCTTGTTCATCGAGGGTTGCAAAGATCAAATCTTCGAGGGCGGGGCGGCGGTGATCATGGACAGGCTTAACACCGCGTCTGAAGGGATCGGCAAGACACTCGATGTCGCGATGAAGAATCTTGCCCAGAAGGTAGTACATACATCTCATTGTGTCGGACCTCGGTCGTGCTAATTGATATCTGCCCAGATTGAGGTCAACTTGGCCGTGCTTTGGGAAGGCGTCCAGAACGACTTGGATCCCGCTCAGGCCAAGGCTCGTTCCGAAGTCCTCGCTGAGGTAAATTGTGTTCTCGAGCAGATCCAGTTCCTCGTCGCCGCCGACAAAACAAGATAGACAAGCGACTGAATTCAAGGCTCCTCTTTCCTCTCACTGCACTTCATGTATTATCTTCATGCGAGTTTGTCTATTGTTGTACCACTCATTGTAACCAGCGCTGGTATCGGAGCGCAGTCGTCGGTGAAGCTTGGTTGTATTTGAACATTGTCTCAGATCACTTCCGCGGGGAGCGCCGCAAGTCTGCCGCCCAGCTCGAAGGCGAACGGGAAGGGCACCTCGAGCGCCAGGAGCGTGTCGATGAGTGCCGCAACAAGCTCAGGGGTCGTGCGCAGGAACAGAACCGAGCTGCGCAGAGTCGGTGTCAGTGTCAGGTTGCAGTCCGCTTTCAAGCTGGAAGGAGAACATACGCGCACCCGAAGGAAGTATAGAGCACCGAGCGTAGCAGCTCGCCGCGGGTCCAAGAACGACTTCAACACGGCCGTGTCGGCGGGCACGACCTGCACGCCGCCGGCCCAGCAGAGCGCGTGCACCTGCGGCCCGAAGGCAAACACCGCCTGCCCGAGCATCGCGTAGAACGCCACGCACTGCGGCAGCCCCACGGGCTCGAGGCATGCGCTGGTGGGGACGATGTGCCCGTCGACGACGCACGCGAACTTCTGCGCCTGCACGATGCGCGCGCAACGCGCTCGTGGTCGTACATATCAGGCATGCCCAGGCATTTAACGAAGACCCCGGCAAGTGATTGCTGCCATTCCATGCGTGTGCCACTACGTGGGCGCCGTGTTAAGCTCTAGCGCGCGACAGCTTATGGGAACGGAGCCTGCCTGCTCGATGATCGGATCTAGGCTTTCCAGCTATAGGTTCTTTTGTTTTCGTAGTCTTCGGATAGTTTTTCTATCGGCTTTGGAACTTTGGGTCAAGGGCAAAAAGAGGGTGGCCGCCTGGCCGCTTAGTCAGGTGTTTGGCCCGCGCGCCAATTTGGACTTTACACCCATGTCTGGCCCAATCCATCTCTAGCGAAACCTCTCGTCTGCCTTGTATTTTAAGAGGTACGTTAGACGACGTCATATCGTCTTTGCTCTGCATAACAACGCAGTCTACACCCCGCCGACCCCACCACAAACCCCATGCCGCGCATGCACCTCTGCCTGCGACTCCGCGCGTCGACATGCTTGCGCGGCTCCAGGTTGTGACGTGGCCCACCAACGAGCCCACATTCGCTCCCTTAGCCCAGCAACAAGTGCTCCTCGCTGTGACTCCGCACGCACCGAGTCGTGCACGCGAATCTACCACGACGCAGCGCTCGACGCCGCCGCTCCCGCCCTCGGACCGCGCCGCGCCCGCGCCCCTTGGTGCGTCCCCGCATGCGCCTCTTACTCGTCGCTCGCTTACCTTATCCCCAGACTACGCTACTTACTCCTACTCGAACGAAGCTGTTCTCGTCCACCGGCGCAAGCGCCGAGTGCTATCTTACGGCGCGTCTTCGGGTTCGAAGTCGCGCTTGAGACGCCGGCCGCAGCCCTCTCGCTCTCGCTCGCGACACTCCCCACTCCCGCCCGCTGCTCCTGGGCCGCGCGGTCAAGCTCACGCTGCACGTTCGCAGCGGGACCACGGCCTCGAAACGCCCGCACAACGACGCGCTCATCCCGCACGTCGTCCCCAGCGTCCGAAGCACGCAGGTCCCCGTCACAAGTCCGCTCGATCGCTCGACCCTGCATGCGCGGCCGAAAGAGTCGCCCGTGCGCAATCCACTCGGCTGCGTCCCCGGCACCCGAAACGTGCGCGCCGCCCTCTACGTCCACCGGCGCCGGCGCACAGTCCCACTCGGGCCGTTGCGCCGCGTACGCGCACACTCAAACGCGCGGGCCGTGCCTGCCCTTCCCATCGCACGCCGCCCGCCGCAACTCAACGGCTCGCGCGCAGATTCCTGCCGCCGAGTCCTGCCGCCTGCTGGAGCCCCGTGCACGGCACCTGCCGCATTCCCGTTCCCCACCACCCTCGCGCGAACTCGCCCCGCTGCGCGCTCAACTCCCGCCTTCCACATCGCGCCCCCCGCTCGCTCGCGCCTCCCGCTACCGCCGATCCCACGCCCGTCCACGCCCATCCCATCCCGCCGTCCAAACGCACCTCGCGTCGCATCGATGCGCCTTGCGCCTTGCGCACCCGATCCCGGCCCGCCTGCTCGACGCCCTGCGTCCAAAGTCAGCGCTCCTCTCGGGTACACGGCTCGGGACTCGCGCACCTCAAACCTTCGCGCCTCGGACCTTCGCGCGCGCGCCGCCATCCCCTCCCTCCTCCTCTCTCCCAATTCCGGCTCCCTCCCAGATCCCGATCCCTCCCAGATACCGATCCCGAGCGCGGACGTCTGGAAGCAGCCTCGAGGCGGAGTCCCGAGTCCCGAGTCCCGAGTCCCGAATCCCGCCGCTCGTAGGCTCCGTCCCCCTGCTCGCCCGCCTTCGCATCCGAATCGACGCGACGCGAATCGACTCGAATCGACGGCGCGACTCGAAACGACGCGAATCGGCGGCGCGACGCGAAATAACGCGAATCGATGCGACAGCGCGAATCGAATCGATGCGACGGGGGGCCGAGTCCCGAGTCCCGAGTCCGCTGCCTGGCAAGCCGACTCGAATCGGGCCGATTCCGCTGCGATGCGATGCGGCGCGGTCAGCGGGGCTCAAGGGGGCGGAGTCGAGGCGGCGCGACGTACGGAGGGCGTGGGCGGGACGCTGCTCGCTCGTGCTCGCACGCCGCGTTGCCAGCCGACTCCGAGCTCGACTCGGCGCTCGAGACGAGGGAGGCCCGATGCTGTGATGCGATGCGAGGCAGTCAGCGGGAGCGAGGCGGGGCGGATTCGGGGCGACGCAACGTACGGAGGGCGTGGGCGGGACGCTGCTCGCTCGGTGCTCGCCTTTGCAGCCGACTCCGGGCTCGAATTGGGACGAGGGAGGCCCGATATCCGCTGCGGTGCGATGCTGCGATGCGATGCGATGCGGTCAGCGGGGGCGAGGCGGGGCGGAGTTGGGGCGGCGCAACGTACGGAGGGCGTGGGCGGGACGCTGCTCGCTCGGTGCTCGCCTTTGCAGCCGACTCCGGGCTCGAATTGGGACGAGGGAGGCCCGATATCCGCTGCGGTGCGATGCTGCGATGCGATGCGATGCAGTCAGCGGGGGCGAGGTCGGGCGAGGTGGGGCGGCGCAACGTACCGAGGCATGGCCCGAGTCCGCTCGTTCGTTCGTGCTCGCACGCCGCCTTCGCCTCCGAGCTCAAAGCCTCGGACTCAAAGCGGGACGAGGGACGAGGGCCGCTGCGACGCTGCGATGCGAGGCAGTCAGCGGGAGCGAGGCGGGGCGGAGTCGGGGCGGCGCAACGTACCGAGGCGTGCCCCGCCGTTCGTTCGTTCGTGCTCGCATGCCGCCTTCGCCTCCGAGCTCAAAGCCTCGGACTCAAAGCGGGACGAGGGACGAGGCCTGCTGCGACGCTGCGATGCGAAGCAGTCAGCGGGAGCGAGGTCGGGCGAGGTGGGGCGACGTACGGACGTACGAAACGAATGCGAGCCAATGTCCGAGTATGCAAGGACCGCTGTACCCGACATTTGAAGCCGACGAATGTTAGTTGGCCTTAGTTTAACTTCGAATCAGTTAGTAGATCGGACGAACGAGGTTAGAAACGGCGTACATACACGGCGCGAAGCCCCGGAACAAGCTTTAAGTCAAGGAAATTTGAAGCCTGGGCTTGAACCAGAGTCAGACTTGAAGTTTGACCCAGTCAAATGAGAAGAACGCGTACTGATAAGTTTACTGGACAAGTTCAAACTCAAGTCAAGATAGACTGGTATCTAATGGGATATCAGTATAACGGACGTCGGACGCGGGTCTATAGAGCGAACACATACCGATGACTCTTTACAGTCAAACTCAAACCAGGGGCGACGGCATCAGGAGTAGGCTTGAATCTGAAAGTGCAAGTCAGATCGAACACTGTGATTGTAAGACAATGGAGTCATGTACCTGCTGGTTACCCGTTTGAAGTGAAGTCAAGCGGGGCTCAAGACTCGAGTGGGATTATAGTTATTGGACTTACTTCGACGTCAAATGAAAGCTGCGATTGTTGTATAGACAAATGCGTACCAGGTTTCAAAGTCTTCGATCGAGCCCGACTCAAGACTAAGTTGCATCTAATGGATCAAGTGAGTACTTGGATGAAGGCCGTGGTAGAGCAGGATTACATACCGAGAACTCGTTTGAAGTCAAACCAGCAAGCAACGGGCTTTAGGCTTGTACGGTTTTAGACTTCGATCTAATGCGGTCAGAATGGCCGATGCGAGGGTCAGGCAGCGAAGCACATACCAGAAACTCGCAGCGGAACATTAGTAGATGCATTCGAGGGTTAGATGTAGATCTAATGCTTCGACTCGGCCAAAAGCTGTGACTGGTAGACAGCAAGAACATACCAGTGACTCGTTCGAAGTCAAGTCGACCGGGGCTTGAAGCTCGAAAGTGCGACAAATGAATCTAGAGGTTCCAGTCAGAGTAGGGTTGTGATTATTCAAAAGCAAAAACATACCAGTAGCTCGTTTAAAGTCAAGCTAGACCGTCAAGTTGACCGCTCAATTGGGATTAGACTTGGATCTAATGGTTCAGTTCAGAATGGAGGTGCGACGGATAATCAAACACGTACCCTTTGAACTTGAAGTCAAACCAGGCCGTCAAATCAAACAGCCGCTTCAAACTCGACTTGAACCTGATGGTTGCAGTCAGAACGAAGGCTGCGATGACTAGATAGCGAAAACATACAAAGGACTCGTTCAAGACCGTCAAGTCAAGCGAGGGCCCGAGATTAGACTTGGATCTAATGGTTCAAGTCAGAATCAAGGGTGCGATAGACGGACAGCGAGCACATACCGGGAGTTTGATTCAAGTCAAACTAGATGGTCGAGGTGAACGGTGGGCGGAAAGCTTTGGGCGGGACTAATGGTTCATGTCAGAATGAAGAGTGGGATGTCAGAGTGCGATAACATACCGGTGACTCATTCGAAGTCAAGTAAAGTCAAGCAAAGCGACGGCCGCGGATTTAAGTTTCAAGTCGGATTAGACTTGGATACAATGGTATAAGGAAAAATGAAGGACACGTTGGAGAGCGACAACATACCGGTAACGGAGTTGAAGTCAAACAAGGCTAGCGGCGGCCGCAGGCTCGAGCGTCGAAGACTTGGAGCTAATAGTTCAGGTCAGAATGAAGGTCAACTTGAATCTCGAAGCACTTACCCAGTTGAAGCCAGCGAAGTCAAGCGGCGGTGTTGAGATTCGGACTTGAAGTTACTAGTTCAAGTCAGACTAAAGGATGTGATTGAGGATGGAACGCATACCATTGACTCGAGTCCAATGCATCGGAGTTCAGATTTAAACTCGATTAAATTCGAAATCTGATACTAAATGTCAGAATGAAGGGCGCGATAGATAGATAGTCAACGCACCGATAACAGTGCACCAGCAAGCCCAAAGTCGCACTCCAGATTTAAAGTGGGATTGAGACTAAGGGTCTCTAGTCAGAATATGGGAGGAAAGTCGGACAAACGGACGTACCACGGCCATCGGGGCCATGATTTCATTAGATATCTCGTATATCGAGGACATCGGCGAGGCGGCAGTGATACGGAACGATGCGGGAGACTCCGGGGGAAGGGGGAGGGCTTAAAATGGCGGTGAGCTGAGTAAAGTATGGTGGATAAACCATACCGATGGGTCCGGGAGCTCGAGACGCCGGCCCAGGATGCGCAATGTGCCGGCGGTGAGACATGCGGCCGCGCTCGGATGCGCCAAGGAGCCGCTGGCGGCGAGATCGATGCAGCAATGAGCGTATGCGCTCGGAGCCGCAGAGTCCCGCAACTCGGGAAGTGCTTTCGGTGGCGGCAGCGAGTGAGCGACCGGCGCGAGCGGCGGCACGAAGAGGATGCTTTGGCGGAGCGAGTGCACGGCGGATGGAGCACATGCGGCCTGCGCCGAAGATCCCGAGCGCAGGTAGCGCCGCCGAGCTGCGCTGACTAACACCGAGTGGGTCAGAACTGAGTGGCTAAAAGCGGGTCAGTCAAAGGGATGCGGGAGGTCTGGGATGTACGAGGAACCCGAGCAGCCGACATGCGCCGACGGGTTCGGCGTCAAATCCCACAGCCCGAGCGCAGGTAGCGCCGCCGAGCTGCGCCGACACCGAGTGGGTCAGAACTGACGGGGTAGAAACGGGTCAATACAAGGGATGCGGGAGGTCTGGGACGTACGAGGAGCCCGAGCAGCCGAAATGCGCCGACGGTCCCGGCGTCAGATCCCACAGCCCGAGCGCGGGTAGCGCCGCCGAGCTGCGCCAACACCGAGTGGGTCCGAACTGAGGGGTAAAGCGGGTCAACAAAAGGGATGCGGGAGGTCTGGGACGTACGAGGAGCCCGGGAAGGCGACATGCGCCGATGCTCCCGGCGTTGGATCCCACACCCCGAGCGCAGGAAGCGCCGCCGAGCTGCGCTGACACCAAGTAGGTCAGATCCAAGGTGCTAAAAGCGGGTCAGTAAACGGGATGCGGGAGGTCTGGGACGTACGAAAAGAAAATCATAGACAGTGCGCCTCCAATCCCGAGCCCCTCCCATGAGAAATCCCGACTTGAGTGCGCCGCCAGTGGCGAGTGGCTCAGACACGTCACCACCATCCCCGATGCCCACGACGGCGGTGAGAGCGCCGAGGGCATGCGAGACGGCGGCGCCGACGGGGACGAGTCGCTGGAGAGCGCCTCGAAGCCAGTGGTAGACGAGAAGGAGTGGGTGGTGGGTGGTTGAGTGAAGGTAGTGGGGGAGTGCCCCAGTACTTATAGACAAGCGGCGACCCGGGAAATCAGCCGGGCTGTGTTTCTTAAGATAGATCGAAGCTAGGAAGAAGGTTGAGACGCACCTGGGGACTAGAATAACCCATGGAAACGAATTCGCCGCCAAACCCTGAATCAGCCCTTGTCGCCCAATGCTTCCTCGCGCATCGAATCGGAGCGGCGACCATGTTCATTTCCAGTAATAGACTGTGGGTCCTAAGTCTGGGCGCCGTCCGCGCCCAGCCACCCCCGCAGCGAATATTTTGGGTGTTGTCCAAAACGAACCATAGGCCATAGCGCACGCCATGTCTCGATAAGAGCCCCAATTTGGGGCGGAGATTGAGGACGAGATCAATTCATAGCGGTCGCGCCATGTGTGGGCGCATCAGGCGGGCCATACCGACCCCAGTACCAGGGGTACTTCAGAACCTGCTAAGATTAGTTCTGAGTCAACGGCGAGGTGCAGCAACGTACAGCGCAGATCCGCAGTAGCCCCGCATCCGCCGCTCGCATACGCGCTGTCCATCAATGGCTCATGTTGAGCCCGTCTCGCTAGAACATCGAATATGTGTATTTTGGTGTTTTCGAGTTCGCCGTCTCCGCTCGCGATTGTGATAAGCTCTGCGTAGCGGAGAAACTGCGGATTCGTCAGCTGAGGGATTTACGCCATAAGAATAGATCTCAGGCGCACCTAGGGCCAGCGGTAACCTCGGATACCGTTCTACATGCAGATTGAATTGCTGCTATTGGGGCCGTCAGGGATCGGAAATGAGGCCCGGAATGTGTTCGTTGAATGCTCCCGTTGATTGAGTTCGAGTTTCGGAGTCTTGCGGGCCGACGTTCACCGAAGTCGAAAACCGAGGTGGTGGTTGGAGAGCAAGAGGCGGGGTTTCCCAATTAGGCCGCTATGCGCTCACGGCGCTCGGTCCGGCCTTTGACGTTGACAGGTGGCGATGACGCTTGGCGCGGAACTGGCGCATTTTTGGCCAAAAAAAAATTGGCGCGCCCCCCGCCGCTCGGCACCGCCGGGGAGCACCGGCCCGCTCTGTGCGCAGCATATTATGAGGCTCCGGAGCCCGTCTCTGGCCTCAAAACTCCCCTCTTCATCCCGGGCTTGAACCAAATCTATTTTGGTTTTGCCCGGGAATTTCCGGTCCGCCCGATCGCCGACCCCAGACTCCGCCGCTCTATTTGTGGGCTCGTTAATCTCATCTGGCTTCTCGATTCAATGCTATCTAGTGATTTCCGCACTTGAGCTTGGCCCTGAAGAAGCCGGGGTGCCCCGGCTAATCATGCAACTAAAACTATAAATTATATCAATTCTTTGCGGCACTTCGTGTGTTATTTTCGTCAGGCTTCTCGCCTCAACAGTTACCTCTTATCAATACTTCGCGATATCCTTGGGCCATATTGATAAATATACTCTGGAAATGCCGTTCAACGCCGGCTTGCCATGGTATATATATTCCAACATCTTATTATGTTATTCGTGCAAAATTGAATCGGGACATATCAGTAATCCGCTCTAGGGCTTAACCGCTCTCCGCAGTGCAGCACAAGTCTCAACATAGTTTGAAGTAGCTTGAAGTAGCCCAAAAAAATAAGCAGACAGGGCACTAAGTTTAGTTGGACTGGGCAACAAAATGAATGTCGGATGTCATTTCCATGTAGTAGGGGCCGCGGCCTGTGTCAAAAATAGGGAGGAGGATAAGCAAGGTCCCCGATCAAACAACAAGCGAGGGGAGTTGGTGCGGATGAACATAAATAGCTTTGTTGAATGTTTTGGCCTGCGTGTGTGAACTGTTTGCCGAGGACCAAACACAACACATGTTCCTTCTTGCCTTATACCACCACCGTCGCCCAATGACTCCCATTCTTCCCTGCCACTCTTCGCCGCAGCAGCGCTATCTCAAACCTGCCGGTCTCCTCAAGCATGCATCCACCTCTCAGCGCTGGCTTGGGACCGCCGCACGTGCAGTTCAAGATCTCGCCCTCGCTCCTCTTCACCATGCATCGGCGCGGGACCTTTTCTCAACTTCAAACCTGGTGTCCCCGCGAGCTCTTTGACATGGATCGAAGCCTGTTTTCAGCTCCGACACTGCTATGTAGCGTGACAACACCCCGCTCGTCTGCACACGGTACGTGCTGCATTTCCCAGTTAGTATCTTTTCAACTCTAACTCACTGTCACAGATGCCCAACACAATGGCCTCCCGCAAGCAGTGCGCTCCCCTACGTGTCGTGCGCCTCTCCCGAGCAGTGTGATGCGCCGCTGATCCTGCCGCGGCGGCGACGGGCATTGGTAAGTCCCGTGATTTTTCTTTTCAGCTCGAAAGTACTCATTGTTTATAACAGATTTAAGCTGTCTTTGATGTGTTCCATGCGCTTTCCGGCGCGTCGCCGCCCCGCTCGACTCGTTTCCGCCGTCGGGTCGGCGCGTCATCGCTGCCGTATCTATTTTGGATCAAGATTTCGCTCCCGCTACTCACATTATGCCCCTGGCACGGCCGCTCTGTTCTGGCCTTCTTGATGCACCCGACGCATTGCCGCCGCCCGCCCTCTCACAATCCCGCCGCTATCACTATGTGTCTCAGGCGTCGCCGCTGCTGCCGTCAACTAGCGGCGCGCTGGACCATCGATGCCGCTACAGCAGCCACATACCTCAGTAAGCCCCGCAATCTTTTTCCAGCTCAATACTCAATATTCGCAGGAGATCTCCGCCGTATTTTGATGCGCTCGACGCGTCTTCCGAAGCGTCCGCAGGGACTGGACTCGATCTCGCTTCGGGTCCGATGCACCAGGCGCGTTGGCGGCACCGTGTGATGAATTGACGCGCCCAACGCGCTGCCGCTGCCGTCGCCGTTCTGATGCGAGTTCCCCTGATCGTGGTATTGTCCTGATGCGCATGACGGGTCGACGCTATCTCCGCTACGGCGCCACGCTGCAGTAAGTCCCGTGGTTTTTTTTTTCTCCACTCAAACTCATTATCTATAGGATATCTGCACCGTTCTGAATGCCTCTCACTGATTTCCAACACGTCGTCGCTGGCTTCCCACGAGCGGCGCATCTCCGTACGCGTTGTGCGCCTTTTGCGAGCCACATCAATGCCGTCCCAAGGGCGGTGTGTCTCGGTAAGTCCCGTGATTGTTTGTCAGCTCACGACTCACTATTCAAGGCAGTTTTTGGGCGCGTTTCACACGTTTTCCGCTGGCCCGACTCGATCCCGCAGCGGGTTTGATGTGCCCAATGCCTCGGCTGCGGCGTCTGATCGATTGACGGATCGGCGGCGCCCCGACGCGTCGCCACCGCCGCTGTCCTTTGACTCTGCTGCCGTTATGCCCGTGACGCGCCCTGGAATTCTGACTCAAGATTCCGCACTCTGGGAATCACTTTGACGCGCCTGACGTGCCGCGCCGCCATCAAAGTCTGGGCCCGATTGTTTGCATTCCCGCCACTGTTTCCGCGCTGCCCCGACAGTACTTTCGATGTTCCCGCCGCCGGTGTGATGCGTCGGGGCTGTTTCGAGTCAATCTTTTGCGCTCCTGCCACCCCGGCGATGGACCCCGTGTAAGCTCAGCTGTGAACATTTCATTCTATCTTGAGTATTGATGTTGTGCATTAGTGCCTCGCGCCGCGCCAACACCCCCAATTTTTCTTCCCATTGTCGGCGTTCCCACGTGCGCACCGCCCCCGAGCGCGCCATTAGTGATGGGCCGCGCCACGTCTCCGCGACGCTGTGATGCTGCCCTCAACATTTCGACTCGATTTTTCGCGGTCCCGCCACCGCTGCGACTGCCCCAATGTAAGTTTGATTATTGACTTTTCATTTTCTTTCAAGCATTCATCTTGTGTGTTAGTGCCTCGCCTCGCGCTGCCGCCGCTAAGGTTCTTTCCGTATTTAGTGTTCCCCCGAGCGCGCGGCTGCACGCGTTGGTCTCGCGTTTGGTATGTTCAAATATCCCATTTATCCGCTATGTTCTGACAGGTCTATGTCAGCATCATAGGTCTTTGCGCGCCGTCGCGCAGGCGTTGACGGGGACATTTCACCTCATGTCCCGAGTGCGCGCGGCTGTTTCGATTGAAGTTTTGGCAGTCCCGCGACCGGGTCAACACGCCGTTCTGTGTGTCCGACCTGCTTGTGCTGCCCCCCCACTCCGGTTTGGACGGGATGTGCCGCCTCTTTTGATGCAAGTTTTGGATGTCTCGCCACCGCCTTCATGCGTCTACCGCGTTGGCGGCGTCCCCGACATTCTGCGCGCAGCCGTCAAAAATCTGATACAAGTTTCGGCAATCCCGCGAGCCGCGAGCGGGCCACCGTGTGTCCGGGACATCCATGGTATGTTCAGACATCCTCGTCGTGTTTCACTCTTACAGGGTTATTCTAGCACACTCAAGTCCGGGCTGCTTAAACACGTCCCGGGGATCTCGGCCTCACCCAATCGGATTTCTTTTTCGATTTTTCGGCTTCCGGCGAGCACACCATCGGTGATGTGGCTCCTGCTGCCCTCAAAAACATCGATTCGAGTTTTGGTGATCCCGCGAGCGAGGCGCGCGCGCGCGCGAGACACTGCTGGGTATGTTGAAACCACTCCATTTCCGCAATCTTACAAGATCATTCTAGTTCTCAAATCTCTTCAACGCGCCGACATCTCCGGGGGTCTCGGCCGAGCTCAGTTCAATTTTTCATGCTCCGGCGAGCGCCACAAGTCTCTGCGGTCCTTTTCAGGTATGCTCGAATGCTGTATCTGATGTTTCCGCCCTCATATGCTTCCTCCAGTCTGCTGAATGGAAGTCCTTTTGTGCGCGCGACCCGGTAAGTATTTGCTTTGAGCTCTTTCCCTCAGTCCTAACCCTAATTATCGCTAGCTTGACTCTGACTCCGCGCGCCTCCGGTGAGTCTACCCAAACTTCCAGATCTGCTGACTCTCGCTTAGACCCCGCGCCAGGCACCGATTTGAGATGCATCGGCGATCCAGTGAGATGCATCGGTGAGATCCCTTAGATGCATCGTAGACCCCCCCTCCCTACGTAGTGCACCCTTCCACTGAACGCCTGCCGACCTTCGGGACGGGGAGGGTATCGCCGAATTTCTAAAAATAGATTTCTCACTTGCACCTCCGTATGATTTTGAAAGCTTAAACAAGTGCAAACTTTTACGCGAACGGCAAACAGTCAGAGAAGTTCATGCCACCCCCGGCATGGAGGCGATCACGGCTATAAGCGCGACCTGAATGTGGAACTGGTCAATCCGTTCACTCGGAAAATCGCCCAGAAATGGCAGCAGGTCCTTCTATCTTTCATCCAGGCTTCGTCCTTTACTCACTTACTTGTGCAAACTTGAAGGTGTTCGAAGCTAATGTCTTCGGCTCCCTGATCACCTCTACAGTCGCTTGCATCGATCAGCTCGTTGACGACATCCAACGGTCGGCCCCATCTGGACTTAGGGACCGTGCCAAATTGCAGGGGGAGAGCTGCCACGAGGAGGCCCGTGTTGCTCTCGACAAGATGGTTGAAGCGGTCGAACGAGATCTTGATGCTGTGCAAAAGCAAACATCACGAGCCATTGCCCCGCACGTTAAAGAGCAACTCTGTGACGGCTACGAAGAAGCCATGAAAGAGCGCGGGAAGGGCGCTGTGAAACGACAGAAGGTCAGGGGCATCCTCCGTGAAAAGTAGTTTCATAACACGACATTTGCAGGACGGCTTCCGCTTGTTCATCGAGGGTTGCAAAGATCAAATCTTCGAGGGCGGGGCGGCGGTGATCATGGACAGGCTTAACACCGCGTCTGAAGGGATCGGTATGGGCGATATACTGTGCAAAAATTAACGAAATTTTACAGGGTTTTTACTGCCAACTTACATCTTCAATCTGGAGTTTGGGTTACTTCTTTGCTTGCTGGCCGTCATCTCCTAGGTGGATCACACCTGGTCGCAGCTAACATTACGACTATTTGGGAATTGATTTCGATCAGTTCGGCTTAGGCTCGGCTATCAGCCTATCTCGGCACCACACACAAACCCATGTTCTACCGCTCCAGAGACGTATCGGCCGCTTCGGATGATAGCTATTCAAGTCAAATGTTCTTCCCACATGATGTAGAGAGTTTAGTAGTGAATATTAATAAGAAACCAGTGAAGTTAGGATTTTCATCCTTGTCCATTTCAACAAACCTCGGAGGTGTGAGCTACTATGCTCATCTTCTAAAAAATTGAGATAATGTATACTGAGGACCTTGATGGGTTGAATGAGCAATGTTTTTGGAGGGCAGTAGCGCTCAGTCCATAATAATCCAGTATACTTCCGTTTATAGATCTCGGCACGATGGCAAGATCATTGTTTCGATCAATTGATCAAAGCCTTCGAGATATGCTCAACTCAAAGTCCCTCAGAAGTAATCTTGGGAGTTGCAAACCCTTGCTAGCTAGTTGTGACTCCTGGGGAAGATCAGATGTAAGCTGGATGGTTGAGATGTAAGCCAATTGCAAAGAAGATGTAAATGTAGTTGAAAACCCTGTTTTCAAGCATAGGTTGTAAGCAGTTATTTTTTGCACAGTATATGTGCCATAGATCGGCAAGACACTCGATGTCGCGATGAAGAATCTTGCCCAGAAGGTAGTACATACATCTCATTGTGTCGGACCTCGGTCATGCTAATTGATATCTGCCCAGATTGAGGTCAACTTGGCCGTGCTTTGGGAAGGCGTCCAGAACGACTTGGATCCCGCTCAGGCCAAGGCTCGTTCCGAAGTCCTCGCTGAGGTAAATTGTGTTCTCGAGCAGATCCAGTTCCTCGTCGCCGCCGACAAAACAAGATAGACAAGCGACTGAATTCAAGGCTCCTCTTTCCTCTCACTGCACTTCATGTATTATCTTCATGCGAGTTTGTCTATTGTTGTACCATTCATTGTAACTAGCGCTGGAATCGGAGCGCAGTCGTCGGTGAAGCTTGGTTGTATTTGAACATTGTCTCAGATCACTTCCGCGGGGAGCGCCGCAAGTCTGCCGCCCAGCTCGAAGGCGAACGGGAAGGGCACCTCGAGCGCCAGGAGCGTGTCGATGAGTGCCGCAACAAGCTCAGGGGTCGTGCGCAGGAACAGAACCGAGCTGCGCAAGAGTCGGTGTCAGTGTCAGGTTGCAGTCCGCTTTCAAGCTGGAGGGAGAACATACGCGCACCCGAAGGAAGTATAGAGCACCGAGCGTAGCAGCTCGCCGCGGGTCCAAGAACGACTTCAACACGGCCGTGTCGGCGGGCACGACCTGCACGCCGCCGGCCCAGCAGAGCGCGTGCACCTGCGGCCCGAAGGCAAACACCGCCTGCCCGAGCATCGCGTAGAACGCCACGCACTGCGGCAGCCCCACGGGCTCGAGGCATGCGCTGGTGGGGACGATGTGCCCGTCGACGACGCACGCGAACTTCTGCGCCTGCACGATGCGCGCGCAACGCGCTCGTGGTCGTACATATCAGGCATGCCCAGGCATTTAACGAAGACCCCGGCAAGTGATTGCTGCCATTCCATGCGTGTGCCACTACGTGGGCGCCGTGTTAAGCTCTAGCGCGCGACAGCTTATGGGAACGGAGCCTGCCTGCTCGATGATCGGATCTAGGCTTTCCAGCTATAGGTTCTTTTGTTTTCGTAGTCTTCGGATAGTTTTTCTATCGGCTTTGGAACTTTGGGTCAAGGGCAAAAAGAGGGTGGCCGCCTGGCCGCTTAGTCAGGTGTTTGGCCCGCGCGCCAATTTGGACTTTACACCCATGTCTGGCCCAATCCATCTCTAGCGAAACCTCTCGTCTGCCTTGTATTTTAAGAGGTACGTTAGACGACGTCATCGAACTTAAAATAGGATCGTCTCTGCTCTGCATAACAACGCTCACCGACGCCGACACGAACCCCATGCCGCGCATGCACCTCTGCCTGCGACTCCGCTCGTCGACATGCTTGCGCGGCTCCAGGTCGTGATGTGGCCCACCGACGAGCCCACATCCGCTCGCTCAGCCCAGCAACAAGTGCTGCCGGCTGCGACTCCGCACGCACCGAGTCGTGCACGCGAATACACCACGGACGCCCCGCTCGACGCCGCCGCTGCCGCCCTCGGTCCGCCCCGCCTCCGCGCTCCTTGGTGCGTCCCCGCATGCGCCTCTTACTCGTCGCTCGCTTACCTTATCCCTAGACTACGCTACTTACTCCTACTCGCACGAGGCCGTTCTCGTCCACCGGCGCAAGCGCCGAGTGCTATCCTATGGCGCGTCCTCGGGTTCGAAGTCGCGCTCGAGACGCCGGCCGCAGCCCTCTCGCTTGCGGCAGTCCCGACTCCCGCCCGCTGCTCCTGGGCTCACGCCGCACGTTCGCAGCGGGACTCCCGCCTTGACACACTCGCACGAGGCGCGTTTTCCGCATGTCGTCCCCCGCGTCCGAAGCACGCAGGTCCCCGTCACAAATCCGCTCGACCCTGGACCTCGCCCGTGCGCAATCCACTCGGCTTGCCTGCGGCTGCGTCCCCGGCACCCGAACCGTGTGCGCCGCCCTCTACGTCCACCGGCCACCGCGCACAGCCCCACTCGGCCCGTCGCGCCGCTCACGCTCACACTCGAACGCGCGCGCCGTGCCTTCCCTTCCCATCGCACGCCGCCCGCCGCAATTCGCGGCTCGCGCGCAGGGTCCTGCCGCCGAGTCCGGCCGCGTGCTGGAGCCCCGTGCACGACCTCTGCCGCATTCCCGTTCCACCCCGCCCCTGCGCGAACTCGCCCCGCCTTCCCCCGCCCCAACTCCCGCATCCCACATCGCGGCCCCCGCTCCTCGCGCCTCCCGCTACCGCCGATCCCACGCCCGTCCACGCCCATCCCATCCCGCCGTCCAAACGCACCTCGCGTCGCATCGATGCGCCTTGCGCCTTGCGCACCCGATCCCGGCCCGCCTGCTCGACGCCCTGCGTCCAAAGTCAGCGCTCAGCTCAGGTACACGGCTCGGGACTCGGCTCGGGACTCGGCTCGGGACTCGCGCACCTCGGACCTTCTCGCGCGCGCGCCGCCATCCCCTCCCTCCCTCCCAATTCCGCCTCCCAGATCCCAGATCCCGAGCGCGGACGCGGCAGCGCTGGCAGCAGCCTCGAGGCGGAGTCCCGAGCCCCGAGTCCCGCCGCTCGTAGGTGCCGTACCCCACACCCGCCTTCGCCTCCGCATCCGAATCGGAATCGAATCGACGCGATTCGACTCGAATCGAATCGATGCGACGGCGCGACGCGACTCGACTCGACGCGAATCGAATCGATGCGACGGGGGGCCGAGTCTCGAGTCCGCCTGCGTCCTTGCCAGCCGACTCGAATTGGGCCGAGGGACGAGGGCTGTTGCGACGCTGCGATGCGGCGCGGTCAGCGGGGCTCAACGTAGGGAGGGCAGGGGCGGCGGAGCGGCGCAACGTACGTACGGAGGGCGTGGGCGGGACGCTGCTCGCTCGTGCTCGCCTTTGCAGCCGACTCCGAGCTCGACTCGGCGCTCGAGACGAGGGAGGCCCGATGCTGTGATGCGATGCGAGGCAGTCAGCGGGAGCGAGGCGGGGCGGATTCGGGGCGACGCAACGTACGGAGGGCGTGGGCGGGACGCTGCTCGCTCGGTGCTCGCCTTTGCAGCCGACTCCGGGCTCGAATTGGGACGAGGGAGGCCCGATATCCGCTGCGGTGCGATGCTGCGATGCGATGCGATGCGGTCAGCGGGGGCGAGGCGGGGCGGAGTTGGGGCGGCGCAACGTACGGAGGGCGTGGGCGGGACGCTGCTCGCTCGGTGCTCGCCTTTGCAGCCGACTCCGGGCTCGAATTGGGACGAGGGAGGCCCGATATCCGCTGCGGTGCGATGCTGCGATGCGATGCGATGCGGTCAGCGGGGGCGAGGCGGGGCGGAGTTGGGGCGGCGCAACGTACGGAGGGCGTGGGCGGGACGCTGCGCGTTCGGTGCTCGCACGCCAGTCGCCTCGGATCGGGCCTCGTCCCGATTTCCGGCTTCTGCTGCGATGCGCGGCAGCGGGGCTCGACCTCGACTCGAATCAACGGCGGGCCACGTCCCGAGGGACAAGCCTGCTGCGATGCGAGGCAGTCGGCGGGGGCGAGGTCGGGCGAGGTGGGGCGGCGCAACGTACCGAGGCATGGCCCGAGTCCGCTCGTTCGTTCGTGCTCGCACGCCGCCTTCGCCTCCGAGCTCAAAGCCTCGGACTCAAAGCGGGACGAGGGACGAGGGCCGCTGCGACGCTGCGATGCGAGGCAGTCAGCGGGAGCGAGGCGGGGCGGAGTCGGGGCGGCGCAACGTACCGAGGCGTGCCCCGCCGTTCGTTCGTTCGTGCTCGCATGCCGCCTTCGCCTCCGAGCTCAAAGCCTCGGACTCAAAGCGGGACGAGGGACGAGGCCTGCTGCGACGCTGCGATGCGAAGCAGTCAGCAGGAGCGAGGCGGGGCGGATTCAGGGCGACGTACGGACGTACGGAGGGCGGGGGCACGGGCGAGAGACGTGCTCGTGCTCGCACGCCGCCTTCGCAGCATACTCCGAGCTCGAACCGGCGCTCGAGACGAGGGACGAGGGACGAGGCCTGCTGCGATGCTGCGATGCGACGCAGTCAGCAGGGCTCGACGCGAGGCGGATTCGGGGCGACGTACGGACGTAGCGAGGGCGGGGGTGGGAGACGTGGCCCGAGCCTTGCGCGCACGATGCGCCGCTTGGTCGCTGCGATGCGATGCGACGCAGTCAGCGGGGCGCGATGGGCGGACTCCGAGTGACTTACCGACGGCCAGCGCAGATCTGCTACAGACGCGGTCGCATGAACGCAGCGGCGCCGCGCCTCCGAGCGGCTCGACGGGGCGCACATACCGAGTTCGGGGTGTCTCCGCGCCGCCCGATCTGTGCGATTTGGAACGGGGCAAGCATCAGTCCGGGCTGCGTGCGAGGAGCGGGGCTTACGCTGCGGGGGATGCGGATGCGCGGCTCCGAGCTCGAGTCCGGATTCACGACGTCGTCTGCGTGGGCGTTGGGTTAATAGTGGATGCAATTGATAAGGATAGAGTGTATTTACCTGTGTTGTACGGTTGTTCGACTACCCTTGTATACTACAAGGTTTCGACCCATATCACATACCTCAAACGAATGCGAGCCAATGTCCGAGTATGCAAGGACCGCTGTACCCGACATTTGAAGCCGACGAATGTTAGTTGGCCTTAGTTTAACTTCGAATCAGTTAGTAGATCGGACGAACGAGGTTAGAAGCGGCGTACATACGCGGCGCGAAGCCCCGGAACAAGCTTTAAGTCAAGGAAATTCAGAGCCTGGGCTTGAACCAGAGTCAGACTTGAAGTTTGACTCAGTCAGATGAGAAGAATGCATACCGATAAGTTTATGTAGAGTCAGACCGGACTTCAAGTTCGGACTCAAGTCAAGATAGACTGATATCTAATGGGATGTTAGTATAACGGACACAGTTCTGGAGAGCAAACACATACCGATGGTTCTTTATAGTCAAACCAGGGGCGGCGGCATCAGGAGTAGGGTTGGATCTAAAGGTTCAATTGATCAAGTCGGATCGAACGATACTATTGTAAGACAGCGCACCAACAACTTGAACCCGTTTGAAGTGAAGTCAAGTGGGGCTCAAGACTCGAGTGAGATTATAGATATTAGACTTGCTTCGAAGTCAAATGAAAGCTGCGATTGTTGTATAGACAAATGCGTACCAGGTTCAAAGTCTTCGATCGAGCCCGACTCAATACAAGTTGGATCTAATGGTTCAAGTGAGTACTTGAATGAAGGCCGCGGTAGAGCAGGATTACATACCGAGAACTCGTTTGAAGTCAAACCAGAAAGCAACGGGCTTCAGGCTTGTATGGTTTTAGACTTCAATCTAATGTTGCGGTCAGAATGGCCGATGCGAGGGTCAGGCAGCGAAGCACATACCAAGAACTTGCAGCAGAACATTAGCAAATGCATTCGAGGGTTAGATGTAGATCTAATGCTTCGACTCAGCCAAAGCTGCGACTGGTAGACAGCAATAACATACCATTGACTCGTTCGAAGTCAAGTCGAGCGGGGCTTGAAGCTCGAAAGTGCGATAAATGAATCTAGCGGTTCATGTCAGAGTGGGGTTGCGATAGTTATGCAGCGAAAACATACCAGTAGCTTGTTTGAAGTCAAGCTAGACCGTCGAGTCGAGCGCTCATTTGGGATTAGATTTAATTCTAATGGTTCAGTTCAGAATGAAAGTGCGACGGCTAATCAAATACTTACCCTTTGAACTTGAAGTCAAACCAGGCCGTCAAATCAAACGGCCGCTTCAAACTCGACTTGAACCTAATGGTTGCAGTCAGAACGAAGGCTGCGATGATCAGATAGCGAAAACATACAAAGGACTCGTTCAAGACCGTCAAGTCAAGCGAGGGCCCGAGATTAGACTTGGATCCAATGGTTCAAGTCAGAATCAAGGGTGCGATAGATAGACAGCGAGCACATACCGGGAGTTCGATTCAAGTCAAACTGGATGGTCGAGGTGAACGGTGGGCGGAAAGCTTGAGTGGGACTAGATTTTGCTCTGAAGGTACATGTCAGAACAAAGGGTGCGATGTCAGAGAGCGATAACATACCGGTGACTCATTCGAAGTCAAGTAAAGTCAAGCAAAGTGACGGCCGCGGATTTAAGTTTCAAGTCGGATTAGACTTGGTTACAACGGTATAAGTGAGAATGAAGGACACATTAGAGAGCGATAACATACCGGTAACGGAGTTGAAGTCAAACAAGGCTAGCGGCGGCCGCAGGTTCGAGCGTCGAAGACTTGGATCTATTAGTTCAAGTCAGAATGAAGGACAACTTGAATTTTGAAGCACTTACTCAGTTGAAGCCAGCGAAGTCAAGCGGCGGTGTTGAGATTCGGACTTGAAGTTGATAGTTCAAGTCAGACTAAAGGCTGTGAATAAGAATGGAATACATACCGTTGACTCGCGTCCAATGCGGACTTCGTATCTGAGGTTGATTAGAGTCGACCTCTGACACTAGATGTTAGAATGAAGGGCACGATAGATAATAAGTCAACGCACCGATAACAGTGCACCAGCAAGCCAAAGTCGCACCCCAGATTTGAAGTGGGGTTGAAACTAAGGGTCTCTAGTCCGAATATGGGAGGAAAGTCGGACAAACGGACGTACCATGGTCATCGGGGCCATAATTTCATTAGATATCTCGTGGATCGGCGAATCGGCAGTGCTTCGGAACGATACGGGAGACTCCGGGAGCAGGGAGCGGGCTTGAAATGGTGGTGAGATGAGTAAAGGATGGTGGATAAGCCTTACCGATGGGTCCGGGAGACGCCAGAGCATGCGAAATATGCCGGCGGTGGAACATACGGCCGCGCTCGGATGCGTCAAGGAGCCGCTCGCTGCGAGATCGATGCAACAATGCCGATGAGCGTATGCGCTCGGAGCCGCAGAGTCCCGCAACTCGGGAAGTGCTTTCGCTGGCGGCAGCGAGTGAGCGGCCGGGGCGAGCGGCGACACGATGTCAGTGATTTGGGCGGCATGAGAGCGCAGCAGACGGAGCACATGCGACATGCACCGAAGATTTCGAGCGCAGGCAGTGCCGGTAAGCTGCGCTGACTAACGCCGAGTGGGTCAGAACTGAGTGGCTCAAAGCGGGTCAGTCAAAGGGATGCAGGAGGTCTGGGACGTACGAGGAACCCGAGCAGCCGACATGCGCCGACGGTCCCGGCGTCAAATCCCACAGCCCGAGCGCGGGTAGCGCCGCCGAGCTGCGCCAACACCGAGTGGGTCCGAACTGAGGGGTAAAGCGGGTCAACAAAAGGGTTGCGGGAGGCCTGGGACGTACGAAGAGCCCGAGAAGGCGACATGTGCCGAAGATCACGGTGTTGGATCCCACACCCCGAGCGCAGGTAGCGCCGCCGAGCTGCGCTGACACCGAGTGGGTCAGAACTGACGGGGTAAGAACGGGTCAATACAAGGGATGCGGGAGGCCTGGGACGTACGAAGAGCCCGAGAAGGCGACATGCGCCGAAGATCACGGCGTTGGATCCCACACCCCGAGCGCAGGTAGCGCCGCCGAGCTGCGCTGACACCGAGTGGGTCAGATCCAAGGTGCTAAATGCGGGTCAGTAAAAGGGATGCGGGAGGTCTGGGACGTACGAAAAGCAATCGTAGACAGTGCGCCTCCAATCCCGAGCCCCTCCCGCCACAAATCCCGACTCGAGTGCGCCGCCAGTGGCGAGTGGCTCAGACACGTCACCGCCATCCCCGATGCCCACGACGGCGGTGAGAGCGCCGAGGGCATGCGAGACGGCGGCGCCAACTGGGACGAGTCGCTGGAGAGCGCCTCGAAGCCAGTGGTAGACGAGAAGGAGTGGGTGGTGGGTGGTTGAGTGAATGTAGTGGGGAAGTGCCCCAGTACTTATAGACAAGCGGCGACCCAGGAAATCAGCCGGGCTGTGTTTCTTAAGATAGATCGAAGCTAGGAAGAAAGTTGAGACGCACCTGGGGACCAGAATAACCCATGGAAGCGAGGTCGCCGCAGAACCCCTGGATCCACCCTGTTTGCCCACTGCTTCCTCGCGCGTCTAAGAGAAGCGGCGACCTCGTTCATTCCCAGTAATAGACTGTGGGTCCCAAGTCTCGGCGCCGCCCGCGCCCAGCCACCCCCGCAGCGAATATTTTGGGTGTTGCCCAAAACGAACCATAGGCCATAGCGCACGCCATGTCTCGATAAGGGCCCCAATTTTGAGCGGTAACTGAGGGCGGGATATATTCATAGCGGTCGCGCCAGTTGCGGGCGCATCAGACGGGCCATACCGACCCCAGTACCAGGGGTACTGCAGAACCTGCTAAGATTAGTTCTGAGTCAGAGGCGAGGTGCAGCAACGCACAGCGCAGATCCGCAGTAGCCCCACATTAAACTCTCGCCTAAATGCTGTCCATCAGTGGCTCAAGTTGAGCCCGTCTCGCTAGAACATCGAATATGTGTATTTTGGTGTTTTCGAGTTCGCCGTCTCCGTCCTTAATCCTGATAGGCTCTGCGTAGCGGAGGCACTGCGGATTCATCAGCTGAGAGATTTACGCCATAAGAATAGATCTCAGGCGCACCTAGGGCCAGCGGTAACCTCGGATACCGTTCAACATGCAGATTGAATGGCTGCTATTGGAGCCGTCAGGGATCGGAAATGAGGCCCTGAATGCGCTCGTTGAATGCTCCCGTTGATTGCGTTTGAGTCTCGAAGTCTTGCGGGCCGACGTTCACCGGAGTCGAAAATCGAGATGGTGGTTGGAGAGCAAGAGGCGGCATTTCCCAATTAGGCCGCTATGCGCTCACGGCGCTCGGTCCGGCCTTTGACGTTGACAGGTGGCGATGACGCTTGGCCCGGAACTGGCGCATTTTTGGCCAACAAGAAATCGGCGCGCCTCCCGCCGCTCGGCACCACCGGGGAGCACCGGCCCGCCCTGTGAGCCGCATATCCTGAGGCTCCGGAGCCCTTCTCTGGCCTCAAAACTCCCCTCTTCATCCCGGGCTTGAACCAAATCTATTTTGGTTTTGCCCGGGAATTTCCGGTCCGCCGATCGCCGACCCCAGACTCCGCCGCTCTATTTGTGGGCTCGTTAATCTCATCTGGCTTCTCGATTCAATGCTATCTAGTGATTTCCGCACTTGAGCTTGGCCCTGAAGAAGCCGGGGTGCCCCAGCTAATCATGCAACTAAAACTATAAATTATATCAATTTTTTGGGGCACTTCGTGTGTTATTTTTGTCTGGCTTCGCGCCTCAACGTTTACCTCTTATCAATACTTCCCGATATCCTTGGGCCATATTGATTGATATACCCCGGAAATGCCGTTCAACACCGGCTTGCCACGGTATATATATTCCAACATCTTATGTTATGTGTGCATTGACAAAAATGAATCAGGACCTATCAGTAATCCGCTCTAGGGCTTAACCGCTCTCCGCAGTGAATAATAGGTCTCAGAATAGCTTGAAGTAGCTTGAAGTAGCCCCCAATAAAATAAGCAGACAGGGCGCTAAGTTTAGTTGGACTGGGCAACAAAATGAATGTTGAATGTCATTTTCATGTAGTAGGGGCCGCGGCCTGGGTCAAAAATAGGGAGCAGGATAAGCAAGGTCCCCGATCAAACAACAAGCGAGGGGAGTTGGTGCGGATGAACATAAATAGCTTTGTTGAATGTTTTGGCCTGCGTGTGTGAACTGTTTGCCGAGGACCAAACACAACACATGTTCCTTCTTGCCTTATACCACCACCGTCGCCCAATGACTCCCATTCTTCCCTGCCACTCTTCGCCGCAGCAGCGCTATCTCAGCCCTGCCGGTCTCCTCAAGCATGCATCCACCTCTCAGCGCTGGCTTGGGACCGCCGCACGTGCAGTTCAAGATCTCGCCCTCGCTCCTCTTCACCATGCATCGGCGCGGGATCTCAACTTCAAACCTGGTGTCCCCGCGAGCTCTTTGACATGGATCGAAGCCTGTTTTCAGCTCCGCCGCTGCTATGTAGCGTGACAACGCACCTCGTCTGCACATGGTATGTGCTCCATTCCCCTTAGTATATTTTCAACTCTAACTCGCTGTCACAGATGCACAACATGATGGCCTCCCGCAAGCGGTGCACTCTCCTACGAGTCGCGCGCCTTTCCTGAGCAGTGTGATGCGCCGCTGCTCCTGCCGCGGCGGCGACGAGCATTGGTAAGTCCCGTGATTTTTCTTTTCAGCTCGAAAGTACTCATTGTTTATAACAGACTTAAGCTGTCTTTGACGTGTTCCACGCGCTTTCCGGCGCGTCGCCGCCCCGCTCGACTCGTTTCCGCCGTCGGGTCGGCGCGTCATCGCCGCCGTATCTTTTTTGGATCAAGATTTCGCTCCCGCTATGCCCCTAGCATGCCCGCTCTGTTTGATGCGCCCAACACGTTGCCGCAGCCCGCTCTCTCGCGATTGCGCCGCCGCCACCATCAGCCTCACGCGTCGCCACCACTGCCGTCAACTAGCGGTGCGCCGGACCATCGATGCCGCTACAGCGGCCACATACCTCAGTAAGCCCCGCAATCTTTTTCCAGCTCAATACTCAATATTCGCAGGAGATCTCCGCCGTATTTTGATGCGTTCGACGCGTCTTCCGAAGCGTCCGCAGGGACCGGACTCGCTCTCGCTGCGGGTCTGATGCACTAGACGCGTTGGCGGCACTGTGGGATCAATTGATGCGCCCAACGCGCTGCCGCTGCCGTTGCCGTTCTGATGCGAGTTCCCCTGATCGTGGTATCGTCCTGATGCGCATGACGGGTCGACGCTATCTCCGCTACGGCGCCACGCTTCAGTAAGTCCTGTGTTTTTTTTTTCTTAACTCAAACTCATTATTTATAGAATATCCTATCCACAGCGTTCTAAATGCCTTTCACGGATTTCTAACACGTAGGCGCTGGCTTCCCACGAGCGGCGCGTCTCCGTACGTGTCGTGCGCCTCTCGCAAGCGACATCAATGCGTCGCAATGGCGGCGTGTCTCGGTAAGTCCCGTGATTGTTTATCGGCTCATGGCTCATTATTCAAGGCAGTTTTCGGGCGCGTTTCACGCGATTTCCGCTGGCCCGGCTCGATCCCGCAGCGGTTTTGATGCGCCCAATGCCTCGGCTGCGGTGTCTATCGATTAATGCATTGGCGGCACCCCGATGCGTTGTCGCCGCCACTGTCATTCGACTCTGGGACCCCGCCACCGCCATTATGCCCCGATGCGCCCACACTGCAGCTCGAGTTCTGGCTCACGATGTCGCACTCCGGCTTTGACGCGCCCGACGCGACGCGCCGCCATCAAAGTTCGGGCCCAATGGTTCCCATTCCCGTCACTGTTTCCGCGCTGCCCCGACAGTACTTTCGATGTTCCCGCCGCCGCTGTGATGCGTCGGGGCTGTTTCGAGTCAATCTTTTGCGCTCCTGCCACCCCGGCGATGGACCCCGTGTAAGCTCAGCTGTGAACATTTCATTCTATCTTGAGTATTGATGTTGTGCATGAGTGCCTCACGCCGCGCCAACACCCCCAATTTTTCTTTCCATTGTCGGTGTTCCCACGCGCACACCGCCCCCGAGCGCGCCATTAGTGATGGGCCGCGCCACGTCTCCGCGCCGCTGTGGTCCTGCCCTCAACATCTCGACTCGATTTTTTGCGAGCCCGCCACCGCTGCGACTGCCCCAATGTAAGTTTGATTATTGACTTTTCATTTTCTTTCAAGCATTCATCTTGTGTGTTAGTGCCTTGCCTCGCGCTGCCGCCGCTAAGGTTCTTTCCGTATTTAGTGTTCCCCCGAGCGCGCGGCTGCACGCGTTGGGCTCGCGCCTGGTATGTTCAAATATCCCATTTATCCGCTATGTTCTGACAGGTTTATGTCAGCATCCGTCGTGCAGGCGTTGACGGGGACATTTCACCTCATGTCCCGAGTGCGCGCGGCCATTTCGATTGAAGTTTTGGCAGTCCCGCGACCGGGTCAACACGCCGTTCTGTGTGTCCGACCTGCTTGTGCTGCCCCCCCACTCCGGTTCGGACGGGATGTGCCGCCTCTTTTGATGCAAGTTTTGGATGTCTCGCCACCGCCTTCATGCGTCTACCGCGTTGGCGGCGTCCCCAACATTCTGCGCGCAACCGTCAAAAATCCGATTCAAGTTTTGGCAATCCCGCGAGCCGCGAGCGGGCCGCCGTGCGTGTCCGGGACATCCATGGTATGTTCAGACATCCTCGTCGTGTTTCACTCTTACAGGGTTATTCTAGCACACTCGAATCCGGGCTGCTTGAACACATCCCGGGGATCTCGGCCGAGCTCCATTTGATTTTTCAGGCCCCGGCGAGCGCCCCAAGTCTCTGCGGTCCTTTTCAGGTATGCTCGAATGCTGTATCTGATGTTTCCGCCCTCATACGTCTATTCCAGTGTGCCGGGGATCTCGGGCAGTGTACTTTTGCTCGTTTTCATGGGTAAGTCTTCGCTTTGAGCTCGATCCCTCAGTCCTAACCCTAATTATTGCCTGACTCCGCGCGCCTCCGGTGAGTTCCAACCGAAATTCCAGATCCTGCTGACGTTCGCTTAGACCCCGCTCCCCTGAGGCACCGATTTCAGATGCATCGGCGATCCAGTGAGATGCATCGGTGAGATCCCTTAGATGCATCGTAGACCCCCCCTCCCCACGTAGTGCACCCTTCCACTGAACGCCTGCCGACCTTCGGGACGGGGAGGGTATCGCCGAATTTCTAAAAATAGATTTCTCACTTGCACCTCCGTATGATTTTGAAAGCTTAAACAAGTGCGAACTTTTACGCGAACGGCAAACAGTCAGAGAAGTTCATGCCACCCCCGGCATGGAGGCGATCACGGCTATAAGCGCGACCTGAATGTGGAACTGGTCAATCCGTTCACTCGGAAAATCGCCCAGAAATGGCAGCAGGTCCTTCTTCGTCCTTTACTCACTTACTTGTGCCAACTTGAAGGTGTTCGAAGCTAATGTCTTCGGCTCCCTGATCACCTCTACAGTCGCTTGCATCGATCAGCTCGTTGACGACATCCAACGGTCGGCCCCATCTGGACTTAGGGACCGTGCCAAATTGCAGGGGGAGAGCTGCCACGAGGAGGCCCGTGTTGCTCTCGACAAGATGGTTGAAGCGGTCGAACGAGATCTTGAGGCTGTGCAAAAGCAAACATCACGAGCCATTGCCCCGCACGTTAAAGAGCAACTCTGTGACGGCTACGAAGAAGCCATGAAAGAGCGCGGGAAGGGCGCTGTGAAACGACAGAAGGTCAGGGGCATCCTCCGTGAAAAGTAGTTTCATAACACGACATTTGCAGGACGGCTTCCGCTTGTTCATCGAGGGTTGCAAAGATCAAATCTTCGAGGGCGGGGCGGCGGTGATCATGGACAGGCTTAACACCGCGTCTGAAGGGATCGGCAAGACACTCGATGTCGCGATGAAAAATCTTGCCCAGAAGGTAGTACATACATCTCATTGTGTCGGACCTCGGTCGTGCTAATTAATATCTGCCCAGATTGAGGTCAACTTGGCCGTGCTTTGGGAAGGCGTCCAGAACGACTTGGATCCCGCTCAGGCCAAGGCTCGTTCCGAAGTCCTCGCTGAGGTAAATTGTGTTCTCGAGCAGATCCAGTTCCTCGTCGCCGCCGACAAAACAAGATAGACAAGCGACTGGATTCAAGGCTCCTCTTTCCTCTCACTACACTTCATGTATTATCTTCATGCGAGTTTGTCTATTGTTGTACCACTCATTGTAACCAGCGCTGGTATCGGAGCGCAGTCGTCGGTGAAGCTTGGTTGTATTTGAACATTGTCTCAGATCACTTCCGCGGGGAGCGCCGCAAGTCTGCCGCCCAGCTCGAAGGCGAACGGGAAGGGCACCTCGAGCGCCAGGAGCGTGTCGATGAGTGCCGCAACAAGCTCAGGGGTCGTGCGCAGGAACAGAACCGAGCTGCGCAAGAGTCGGTGTCAGTGTCAGGTTGCAGTCCGCTTTCAAGCTGGAGGGAGAACATACGCGCACCCGAAGGAAGTATAGAGCACCGAGCGTAGCAGCTCGCCGCGGGTCCAAGAACGACTTCAACACGGCCGTGTCGGCGGGCACGACCGGCACGCCGCCGGCCCAGCAGAGCGCGTGCACCTGCGGCCCGAAGGCAAACACCGCCTGCCCGAGCATCGCGTAGAACGCCACGCACTGCGGCAGCCCCACGGGCTTGAGGCATGCGCTGGTGGGGACGATGTGCCCGTCGACGACGCACGCGAACTTCTGCGCCTGCACGATGCGCGCGCAACGCGCTCGTGGTCGTACATATCAGGCATGCCCAGGCATTTAACGAAGACCCCGGCAAGTGATTGCTGCCATTCCATGCGTGTGCCACTACGTGGGCGCCGTGTTAAGCTCTAGCGCGCGACAGCTTATGGGAACGGAGCCTGCCTGCTCGATGATCGGATCTAGGCTTTCCAGCTATAGGTTCCTTTGTTTTCGTAGTCTTCGGATAGTTTTTCTATCGGCTTTGGAACTTTGGGTCAAGGGCAAAAAGAGGGTGGCCGCCTGGCCGCTTAGTCAGGTGTTTGGCCCGCGCGCCAATTTGGACTTTACACCCATGTCTGGCCCAATCCATCACTAGCGAAACCTCTCGTCTGCCGTGTATTCAAGAGGCTCGTCAGACGACGTCATCGAACTTAAAATAGGATCGACTCTGCTCTGCATAACAACGCCCACCGACCCCAACACGAACCCCATGCCGCGCAAGCACCTCTGCCTGCGACTCCGCGCGTCGACATGCTTGCGCGGCTCCAGGTTGTGATGTGGCCCACCAACGAGCCCACATCCGCTCGCTCAGCCCAGCAGCAAGGGCTGCCGCCTGCGACTCCGTACGCACCAAGTCGTGCACGCGAGCCTACCACGGACGCCCCGCTCGACGCCGCCGCTCCCGCCCTCGGACCGCGCCGCGCCCGCGCCCCTTGGTGCGTCCCCGCATGCGCCTCTTACTCGTCGCTCGCTTACCTTATCCCCAGACTACGCTACTTACTCCTACTCGCACGAGGCCGTTCTCGTCCACCGGCGCAAGCGCCGAGTGCTATCCTATGGCGCGTCCTCGGGTTCGAAGTCGCGCTTGAGACGCCGGCCGCAGCCCTCTCGCTTGCGGCAGTCCCGACTCCCGCCCGCTGCTCCTGGGCTCACGCCGCACGTTCGCAGCGGGACTCCCGCCTTGACACACTCGCACGAGGCGCGTTTTCCGCATGTCGTCCCCCGCGTCCGAAGCACGCAGGTCCCCGTCACAAATCCGCTCGACCCTGGACCTCGCCCGTGCGCAATCCACTCGGCTTGCCTGCGGCTGCGTCCCCGGCACCCGAACCGTGTGCGCCGCCCTCTACGTCCACCGGCCACCGCGCACAGCCCCACTCGGCCCGTCGCGCCGCTCACGCTCACACTCGAACGCGCGCGCCGTGCCTTCCCTTCCCATCGCACGCCGCCCGCCGCAATTCGCGGCTCGCGCGCAGGGTCCTGCCGCCGAGTCCGGCCGCGTGCTGGAGCCCCGTGCACGACCTCTGCCGCATTCCCGTTCCACCCCGCCCCCGCCCTCCGCGCCTGCCCGCGCCTCCGCCCTGCGCTCAACTCCCGCCTTCCACATCGCGCCCCCCGCTCCTCGCGCCTCCCACTACCGCCGATCCCACGCCCGTCCGTCCCATCCCATCCCGCCGTCCAAGCGCACCTCGCGTCGCATCGATGCGCCTTGCGCCTTGCGCACCCGATCCCGATCCCGGCCCGCCTGCTCGACGCCCTGCGTCCAAAGTCAGCGCTCCTCTCGGGTACACGGCTCGGGACTCGCGCACCTCAAACCTTCGCGCCTCGGACCTTCGCGCGCGCGCCGCCATCCCCTCCCTCCTCCTCTCTCCCAATTCCGGCTCCCTCCCAGATCCCGATCCCTCCCAGATACCGATCCCGAGCGCGGACGTCTGGAAGCAGCCTCGAGGCGGAGTCCCGAGTCCCGAGTCCCGAGTCCCGAGTCCCGCCGCTCGTAGGTGCCGTACCCCACACCCGCCTTCGCCTCCGCATCCGAATCGGAATCGAATCGACGCGATTCGACTCGAATCGAATCGATGCGACGGCGCGACGCGACTCGACTCGACGCGAATCGAATCGATGCGACGGGGGGCCGAGTCCCGAGGCCCGAGTCCGCTGCCTTGCCAGCCGACTCGAATTGGGCCGAGGGACGAGGGCTGTTGCGATGCGAAGCAGTTAGCGGGGCTCAAGGGGGCGGAGGGCAGGGGCGGCGCAACGTACGGAGGGCGTGGGCGGGACGCTGCTCGTTCGTGCTCGCTGCCTTCGCCTCCGACTCCGAGCTCGACTCGGCGCTCGAGACGAGGGAGGCCCGATGCTGTGATGCGATGCGAGGCAGTCAGGCGGGGCGGATTCGGGGCGACGCAACGTACGGAGGGCGTGGGCGGGACGCTGCTCGTTCGTGCTCGCTGCCTTCGCCTCCGACTCCGAGCTCGAACCGGCGCTCGAGACGAGGGACGAGGGACGAGGGACGAGGGACGAGGGACGAGGGACGAGGCCTGCTGCGGTGCTGCGAAGGGACGCAGTCAGCGGGAGCGAGGCGAGGCGGATTCGGGGCGGCGCAACGTACGGACGTAGCGAGGGCGGGGGTGGGAGACGTGGCCCGAGCCTTGCGCGCACGATGCGCCGCTCCGTCGCTGCGATGCGACGCAGTCAGCAGGGCTCGATGGGCGGACTCAGAGCGACTTACCGACTGCCCCCGCAGATCTGCTACAGACGCGGTCGCAGAAACGCAGCGGCGCCGCGCCTCCGAGCGGCTCGACGGGGCGCACATACCGAGTTCCGCGCTGCCCGATCTGTGCGATTCGAAACGGGGCAAGCATCAGTCCGGGCTGCGTGCGAGGAGCGCGTGCTTACGCTACGGGGGATGCGGATGCGCTGCCCTGCGTGTCTTCGAGCTCGAGTCCGGATTCAGAACATCGTCTGCGTGGGCGTTGGGTTAATAGTGGATGGAATTGATGAGGATAGAGTGTATTTACCTGTGTTGTACGGTTGTTCGACTTCGCTTGTATACTACAAGGTTTCGACCCATATCACATACCTCAAACGAATGCGAGCCAATGTCCGAGTATGCAAGGACCGCTGTACCCGACATTTGAAGCCGACGAATGTTAGTTGGCCTTAGTTTAACTTCAAATCAGTTAGTAGATCGGACGAACGAGGTTAGAAGCGGCGTACATACGCGGCGCGAAGCCCCGGAACAAGCTTCAAGTCAAAGAAATTCAAAGTCCGGACTTGGATCAGAGTCAGACTTGAAGCTTGAACTCAACTCAGAAGAATGTGTACCGATAAGTTTATGTAGAGTCAGACCGGACTTCAAGTCCGGACTCAAGTCAAGATAGATTGATATCTAATGGGATGTTAGTATAACGGACACAGTTCTGGAGAGCAAACACATACCGATGATTCTTCATAGTCAAACCAGGTGGCGGCATCAGGAGTAGGCTTAGATCTAGTTCAAGTTAGATCGAACGATATGATTGTAAGACAGCGTACCAGCAACTTGAACCCGTTTGCAGTGAAGTCAAGCGGGGCTCAAGACTCGAGTGGGATTATAGTTATTGGACTACTTCGACGTCAAATGAAAGCTGCGATTGTTGTATAGACAAATGCGTACCAGGTTTCAAAGTCTTCGATCGAGCCCGACTCAAGACTAAGTTGCATCTAATGGATCAAGTGAGTACTTGAATGAAGGCCGCGCTAGAGCAGAAGAATTACATACCGATGACTCGTTTGAAGTCAAACCAGAAAGCAACGGGCTTCAGGCTTGTATGGTTTTAGACTTCGATCTAATGCGGTCAGAATGGCCGATGCGAGGGTCAGTCAGCGAAGCACATACCGGAAACTCGCAGCCGAACATCAGTAAATGCATTCGAGGGTTAGCTGTAGATCTAATGCTTCGACTCAGCCCAAGCTGCGACTGGTAGACAGCAATAACATACCAGGGACTTGTTCGAAGTCAAGTCATGCGGGGCTTGAAGCTCGAAAGTGCGATGAATGAATCTAGTGGTTCATGTCAGAGTAAGGTTGCGATAGTTATACAGCGAAAACATACCAGTAGCTCGTTTAAAGTCAAGCTAGACCGTCAAGTTGACCGCTCAATTGGGATTAGATTTGGATCTAATGGTTCAGTTCAGAATGGAGGTGCGACGGATAATCAAACACGTACCCTTTGAACTTGAAGTCAAACCAGGCCGTCAAATCAAACAGCCGCTTCAAACTCGACTTGAACCTGATGGTTGCAGTCAGAACGAAGGCTGCGATGACTAGATAGCGAAAACATACAAAGGACTCGTTCAAGACCGTCAAGTCAAGCGAGGGCCCGAGATTAGACTTGGATCTAATGGTTCAAGTCAGAATCAAGGGTGCGATAGACGGACAGCGAGCACATACCGGGAGTTTGATTCAAGTCAAACTAGATGGTCGAGGTGAACGGTGGGCGGAAAGCTTTGGGCGGGACTAATGGTTCATGTCAGAATGAAGAGTGGGATGTCAGAGTGCGATAACATACCGGTGACTCATTCGAAGTCAAGTAAAGTCAAGCAAAGCGACGGCCGCGGATTTAAGTTTCAAGTCGGATTAGACTTGGATACAATGGTATAAGGAAAAATGAAGGACACGTTGGAGAGCGACAACATACCGGTAACGGAGTTGAAGTCAAACAAGGCTAGCGGCGGCCGCAGGCTCGAGCGTCGAAGACTTGGAGCTAATAGTTCAGGTCAGAATGAAGGTCAACTTGAATCTCGAAGCACTTACCCAGTTGAAGCCAGCGAAGTCAAGCGGCGGTGTTGAGATTCGGACTTGAAGTTACTAGTTCAAGTCAGACTAAAGGATGTGATTGAGGATGGAACGCATACCATTGACTCGAGTCCAATGCATCGGAGTTCAGATTTAAACTCGATTAAATTCGAAATCTGATACTAAATGTCAGAATGAAGGGCGCGATAGATAGATAGTCAACGCACCGATAACAGTGCACCAGCAAGCCCAAAGTCGCACTCCAGATTTAAAGTGGGATTGAGACTAAGGGTCTCTAGTCAGAATATGGGAGGAAAGTCGGACAAACGGACGTACCACGGCCATCGGGGCCATGATTTCATTAGATATCTCGTATATCGAGGACATCGGCGAGGCGGCAGTGATACGGAACGATGCGGGAGACTCCGGGGGAAGGGGGAGGGCTTAAAATGGCGGTGAGCTGAGTAAAGTATGGTGGATAAACCATACCGATGGGTCCGGGAGCTCGAGACGCCGGCCCAGGATGCGCAATGTGCCGGCGGTGAGACATGCGGCCGCGCTCGGATGCGCCAAGGAGCCGCTGGCGGCGAGATCGATGCAGCAATGAGCGTATGCGCTCGGAGCCGCAGAGTCCCGCAACTCGGGAAGTGCTTTCGGTGGCGGCAGCGAGTGAGCGACCGGCGCGAGCGGCGGCACGAAGAGGATGCTTTGGCGGAGCGAGTGCACGGCGGATGGAGCACATGCGGCCTGCGCCGAAGATCCCGAGCGCAGGTAGCGCCGCCGAGCTGCGCTGACTAACACCGAGTGGGTCAGAACTGAGTGGCTAAAAGCGGGTCAGTCAAAGGGATGCGGGAGGTCTGGGATGTACGAGGAACCCGAGCAGCCGACATGCGCCGACAGTCCCGGCGTCAAATCCCACAGCCCGAGCGTGGGTAGCGCCGCCGAGCTGCGCCAACACTGAGTGGGTCCGAACTGAGGGGTAAAGCGGGTCAACAAAAGGGATGCGGGAGGCCTGGGACGTACGAGGAGCCCGGGAAGGCGACATGCGCCGATGCTCCCGGCGCTGGATCCCACACCCCGAGCGCAGGGAGCGCCGCCGAGCTGCGCTGACACCAAGTAGGTCAGATCCAAGGTGCTAAAAGCGGGTCAGTAAACGGGATGCGGGAGGTCTGGGACGTACGAAAAGCAATCGTAGACAGTGCGCCTCCAATCCCGAGCCCCTCCCGCCACAAATCCCGACTCGAGTGCGCCGGCGCCAGTGGCGAGTGGCTCAGACACGTCACCGCCATCCCCGATGCCCACGACGGCGGTGAGAGCGCCGAGGGCATGCGAGACGGCGGCGCCAACTGGTACGAGTCGCTGGAGAGCGCCTCGAAGCCAGTGGTAGACGAGAAGGAGTGGGTGGTGGGTGATTGAGTGAAGGTAGTGGGGGAGTGCCCCAGTACTTATAGACAAGCGGCGACCCAGGAAATCAGGCGGGCTGTGTTTCTTAAGATAGATCGAAGCTAGGAAGAAAGTTGAGACGCACCTGAGGACCAGAATAACCCATGGAAGCGAGGTCGCCGCAGAACCCCTGGATCCACCCTGTTTGCCCACTGCTTCCTCGCGCGTCCAATAGAAGCGGCGACCTCGTTCATTCCCAGTAATAGACTGTGGGTCCCAAGTCTCGGCGCCGCCCGCGCCCAGCCACCCCCGCAGCGAATATTTTGGGTGTTGCCCAAAACGAACCATAGGCCATAGCGCACGGCATGTCTCGATAAGGGCCCCACTTTTGAGCGGTAATTGAGGGCGGGATATATTCATAGCGGTCGCGCCAGTTGCGGGCGCATCAGACGGGCCATACCGACCCCAGTACCAGGGGTACTGCAGAACCTGCTAAGATTAGTTCTGAGTCAGAGGCGAGGTGCAGCAACGCACAGCGCAAATCCGCAGTAGCCCCACATTAAACTCTCGCCTAAATGCTGTCCATCAGTGGCTCAAGTTGAGCCCATCTCGCTAGAACATCGAATATGTGTATTTTGGTGTTTTCGAGTTCGCCGTCTCCGTCCTTAATCCTGATAGGCTCTGCGTAGCGGAGGCACTGCGGATTCATCAGCTGAGAGATTTACGCCATAAGAATAGATCTCAGGCGCACCTAGGGCCAGCGGTAACCTCGGATACCGTTCAACATGCAGATTGAATGGCTGCTATTGGAGCCGTCAGGGATCGGAAATGAGGCCCGGAATGCGCTCGTTGAATGCTCCCGTTGATTGCGTTTGAGTTTCGAAGTCTTGCGGGCCGACGTTCACCGGAGTCGAAAACCGAGGTGGTGGTTGGAGAGCAAGAGGCGGGGTTTCCCAATTAGGCCGCTATGCGCTCACGGCGCTCGGTCCGGCCTTTGACGTTGACAGGTGGCGATGACGCTTGGCCCGGAACTGGCGCATTTTTGGCCAAAAAAAAATTGGCGCGCCCCCCGCCGCTCGGCACCGCCGGGGCGCACCGGCCCGCCATGTGCGCCGCATATCCTGAGGCTCCGGAGCCCGTCTCTGGCCTCAAAACTCCCCTCTTCATCCCGGGCTTGAACCAAATCTATTTTGGTTTTGCCCGGGAATTTCCGGTCCGCCGATCGCCGACCCCAGACTCCGCCGCTCTATTTGTGGGCTCGTTAATCTCATCTGGCTTCTCGATTCAATGCTATCTAGTGATTTCCGCACTTGAGCTTGGCCCTGAAGAAGCCGGGGTGCCCCAGCTAATCATGCAACTAAAACTATAAATTATATCAATTCTTTGGGGCACTTCGTGTGTTATTTTTGTCTGGCTTCGCGCCTCAAGGTTTACCTCTTATCAATACTTCCCGATATCCTTGGGCCATATTGCTTAATATACTCCGGAAATGCCGTTCAACACCGGCTTGCCATGGTATATATATTTCAACATCTTATGATATTTGTGCAAAAATGAATCAGGACCTATCAGTAATCGCTCTAGGGCTTAACCCCTCTCCGCAGTGAAGAGTAGGTCTCCGAATAGCTTGAAGTAGCTTGAAGTAGCCCCCAATAAAAATAAGCAGACAGGGTGCTAAGTTTAGTTGAACTGGGCAACAAAATGAATGTCGGATGCCATTTCCATGTAGTAGGGGCCGCGGCCTGTGTCAAAAATAGAGAGGAGGATAAGCAAGGTCCCCGATCAAACAACAAGCGAGGGGAGTTGGTGCGGATGAACATAAATAGCTTTGTTGAATGTTTTGGCCTGCGTGTGTGAACTGTTTGCCGAGGACCAAACACAACACATGTTCCTTCTTGCCTTATACCACCACTGTCGCCCCTTCCTTTTCCCAATTCCTACCTCGTTCCGCTACAGCACTGATCGCTCAGCTCCCTCGAGCATCTCGACACTCTCGGCACCATCTCGGGACGGCCTCAGCACCATGCATCGGCGGCGCGGTAAATTTTATTATGCTCCTGATGCCCCCGCAAACATGTTGTAATGCATCGACGAATGCTGTCAGCACCCTACGCTCCGATCCTGCCACGTAGCATGACGACACGCCCTTGTGTGCACATGGTATGTGCCATACTTCACTATCCTTCCAACACTCACTCAACATTGCAGATGCACTGCTCAGCTTTTCGTTTGATGTTCTGGATCCCCGCGCCTACGCAGCCCAATGGCTTGATCTCGCGAGCATCCCGGTGTGGTGGCGACACGTGTCGGTAAGTCCCATGATTTTTTTTGCAGCTCAGACTTATCTCTATGCCAGATTTATGCCATTTTTGCTGCGACCGACTCGATCTCGCTCCTGGTTCGATGCTCCCAACGCCGCCGCCGACATCTTTTCCCGCGCCTTCCAGCACGTGGACCCCGGCCCGATCCGAGCCCGCTGTTTGATGTGCATGATGCGTCGACGGCGGCATCCACATTTTGTATTCCATCGCACACAGCTTCTATTCGATACTCTGGCTTCCCGCGAGCGGCGCGTCCCCTTACGCGTCGTGCGGCTCTCCCGAGTAGTGTGATGCGCCGCTGATCCTGCCGCAGCGGCGACAAGCATTGGTAAGTCCCACGATATTTCTTTTCAGCTTCAAAGTACTCATCATCTATGCCAGATTTAAGCCGTCCTCAACGTGTTTCACGCGCTTTCTGGCGCGTCGCCGCCCCGCCCCGACCCGTTTCTGCCGCCGGATCGATGTGCACGGCACGTTGCCGCTGCCCTCTCTATTTTCGATCAAGATTTCGCTCCCGCTATTCCCACTATGCCCCTAGCACGCCCACTCTGTTTTGACCTCCCTGATGGGCCGAACACGTTGCCGCAGCCCGCTCTCTCGCGATCGCGCCGCCGCCACCATCAGCCTCACGCGTCGCCACCACTGCCGTCAACTAGCGGCGTGCCGGACCATCGATGCCGCTACAGCGGCCACATACCTCAGTAAGCCCCGCAATCTTTTTCCAGCTCAATACTCAATATTCGCAGGAGATCTCCGCCGTATTTTGATGCGTTCGGCGCGTCTTCCGAAGCGTCCGCAGGGACCGGACTCGATCTCGCTGCGGGTCTGGTGGGCGGCACCGTTCGATCAATTGACGCACTCAACGCGCTGCTGCTACCTTCGCCGTTCTGATGCGAGTTCACATGATCCTGCTACTGTCTTGATGCGCCTGACGGGCTGCGGCTACTCCCGCTACGGAGATACGCTTCAGTAAGTCCTGTGCTTTTTTTTTCAATTCAAACTCATCATTTATAGGATATCTACACCATTTTCAATGCCTTTCACGTGTTTCCAACACGTCGGCGCTGGCTTCCCGCAAGCGGCGCGTCCCCTCACGCGTCGGGTGCCGGCACCGTGTCCCATCAATCCCGCCGCGGCGGCGACGTGCATCGGTAAGTCCCGTGTTTTTCCTTTCAGCTCAAACTCATTATCTATGGCAGAATTATGCCGTCTTCGACATGTCTCACGCGCTTTCCGATGCATCGGTGCGGTCGCGACTTGATCCCCCCACGGTTTTGATGCGCCCGGCGCGCCGGTGATCCCCGCCATGGTCTCAATGCGCCCAATGCGTCACCGCCAACACTGCCATTCCGATGTGCCCGGCATGTCACACCATTCGATCAATTGATATGTCGCCGCCATTCCGCTGCCATTTGGCGCGATCCCGCGGCCAGCCTGAAGCGTGCGACACATTGGAACAGCTGCTGCCTTTCATTTTCGATGTCGGGGCTTCCCACCATCGTTTGATGCCCCGAATGCGTCCCTGCCATACTCTAATTCGAGAATTCGCAATCCTGCTACTACCGTGATGCTCTCAATATTCCGTTTTTTGTGATCCCAAGACCACCGCAATGGGCCCCATGGCTCTGCGCCACCTTCGGCCTTATCAGTCACCACCACCTTGCTTCAGCGCCCGCTGCCGTTGCTAATCCTGACATATTTCTTCCATGATCCCGCGAGCAACCTGACGTGCCCGATGTCGACTCTTTCTAATTATCCCCGTGATGCGCCCACCCATTGCCGCCACCACCGAGTGGTATTTTTACTCGGACCCGGTCGTTTGTGCTGCCTCAACATGGCGAGGCCAATTCTGGTGTTCCAGACACCTGTCGCTGGTGTCAGGGCGTCCTCAAATTTCCGAGTCAATCTTTCGTGGTCCCGCCACGGCGGCGATGGATCCCGTGTAAGTCATTTATTTACATTTCATTCTATCTTGAGTATTGATGTTGTGCCTTAGTGTCCCACCCCGCGCCTCTGCCCCCAAATTTCTTTCCATTTCGATGTTCCCCCGAGCGCGCTGTCGGTGATGCGCCGCCGCACGCGTTGGCCTCGCGTTTGGTATGTTCAAATATCTCATTTATCTGTTATGTTCTGACAGGTTTATGTCAGCATCATAGGTCTTCGAGCGCCGTTGCGCAGCCGTTGACGGGGACATTTCACCTCATGTCCCGCGTGCGCGCGGCCGTTTTGATTGAAGTTTTGGCAGTCCCGCGACCAGGTCAACACGCCGTTCCGTGTGTCCGACCTGCTTGCGCTGCCCCTCCGCTCCGGTCCGGACGGGATGTGCCGCCTCATTTGATGCGAGTTTTGGATGTCCCGCAACCGCCTTCATGTGTCTACCACCTCGGCGGCGTCCCCGACATTCTCCGCGCAGCCATCAAAAATCTGATTCAAGTTTTGGCGATCCCGCGAGCGGGCCGCCGTGTGTCCGGGACATCCATGGTATGTTCAAACATCCTCGTCGTGTTTCACTCTTACAGGGTTATTCTAGCACACTCAAGTCCGGGCTGCTTAAACACGTCCCGGGGATCTCGGCCTCACCCAATCGGATTTCTTTTTCGATTTTTCGGCTTCCGGCGAGCACACCATCGGTGATGTGGCTCCTGCTGCCCTCAAAAACATCGATTCGAGTTTTGGTGATCCCGCGAGCGAGGCGCACACGCGCGCGAGACACTGCTGGGTATGTTGATACCACTTCATTTTCGCAATCTTACCTAGTCATTCTAGCAGACTCGAATCCGGGCTGCTTGAACACATCCCGGGGATCTCGGCCGAGCTCCATTTGATTTTTCAGGCCCTGGCGAGCGCCCCAAGTCTCTGCGGTCCTTTTCAGGTATGCTCGAATGCTGTATCTGATGTTTCCGCCCTCATACGTCTATCGGGCAGTGTACTTTTGCTCGTTTTCATGGGTAAGTCTTCGCTTTGAGCTCGATCCCTCAGTCCTAACCCTAATTATTGCCTGACTCCGCGCGCCTCCGGTGAGTCTACCCAAACTTCCAGATCTTGCTGACTCTCGCTTAGACCCTGCGCCAGGCACCGATTTGAGATGCATCGGCGATCCAGTGAGATGCATCGGTGAGATCCCTTAGATGCATCGTAGACCCCCCCTCCCTACGTAGCCAACCCTTCCACTGAACGCCTGCCGACCTTCGGGACGGGGAGGGTATCGCCGAATTTCTAAAAATAGATTTCTCACTTGCACCTCCGTATGATTTTGAAAGCTTAAACAAGTGCGAACTTTTACGCGAACGGCAAACAGTCAGAGAAGTTCATGCCACCCCCGGCATGGAGGCGATCACGGCTATAAGCGCGACCTGAATGTGGAACTGGTCAATCCGTTCACTCGGAAAATCGCCCAGAAATGGCAGCAGGTACTTCTATCTTTCATCCAGGCTTCGTCCTTTACTCACTTACTTGTGCCAACTTGAAGGTGTTCGAAGCTAATGTCTTCGGCTCCCTGATCACCTCTACAGTCGCTTGCATCGATCAGCTCGTTGACGACATCCAACGGTCGGCCCCATCTGGACTTAGGGACCGTGCCAAATTGCAGGGGAAGAGTTGCCACGAGGAGGCCCGTGTTGCTCTCGACAAGATGGTTGAAGCGGTCGAACGAGATCTTGATGCTGTGCAAAAGCAAACATCACGAGCCATTGCCCCGCACGTTAAAGAGCAACTCTGTGACGGCTACGAAGAAGCCATGAAAGAGCGCGGGAAGGGCGCTGTGAAACGACAGAAGGTCAGGGGCATCCTCCTTGAAAAGTAGTTTCATAACACGACATTTAAATTTGCAGGACGGCTTCCGCTTGTTCATCGAGGGTTGCAAAGATCAAATCTTCGAGGGCGGGGCGGCGGTGATCATGGACAGGCTTAACACCGCGTCTGAAGGGATCGGCAAGACACTCGATGTCGCGATGAAGAATCTTGCCCAGAAGGTAGTACATACATCTCATGGTGTCGGACCTCGGTCGTGCTAATTGATATCTGCCCAGATTGAGGTCAACTTGGCCGTGCTTTGGGAAGGCGTCCAGAACAACTTGGATCCCGCTCAGGCCAAGGCTCGTTCCGAAGTCCTCGCTGAGGTAAATTGTGTTCTCGAGCAGATCCAGTTCCTCGTCGCCGCCGACAAAACAAGATAGACAAGCGACTGGATTCAAGGCTCCTCTTTCCTCTCACTGCACTTCATGTATTATCTTCATGCGAGTTTGTCTATTGTTGTACCATTCATTGTAACTAGCGCTGGAATCGGAGCGCAGTCGTCGGTGAAGCTTGGTTGTATTTGAACATTGTCTCAGATCACTTCCGCGGGGAGCGCCGCAAGTCTGCCGCCCAGCTCGAAGGCGAACGGGAAGGGCACCTCGAGCGCCAGGAGCGTGTCGATGAGTGCCGCACGCAAGAGTCGGTGTCAGTGTCAGGTTGCAGTCCGCTTTCAAGCTGGAGGGAGAACATACGCGCACCCGAAGGAAGTATAGAGCACCGAGCGTAGCAGCTCGCCGCGGGTCCAAGAACGACTTCAACACGGCCGTGTCGGCGGGCACGACCTGCACGCCGCCGGCCCAGCAGAGCGCGTGCACCTGCGGCCCGAAGGCAAACACCGCCTGCCGGAGCATCGCGTAGAACGCCACGCACTGCGGCAGCCCCACGGGCTTGAGGCATGCGCTGGTGGGGACGATGTGCCCGTCGACGACGCACGCGAACTTCTGCGCCTGCACGATGCGCGCGCAACGCGCTCGTGGTCGTACATATCAGGCATGCCCAGGCATTTAACGAAGACCCCGGCAAGTGATTGCTGCCATTCCATGCGTGTGCCACTACGTGGGCGCCGTGTTAAGCTCTAGCGCGCGACAGCTTATGGGAACGGAGCCTGCCTGCTCGATGATCGGATCTAGGCTTTCCAGCTATAGGTTCCTTTGTTTTCGTAGTCTTCGGATAGTTTTTCTATCGGCTTTGGAACTTTGGGTCAAGGGCAAAAAGAGGGTGGCCGCCTGGCCGCTTAGTCAGGTGTTTGGCCCGCGCGCCAATTTGGACTTTACACCCATGTCTGGCCCAATCCATCACTAGCGAAACCTCTCGTCTGCCGTGTATTCAAGAGGCTCGTCAGACGACGTCATCGAACTTAAAATAGGATCGACTCTGCTCTGCATAACAACGCACACCGACCCCAACACGAACCCCATGCCGCGCATGTACATCTGCCTGCGACTCCGCGCGTCGACATGCCTGCGCGGCTCCAGGTCGTGATGTGCCCACCAACGAGCCCACATCCGCTCGCTCAGCCCAGCAACAAGGGCTGCTGGCTGCGACTCTGCACGCACCAAGTCGTGCACACGAGCCTACCACGGACGCCCCGCTCGACGCCGCCGCTCCCGCCCTCGGACCGCGCAGCGCCCGCGCCCCTTGGTGCGTCCCCGCATGCGCCTCTTACTCGTCGCTCGCTTACCTTGTCCCTAGACTACACTACTTACTCCTACTCGCACGAGGCCGTTCTCGTCCACCGGCGCAAGCGCCGAGTGCTATCCTATGGCGCGTCCTCGCGTCAGTTGCGCGCACGCTCTAGACGCCGGCCGCAGCCCTCTCGCTTGCGGCAGTCCCGACTCCCGCCCGCTGCTCCTGCGCCGCGCGGTCAAGCTCACGCCGCACGTTCGCAGCGGGACCAACGCCTTGACACACTCGCACGAGGCGCGTTTCCCGCACGCCGTCCCCCGTCACAAGTCCGCTCGAGCGCTCGACCCTGCGCGGCCGAAAGAGTCCCCCGTGCGCAATCCACTCGGCTGCGTCCTCGGCACCCGAACCGTGTGCGCCGCCCTCTACGTCCACTCGTGAACTTCCGCTTCCACGTGGCATCCCGATCTGGGAGTTCCGATGGCGGCAAACTCGGCACATTCGAGTCCCTATCAGAGCTTGCCGAACGCGCCGGACAGGTGTGACGAGTCGAAGGCTGAGCTGACAGTGGCTGACACCATCTCTCCTCTTCCCTCCCACCACAGTAGCCGTTGTGCGTCCGCGCTCCATCGACGGCCGCGGGGCCAGCAGCGCGAGGACGGCGATGGTGACGTACACGCACGCCTCTCCCTCTCCTCTGGCTCCTCAACAAGCGGCTCAGCAAGGACGTGTACCGTTGCGGTGCAGTCCTCGAACGACGCGAGGCCCGCGAGGTGCTGTGCTGTGCGAGCACCGGGAGGGCGGGGTCCGCAGGGGCGCACGTTGGGGATGCTGAGGAAGGCGGTGCACGCGGCGGCGGCGTGTGACGCCTATACTTTACTGTATCTATAACACGGCCTACGAGCCTTACTTACTTTTACTTAGACTAGCTGTCCGCCGTGACTCTTGATCACGCGGCCCATATTACATAATATCATCTATTGCATTCTCTACTTCCATGGCGTGAATGCGCTACCTATGAGGGCCACCACCCTTAGACCCCCGCAATGCCTGAGCACGCGTTGCAACTGCTCCCCTGTGCACAGGGTTACAGGGCCCCCGTCATGGGTGACGTGGCCCCTCACCGCAGGGTCACAACGGCGGCGGCGCCAGAGTCGGCAGCCCCGTCACTCGAGTATCCCCCGCCCCCTGGCGCCTTTAGGCAGCCTCGGGGCGGAAGATCCTTCTCGCTCCTCAAGAGGCCTGTCGAAACCGTGCAGCATCACACGGCGCGAGGAAGGGGCACATCCAGTGGACCTGGTGCGCACCGCCGCAGAGGGTCGTCTCCGGGGCGTCTGCGGCTGCGCGTGCGCGTGGCTTAAGGCGAGGGTGATGTGCTGCAGGTCCACGAGCAGCGAGGGAACCTCCTCGACGGCGCCATGCGCCTCGTACGGGCGCCGCGTGGGGTCGAGCGCGTCGAGCACAAGAAGCAGGGGCGTCGACGTGCGCGGCGAGTGCGCCGCCGAAGGCGCGCTGGCGCTCTCGACAAAGATACCTTGCTTTCCCCGTCGCCGTCGCCATCACCGACTGGTCCAGCGGTTTTCTATTTCAATGTATTTCGCGAGGACCGTAACCACTGTCGCTCGCTCACTAAAGTACTAACTTATTGGCCATCCAATTTACATAGATCCCTAATAGTAACAGTAATACAGCCCTACTTATCTTCACCAACGCGTTCGCACTTCGTCGTACGACGTATTGGCACTTAAAGTTACTGTCACACGTCAGCTGCGGCAAGTCGGCGACCCCCTGTTTAATTTGATGCGGCCGGATTTGCCGCCATCAGGAGTCCCAGATCGGGATGCCACGTGGAAGCGGAAAATTAACAAGTCTCTACGTCCACCGGCCACCGCGCACAGCCCCACTCGGCCCGTCGCGCCGCTCACGCTCACACTCGAACGCGCGCGCCGTGCCTTCCCTTCCCATCGCACGCCGCCCGCCGCAATTCGCGGCTCGCGCGCAGGGTCCTGCCGCCGAGTCCGGCCGCGTGCTGGAGCCCCGTGCACGACCTCTGCCGCATTCCCGTTCCACCCCGCCCCTGCGCGAACTCGCCCCGCCTTCCCCCGCCCCAACTCCCGCATCCCACATCGCGGCCCCCGCTCCTCGCGCCTCCCGCTACCGCCGATCCCACGCCCGTCCACGCCCGTCCCATCCCGCCGTCCAAGCGCACCTCGCGTCGCATCTATGCGCCTTGCGCCTTGCGCACCCGATCCCGGCCCGCCTGCTCGACGCCCTGCGTCCAAAGTCAGCGCTCCTCTCGGGTACACGGCTCGGGACTCGCGCACCTCAAACCTTCGCGCCTCGGACCTTCGCGCGCGCGCCGCCATCCCCTCCCTCCTCCTCTCTCCCAATTCCGGCTCCCTCCCAGATCCCGATCCCTCCCAGATACCGATCCCGAGCGCGGACGTCTGGAAGCAGCCTCGAGGCGGAGTCCCGAGTCCCGAGTCCCGAGTCCCGAATCCCGCCGCTCGTAGGCTCCGTCCCCCTGCTCGCCCGCCTTCGCATCCGAATCGACGCGACGCGAATCGACTCGAATCGACGGCGCGACTCGAAACGACGCGAATCGGCGGCGCGACGCGAAATAACGCGAATCGATGCGACAGCGCGAATCGAATCGATGCGACGGGGGGCCGAGTCCCGAGTCCCGAGTCCGCTGCCTGGCAAGCCGACTCGAATCGGGCCGATTCCGCTGCGATGCGATGCGGCGCGGTCAGCGGGGCTCAAGGGGGCGGAGTCGAGGCGGCGCGACGTACGGAGGGCGTGGGCGGGACGCTGCTCGCTCGTGCTCGCACGCCGCGTTGCCAGCCGACTCCGAGCTCGACTCGGCGCTCGAGACGAGGGAGGCCCGATGCTGTGATGCGATGCGAGGCAGTCAGCGGGAGCGAGGCGGGGCGGATTCGGGGCGACGCAACGTACGGAGGGCGTGGGCGGGACGCTGCTCGCTCGGTGCTCGCCTTTGCAGCCGACTCCGGGCTCGAATTGGGACGAGGGAGGCCCGATATCCGCTGCGGTGCGATGCTGCGATGCGATGCGATGCGGTCAGCGGGGGCGAGGCGGGGCGGAGTTGGGGCGGCGCAACGTACGGAGGGCGTGGGCGGGACGCTGCTCGCTCGGTGCTCGCCTTTGCAGCCGACTCCGGGCTCGAATTGGGACGAGGGAGGCCCGATATCCGCTGCGGTGCGATGCTGCGATGCGATGCGATGCAGTCAGCGGGGGCGAGGTCGGGCGAGGTGGGGCGGCGCAACGTACGGAGGCGTGCCCCGCCGTTCGTTCGTTCGTTCGTGCTCGCACGCTGCCTCGCCAGCCGACTCCGAGCTCAAAACGTCGGACTCAAAAGCGGGACGAGGGACGAGGCCTGCTGCGATGCTGCGATGCGAAGCAGTCAGCAGGGCTCGACGCGAACTCGGGGCGGTGGCGTACGGACGTACGGAGGGCGGGGGTGGCAGACTCCGTGGCCCGCCGTTCGTTCGTTCGTGCTCGCACGCCGCGTTGCCAGCCGACTCCGAGCTCGAACCGGCGCTCGAGACGAGGGACGAGGGACGAGGCCTGCTGCGATGCTGCGAAGGGACGCAGTCAGCGGGAGCTCATGGGGCGGAGTCGGGGCGACGTACGGACGTACGAAGGGCGGGGGTGGGAGACGTGGCCCGAGCCTTGCGCGCACGATGCGCCGCTTGGTCGCTGCGATGCGATGCGACGCAGTCAGCGGGGCTCGATGGGCGGACTCAGAGCGACTTACCGACTGCCCCCGCAGATCTGCTACAGACGCCGTCGCATGAACGCAGCGGCGCCGCGCCTCCGAGCGGCTCGACGGGGCGCACATACCGAGTTCCGCGCTGCCCGATCTGTGCAAGTCGGAACGGGGCAAGCATCAGTCCGGGCTGCGTGCGAGGAGCGGGGCTTACGCTGCGGGGGATGCGGATGCGCGGCTCCGAGCTCGAGTCCGGATTCACGACGTCGTCTGCGTGGGCGTTGGGTTAATAGTGGATGCAATTGATAAGGATAGAGTGTATTTACCTGTGTTGTACGGTTGTTCGACTACCCTTGTATACTACAAGGTTTCGACCCATATCACATACCTCAAACGAATGCGAGCCAATGTCCGAGTATGCAAGGACCGCTGTACCCGACGTTTCAAGCCGACGAAGGTTAGTTGGCCTTAGTTTAACTTTGAATCAGTTAGTAGATCGGACGAACGAGTTTAGAAACGGCGTACATACACGGCGCAAAGCCCCGGAACAAGCTTCAAGTCAAGGAAATTCAAAGCCTGGGCTTGAACCAGAGTCAGACTTGAAGTTTGACTAAGTCAAATGAGAAGAACGCGTACCGATAAGTTTATGTAGAGTCAGACCGGACTTCAAGTTCGGACTCAAGTCAAGATAGACTGATATCTAATGGGATGTTAGTATAACGGACACAGTTCTGGAGAGCAAACACATACCGATGGTTCTTTATAGTCAAACCAGGGGCGGCGGCATCAGGAGTAGGGTTGGATCTAAAGGTTCAATTGATCAAGTCGGATCGAACGATACTATTGTAAGACAGCGCACCAACAACTTGAACCCGTTTGAAGTGAAGTCAAGTGGGGCTCAAGACTCGAGTGAGATTATAGATATTAGACTTGCTTCGAAGTCAAATGAAAGCTGCGATTGTTGTATAGACAAATGCGTACCAGGTTCAAAGTCTTCGATCGAGCCCGACTCAATACAAGTTGGATCTAATGGTTCAAGTGAGTACTTGAATGAAGGCCGCGGTAGAGCAGGATTACATACCGAGAACTCGTTTGAAGTCAAACCAGAAAGCAACGGGCTTCAGGCTTGTATGGTTTTAGACTTCAATCTAATGTTGCGGTCAGAATGGCCGATGCGAGGGTCAGGCAGCGAAGCACATACCAAGAACTTGCAGCAGAACATTAGCAAATGCATTCGAGGGTTAGATGTAGATCTAATGCTTCGACTCAGCCAAAGCTGCGACTGGTAGACAGCAATAACATACCATTGACTCGTTCGAAGTCAAGTCGAGCGGGGCTTGAAGCTCGAAAGTGCGATAAATGAATCTAGCGGTTCATGTCAGAGTGGGGTTGCGATAGTTATGCAGCGAAAACATACCAGTAGCTTGTTTGAAGTCAAGCTAGACCGTCGAGTCGAGCGCTCATTTGGGATTAGATTTAATTCTAATGGTTCAGTTCAGAATGAAAGTGCGACGGCTAATCAAATACTTACCCTTTGAACTTGAAGTCAAACCAGGCCGTCAAATCAAACGGCCGCTTCAAACTCGACTTGAACCTAATGGTTGCAGTCAGAACGAAGGCTGCGATGATCAGATAGCGAAAACATACAAAGGACTCGTTCAAGACCGTCAAGTCAAGCGAGGGCCCGAGATTAGACTTGGATCTAATGGTTCAAGTCAGAATCAAGGGTGCGATAGACAGACAGCGAGCACATACCGGGAGTTTGATTCAAGTCAAACTGGATGGTCGAGGTGAACGGTGGGCGGAAAGCTTGAGTGGGACTAGATTTTGCTCTAATGGTACATGTCAGAATGAAGGGTGCGATGTCAGAGAGCGATAACATACCGGTAACTCTTCTGAAGTCAGAAAAGCGACGGCCGCGGATTTAAGTTTCAGGTCGGATTAGATTTGGATACAACGGTATAAGGGAAAATGAAGGACACGTTGGAGAGCGATAACATACCGGTAACGGAGTTGAAGTCAAACAAGGCTAGCGGCGGCCGCAGGTTCGAGCGTCAAAGACTTGAACCTGGTAGTTCAGGTCAGAATGAAGGTCAACTTGATTTCGAAGCACTTACCCAGTTGAAGCCAGCGAAGTCAAGCGGCGGTGTTGAGATTCAGACTTGAATACTAGTTCAAGTCAGACTAAAGGATGTGAATAAGAATGGAATACATACCGTTGACTCGCGTCCAATGCGGACTTCGGATCTGAAGTCGATTAGAGTCGACCTCTGTTACTAGATGTTAGAATGAAGGGCGCGATAGATAATAAGTCAACGCACCGATAACAGTGCACCAGCAAGCCCAAAGTCGCACCCCAGATTTGAAGTGGGGTTGAAACTAAGGGTCTCTAGTCAGAATATGGGAGGAAAGTCGGACAAACGGACGTACCATGGTCATCGGGGCCATAATTTCATTAGATATCTCGTGGATCGGCGAATCGGCAGTGCTTCGGAACGATACGGGAGACTCCGGGAGCAGGGAGCGGGCTTGAAATGGTGGTGAGATGAGTAAAGGATGGTGGATAAGCCTTACCGATGGGTCCGGGAGACGCCAGAGCATGCGAAATATGCCGGCGGTGGAACATACGGCCGCGCTCGGATGCGTCAAGGAGCCGCTCGCTGCGAGATCGATGCAACAATGCCGATGAGCGTATGCGCTCGGAGCCGCAGAGTCCCGCAACTCGGGAAGTGCTTTCGCTGGCGGCAGCGAGTGAGCGGCCGGGGCGAGCGGCGACACGATGTCAGTGATTTGGGCGGCATGAGAGCGCAGCAGACGGAGCACATGCGACATGCACCGAAGATTTCGAGCGCAGGCAGTGCCGGTAAGCTGCGCTGACTAACGCCGAGTGGGTCAGAACTGAGTGGCTCAAAGCGGGTCAGTCAAAGGGATGCAGGAGGTCTGGGACGTACGAGGAACCCGAGCAGCCGACATGCGCCGACGGTCCCGGCGTCAAATCCCACAGCCCGAGCGCGGGTAGCGCCGCCGAGCTGCGCCAACACCGAGTGGGTCCGAACTGAGGGGTAAAGCGGGTCAACAAAAGGGTTGCGGGAGGCCTGGGACGTACGAAGAGCCCGAGAAGGCGACATGTGCCGAAGATCACGGTGTTGGATCCCACACCCCGAGCGCAGGTAGCGCCGCCGAGCTGCGCTGACACCGAGTGGGTCAGAACTGACGGGGTAAGAACGGGTCAATACAAGGGATGCGGGAGGCCTGGGACGTACGAAGAGCCCGAGAAGGCGACATGCGCCGAAGATCACGGCGTTGGATCCCACACCCCGAGCGCAGGTAGCGCCGCCGAGCTGCGCTGACACCGAGTGGGTCAGATCCAAGGTGCTAAATGCGGGTCAGTAAAAGGGATGCGGGAGGTCTGGGACGTACGAAAAGCAATCGTAGACAGTGCGCCTCCAATCCCGAGCCCCTCCCGCCACAAATCCCGACTCGAGTGCGCCGCCAGTGGCGAGTGGCTCAGACACGTCACCGCCATCCCCGATGCCCACGACGGCGGTGAGAGCGCCGAGGGCATGCGAGACGGCGGCGCCAACTGGGACGAGTCGCTGGAGAGCGCCTCGAAGCCAGTGGTAGACGAGAAGGAGTGGGTGGTGGGTGGTTGAGTGAAGGTAGTGGGGGAGTGCCCCAGTACTTATAGACAAGCGGCGACCCGGGAAATCAGCCGGGCTGTGTTTCTTAAGATAGATCGAAGCTAGGAAGAAGGTTGAGACACACCTGGGGACTAGAATAACCCATGGAAACGAATTCGCCGCCAAACCCTGAATCAGCCCTTGTCGCCCAATGCTTCCTCGCGCATCCAATCGGAGCGGCGACCATGTTCATTTCCAGTAATAGACTGTGGGTCCCAAGTCTGGGCGCCGTCCGCGCCCAGCCACCCCCGCAGCGAATATTTTGGGTGTTGTCCAAAACGAACGATAGGCCATAGCGCACGCCATGTCTCGATAAGAGCCCCAATTTTGGGCGGAGATTGAGGGCGGGATCAATTCATAGCGGTCGCGCCATGTGTGGGCGCATCAGGCGGGCCATACCGACCCCAGTACCAGGGGTACTTCAGAACCTGCTAAGATTAGTTCTGAGTCAACGGCGAGGTGCAGCAACGCACAGCGCAGATCCGCAGTAGCCCCGCATCCGCCGCTCGCATACGCGCTGTCCATCAATGGCTCATGTTGAGCCCGTCTCGCTAGAACATCGAATATGTGTATTTTGGTGTTTTCGAGTTCGCCGTCTCCGCTCGCGATTGTGATAAGCTCTGCGTAGCGGAGGAACTGCGGATTCGTCAGCTGAGGGATTTACGCCATAAGAATAGATCTCAGGCGCACCTAGGGCCAGCGGTAACCTCGGATACCGTTCTACATGCAGATTGAATTGCTGCTATTGGGGCCGTCAGGGATCGGAAATGAGGCCCGGAATGTGTTCGTTGAATGCTCCCGTTGATTGAGTTCGAGTTTCGGAGTCTTGCGGGCCGACGTTCACCGGAGTCGAAAACCGAGGTGGTGGTTGGAGAGCAAGAGGCGGGGTTTCCCAATTAGGCCGCTATGCGCTCACGGCGCTCGGTCCGGCCTTTGACGTTGACAGGTGGCGATGACGCTTGGCGCGGAACTGGCGCATTTTTGGCCAAAAAAAAATTGGCGCGCCCCCCGCCGCTCGGCACCGCCGGGGAGCACCGGCCCGCCCTGTGCGCAGCATATTATGAGGCTCCGGAGCCCGTCTCTGGCCTCAAAACTCCCCTCTTCATCCCGGGCTTGAACCAAATCTATTTTGGTTTTGCCCGGGAATTTCCGGTCCGCCCGATCGCCGACCCCAGACTCCGCCGCTCTATTTGTGGGCTCGTTAATCTCATCTGGCTTCTCGATTCAATGCTATCTAGTGATTTCCGCACTTGAGCTTGGCCCTGAAGAAGCCGGGGTGCCCCAGCTAATCATGCAACTAAAACTATAAATTATATCAATTCTTTGCGGCACTTCGTGTGTTATTTTCGTCAAGCTTCTCGCCTCAACGTTTACCTCTTATAAATACTTCCCGATATCCTTGGGCCATATTGATCAATATACTCCGGAAATGCCGTTCAACACCGGCTTGCCATGGTATATATATTCCAACATCTTATGTTATTTGTGCAAAAATGAATCAGGACCTATCAGTAATCTGCTCTAGGGCTTAACCGCTCTCCGCAGTGAATAATAGGTCTCAGAATAGCTTGAAGTAGCTTGAAGTAGCCCCCAATAAAATAAGCAGACAGGGTGCTAAGTTTAGTTGAACTGGGCAACAAAATGAATGTCGAATGTCATTTCCATGTAGTAGGGGCCGCGGCCTGTGTCAAAAATAGGGATGAGGGTAAGCAAGGTCCCCGATCAAACAACAAGCGAGGGGAGTTGGTGCGGATGAACATAAATAGCTTTGTTGAATGTTTTGGCCTGCGTGTGTGAACTGTTTGCCGAGGACCAAACACAACACATCCTCCTTCTTGCCTTATACCACCACTGTCGCCCCTTCCTTTTCCCAATTCCTACCTCGTTCCGCTACAGCACTGATTGCTACTCCCTCGAGCATCTCGACACTCTCAGCACCATCTCGGGACGGCCTCGGCACCATGCATCGGTGGCGCGGTAAATTTTACTATGCTCCTCAGGATGCCCCCGCAAACATGCTGTCATACATTGACGACGCACGCTGTCAGCACCCTACGCTCCGACGCTGCCACGTAGCATGACGACGCGCCCTTGTGTGCACATGGTATGTGCCGTACTTCACTATCCTCCCAACACTCACTCAACATTGCAGATGCACTGCTCAGCTTTTCGTTTGATGTTCTGGATCCCCGCGAGCGGCGCGCCTACGCAGCTCAATGGCTTGATCTCGCGAGCATCCCGGTGTGGCGGCGACACGTGTCGGTAAGTCCCATGATTCTTTTTGCAGCTCAGACTTATCTCTATGGCAGATTTATGCTATTTTTGCCGCCTCCGACTCGATCTCGCTCCTGGTTCGATGCTCCCAATGCTGCCGCCGACGTCTTTTCCCGCGCCTTCCAGCACGTGGACACCGGCCCGATCCGAGCCCGCTGTTTGATGTGCATGATGCGTCGACGGCGGCATCGACATTTTGTATTCCATCGCACACAGCTTCTATTCGATACTCTGGCTTCCCGCGAGCGGCGCGTCCCCTTACGCGTCGTGCGGCTCTCCCGAGTAGTGTGATGCGCCGCTGATCCTGCCGCAGCGGCGACAAGCATTGGTAAGTCCCACGATATTTCTTTTCAGCTTCAAAGTACTCATCATCTATGCCAGATTTAAGCTGTCCTCAACGTGTTTCACGCGCTTTCTGGCGCGTCGCCGCCCCGCCCCGACCCGTTTCTGCCGCCGGATCGATGTGCACGGCACGTTGCCGCTGCCCTCTCTATTTTCGATCAAGATTTCGCTCCCGCTATTCCCACTATGCCCCTAGCACGCCCACTCTGTTTTGACCTCCCTGATGGGCCGAACACGTTGCCGCAGCCCGCTCTCTCGCGATTGCGCCGCCGCCACCATCAGCCTCACGCGTCGCCACCACTGCCGTCAACTAGCGGCGTGCCGGACCATCGATGCCGCTACAGCGGCCACATACCTCAGTAAGCCCCGCAATCTTTTTCCAGCTCAATACTCAATATTCGCAGGAGATCTCCGCCGTATTTTGATGCGTTCGACGCGTCTTCCGAAGCGTCCGCAGGGACCGGACTCGATCTCGCTGCGGGTCTGGTGGGCGGCACCGTTCGATCAATTGACGCACTCAACGCGATGCCGCTACCTTCGCCGTTCTGATGCGAGTTCACATCATCCTGCTACTGTCTTGATGCGCCTGACGGGCTGTGGCTACTCCCGCTACGGAGACACGCTTCAGTAAGTCCTGTGCTTTTTTTTCCAGCTCAAACTCATGATTTATAGGATATCTACACTGTCATCAATGCCTTTTAAGTGTTTCCGACGCGTCCGCGTGGGCCCGCCACGGCTTTGACGCCCCCGACGTGTCAGCGCCGCCAGTGACCGGGACCCGTCGTTCGCGGCGATGCTTCGGTAAGTCCCGTGACTCCCTTTGCAGTTCAAAACTCATCATTCAAGCCAGATCTACCTACACCTTTCGACGTGATTCATGCGTCTTCCGACGCGTCAGCGCCGGCCCAACCCGGTGTCGCCGTCGGCTTGATGCACCTAACGTGTCGGCGCCGCCGCCAGCCTGATGCCCGACGTGTCGCCCCCGCTGCCGCTGTTATTTTCCATCAAGCCTTTGTGATCCCACCCCTTCTGTTATGCCCCCGAACCGCCCGCAATCCCGATTACAGATTTCGCGCTCCGAGCACCACTCTGATGCGCCCCACGCGTCGCCGCCACATCAACATGTGTTCCTGCCACCCCAAGTTGATTCTGGTTCCCACCCTCGCGTTGACACGTCGGGGCTTTCCTAAGTCGATTTCTCGCGGTCTCGCCACTGCTGCGATGGAACCTGTGTAAGCTCATCTATTAAGATCTCATTCGATCTTGAGTACTGATGCTGTGCATTAGTGTCCCACCCCGCACCCCTGCCCCCAAATTTCTTTCCGTATTAAGTGTTCCCCCGAGCGCGCCGTCGGTGATGCGCCGCCGCACGCGTTGACCTCGCGTTTGGTATGTTCAAATATTTTATTTATTCGTTGTGTTCTGAAAGCTTTATGTCAGCATCGTAGGTCTTCGCGCGCCGTCGCGCAGGTGTTGACGGGGACATGTCACCTCATGCACATGTCCCAAGGGCGCACGGCCGTTTCGATTCCACTCCGGTTCAGACGGGATACACCGCCTCTTTCGATGCAAGTTTTGGTTGTCCTGCAACCGCCTTCCTGCGTCTACCACGTCAGCGGCGTCCCCGACATTCTGCGCGCAACCGTCAAAAATCCGATTCAAGTTTTGGCGATCCCGCGAGCGGGCCGCCGTGCGTGTCTGGGACATCCATGGTATGTTCATACAGCCTCGTCGTGTTTCACTCTTACAGGGTTATTCTAGCACACTCGAATCCGGGCTGCTTGAACACGTCCCGCAGATCTCGGCCTCGCCCGATCGAATTTCTTTTTTTTCGATTTTTCGGCTTCCGGCAAGCACACCATCGGTGATGTGGCTCCTACCGCCCTCAACAACATCGATTCGAGTTTTGGTGATCCCGCGAGCGAGGTGTGCGCGCGCGCGAGACACTGCTGGGTATGTTGAAACCACTCCATTTCCGCAATCTTACAAGATCATTCTAGTTTTCAAATCCCTCCAACGGGCCGTTTGAACACGTCCCCGGGGGTCTCGGCCGAGCTCTATTCGATTTTTCATGCTCCGGCGAGCGTCCCAAGTCTCTGCGGTCCTTTTCAGGTATGCTCGAATGCTGTATCTGATGTTTCCGCCCTCATATGTCTATCGGGCAGTGTACTTTTGCTCGTTCTCACGGGTAAGACCTCGTTTTGAGCTCTTTCCCTCGATCCTAACCCTTATTATCGGTAGCTTGACTCTCACTCCGCGCGCCTCACCCAAACTTCCAGATCCTGCTGACTCTCGCTTAGACCCTGCGCCAGGCACCGATTTGAGACGCATCGGCGATCCAGTGAGATGCATCGGTGAGATCCCTTAGATGCATCGTAGACCCCCCCTCCCTACGTAGCCACCCCTTCCACTGAACGCCTGCCGACCTTCGGGACGGGGAGGGTATCGCCGAATTTCTAAAAATAGATTTCTCACTTGCACCTCCGTACCATTTTGAAAGCTTAAACAAGTGCGAACTTTTACGCGAACGGCAAACAGTCAGAGAAGTTCATGCCACCCCCGGCATGGAGGCGATCACGGCTATAAGCGCGACCTGAATGTGGAACTGGTCAATCCGTTCACTCGGAAAATCGCCCAGAAATGGCAGCAGGTCCTTCTATCTTTCATCCAGGCTTCGTCCTTTACTCACTTACTTGTGCCAACTTGAAGGTGTTCGAAGCTAATGTCTTCGGCTCCCTAATCACCTCTACAGTCGCTTGCATCGATCAGCTCGTTGACGACATCCAACGGTCGGCCCCATCTGGACTTAGGGACCGTGCCAAATTGCAGGGGGAGAGCTGCCACGAGGAGGCCCGTGTTGCTCTCGACAAGATGGTTGAAGCGGTCGAACGAGATCTTGATGCTGTGCAAAAGCAAACATCACGAGCCATTGCCCCGCACGTTAAAGAGCAACTCTGTGACGGCTACGAAGAAGCCATGAAAGAGCGCGGGAAGGGCGCTGTGAAACGACAGAAGGTCAGGGGCATCCTCCTTGAAAAGTAGTTTCGTAACACGACATTTAAATTTGCAGGACGGCTTCCGCTTGTTCATCGAGGGTTGCAAAGATCAAATCTTCGAGGGCGGGGCGGCGGTGATCATGGACAGGCTTAACACCGCGTCTGAAGGGATCGGCAAGACACTCGATGTCGCGATGAAAAATCTTGCCCAGAAGGTAGTACATACATCTCATGGTGTCGGACCTCGGTCATGCTAATTGATATCTGCCCAGATTGAGGTCAACTTGGCCGTGCTTTGGGAAGGCGTCCAGAACGACTTGGATCCCGCTCAGGCCAAGGCTCGTTCCGAAGTCCTCGCTGAGGTAAATTGTGTTCTCGAGCAGATCCAGTTCCTCGTCGCCGCCGACAAAACAAGATAGACAAGCGACTGGATTCAAGGCTCCTCTTTCCTCTCACTACACTTCATGTATTATCTTCATGCGAGTTTGTCTATTGTTGTACCACTCATTGTAACCAGCGCTGGAATCGGAGCGCAGTCGTCGGTGAAGCTTGGTTGTATTTGAACATTGTCTCAGATCACTTCCGCGGGGAGCGCCGCAAGTCTGCCGCCCAGCTCGAAGGCGAACGGGAAGGGCACCTCGAGCGCCAGGAGCGTGTCGATGAGTGCCGCAACAAGCTCAGGGGTCGTGCGCGGGAACAGAATCGAGCTGCGCAGCATCAGCGTCGGGCTGCAGTCCGCTTTCAAGTTGGAGGGCGGGCATCTGCGCACCCGAAGGAGATATAGAGCACCGAGCGCGCGCCGTAGCGGCTCGCCGCGCGGTCCAAAGAGCCGCTACGGCGCGCGCTCCAAAACGACTTTACGGCCGTGTCGGCAGGCACGACCTGCGCACCGTCAGCCCAGCAGAGCGCGTGCACCTGCGGCCCGACGGCAAACACTGCCTGCCCGAGCGTCGCGTCGCGTAGAACGCCACGCACTGCGGCAGCCCCACGGGCTCGAGGCCTGCGCTGGTGGGGACGATGTGCCCGTCGACGGCGCGCGCGAACTTCTGCACCTGCACGATGCGCGCGCAACGCGCTCGTGGTCGTACATATCAGGCATGCCCAGGCATTTAACGAAGACCCCGGCAAGTGATTGCTGCCATTCCATGGGTGTGCCACTACATGGGCGCCGTGTTAAGCTCTAGCGCGCGACAGCTTATGGGAACGGAGCCTGCCTGCTCGATGATCGGATCTAGGCTTTCCAGCTATAGGTTCTTTTGTTTTCGTAGTCTTCGGATAGTTTTTCTATCGGCTTTGGAACTTTGGGTCAAGGGCGTGGCCGCTTAGTCAGGTGTTTGGCCCGCGCGCCAATTTGGACTTTACACCCATGTCTGGCCCAATCCATCTCTAGCGAAACCTCTCGTCTGCCTTGTATTTTAAGAGGTACGTTAGACGACGTCATCGAACTTAAAATAGGATCATCTTTGCTCTGCATAACAACGCCCACCGACCCCAACACGAACCCCATGCCGCGCAAGCACATCTGCCTGCGACTCCGCGCGTCGACATGCTTGCGCGGCTCCAGGTCGTGATGTGCCCACCAACGAGCCCACATCCGCTCGCTCAGCCCAGCAACAAGGGCTGCTGGCTGCGACTCTGCACGCACCAAGTCGTGCACACGAGCCTACCACGGACGCCCCGCTCGACGCCGCCGCTCCCGCCCTCGGACCGCGCCGCGCCCGCGCCCCTTGGTGCGTCCCCGCATGCGCCTCTTACTCGTCGCTCGCTTACCTTGTCCCTAGACTACACTACTTACTCCTACTCGCACGAGGCCGTTCTCGTCCACCGGCGCAAGCGCCGAGTGCTATCCTATGGCGCGTCCTCGCGTCAGTTGCGCGCACGCTCTAGACGCCGGCCGCAGCCCTCTCGCTTGCGGCAGTCCCGACTCCCGCCCGCTGCTCCTGCGCCGCGCGGTCAAGCTCACGCCGCACGTTCGCAGCGGGACCAACGCCTTGACACACTCGCACGAGGCGCGTTTCCCGCACGCCGTCCCCCGTCACAAGTCCGCTCGAGCGCTCGACCCTGCGCGGCCGAAAGAGTCCCCCGTGCGCAATCCACTCGGCTGCGTCCCCGGCACCCGAACCGTGCGCGCCGCCCTCTACGTCCACCAGCGCCGGCGCACAGTGCCACTCGGCCCGTCGCGCCGCTCACGCTCACACTCAAACGCGCATGCCTCGTTCCCGTCGCCCGCCGCAATTCGCGGCTCGCGCGCAGATTCCTGCCGCCGAGTCCGCCCGCCTGCTGGAGCCCCGTGCACGGCGTCTGCCGCATTCCCGTTCCACCCCGCCCCCGCCCTCCGCGCCTGCCCGCGCCTCCGCCCTGCGCTCAACTCCCGCCTTCCACATCGCGCCCCCCGCTCCTCGCGCCTCCCACTACCGCCGATCCCACGCCCGTCCACGCCCATCCCATCCCGCCGTCCAAGCGCACCTCACGTCGCATCGATGCGCCTTGCGCACCCGGCCCGGCGCCGTGCTGCACCTGCGTCCAAAGTCAGCACTCCTCTCGGGTACACGGCTCGGGACTCGCGCACCTCGGCTTGCGCGCCTCGGACCTTCTCGCCATCCCCTCCCTCCTCCCAATTCCGGCTCCCAGATCCCGATCCCGATCCCGATCCCGATCCCGAGCGCGGACGTCTGGAAGCAGCCTCGAGGCGGAGTCCCGAGTCCCGAGTCCCGAGTCCCGAATCCCGCCGCTCGTAGGCTCCGTCCCCCTGCTCGCCCGCCTTCGCATCCGAATCGACGCGACGCGACTGGAATCGAATCGAATCGACGGCGCGACTCGAATACAATCGACGCGACAGCGCGACTCGAATCGCATCGACGCGACTGGAATCGAAGCGAATCGACGGCGCGAATCGAATCGATGCGACGGGGGGCCGAGTCCCGAGTCCCGAGTCCCGAGTCCGCTCAGCGGCCTTGCAAGCCGACTCGAATCGGTCGATTCTGCTGCGATGCGATGCGGCGCGGTCAGCAGGGCTCGACGGGCGGAATTGGGGCGGCGCGACGTACGGAGGGCGTGGGCGGGACGCTGCTCGCTCGTGCTCGCACGCCGCGTTGCCAGCCGACTCCGAGCTCGACTCGGCGCTCGAGACGAGGGAGGCCCGATGCTGTGATGCGATGCGAGGCAGTCAGCAGGAGCGAGGCGGGGCGGATTCGGGGCGACGCAACGTACGGAGGGCGTGGGCGGGACGCTGCTCGCTCGGTGCTCGCCTTTGCAGCCGACTCCGGGCTCGAATTGGGACGAGGGAGGCCCGATATCCGCTGCGCTGCGATGCGAAGCAGTTAGCAGGGCTCATGGGGCGACGTACGGACGTACGGAGGGCGGGGGCGCGGGCGGGAGACGTGCTCGTCCTCGCACGCTGCCTTCGCATCCGACTCCGAGCTCGAACCGGCGCTCGAGACGAGGGACGAGGGACGAGGGACGAGGCCTGCTGCGGTGCTGCGAAGGGACGCAGTCAGCGGGAGCGAGGCGAGGCGGATTCGGGGCGGCGCAACGTACGGACGTAGCGAGGGCGGGGGTGGGAGACGTGGCCCGAGCCTTGCGCGCACGATGCGCCGCTCCGTCGCTGCGATGCGACGCAGTCAGCAGGGCTCGATGGGCGGACTCAGAGCGACTTACCGACTGCCCCCGCAGATCTGCTACAGACGCGGTCGCAGAAACGCAGCGGCGCCGCGCCTCCGAGCGGCTCGACGGGGCGCACATACCGAGTTCCGCGCTGCCCGATCTGTGCGATTCGAAACGGGGCAAGCATCAGTCCGGGCTGCGTGCGAGGAGCGCGTGCTTACGCTACGGGGGATGCGGATGCGCTGCCCTGCGTGTCTTCGAGCTCGAGTCCGGATTCAGAACATCGTCTGCGTGGGCGTTGGGTTAATAGTGGATGGAATTGATGAGGATAGAGTGTATTTACCTGTGTTGTACGGTTGTTCGACTTCGCTTGTATACTACAAGGTTTCGACCCATATCACATACCTCAAACGAATGCGAGCCAATGTCCGAGTATGCAAGGACCGCTGTACCCGACATTTGAAGCCGACGAATGTTAGTTGGCCTTAGTTTAACTTCAAATCAGTTAGTAGATCGGACGAACGAGGTTAGAAGCGGCGTACATACGCGGCGCGAAGCCCCGGAACAAGCTTCAAGTCAAAGAAATTCAAAGTCCGGACTTGGATCAGAGTCAGACTTGAAGCTTGAACTCAACTCAGAAGAATGTGTACCGATAAGTTTATGTAGAGTCAGACCGGACTTCAAGTCCGGACTCAAGTCAAGATAGATTGATATCTAATGGGATGTTAGTATAACGGACACAGTTCTGGAGAGCAAACACATACCGATGATTCTTCATAGTCAAACCAGGTGGCGGCATCAGGAGTAGGCTTAGATCTAGTTCAAGTTAGATCGAACGATATGATTGTAAGACAGCGTACCAGCAACTTGAACCCGTTTGCAGTGAAGTCAAGCGGGGCTCAAGACTCGAGTGGGATTATAGTTATTGGACTACTTCGACGTCAAATGAAAGCTGCGATTGTTGTATAGACAAATGCGTACCAGGTTTCAAAGTCTTCGATCGAGCCCGACTCAAGACTAAGTTGCATCTAATGGATCAAGTGAGTACTTGAATGAAGGCCGCGCTAGAGCAGAAGAATTACATACCGATGACTCGTTTGAAGTCAAACCAGAAAGCAACGGGCTTCAGGCTTGTATGGTTTTAGACTTCGATCTAATGCGGTCAGAATGGCCGATGCGAGGGTCAGTCAGCGAAGCACATACCGGAAACTCGCAGCCGAACATCAGTAAATGCATTCGAGGGTTAGCTGTAGATCTAATGCTTCGACTCAGCCCAAGCTGCGACTGGTAGACAGCAATAACATACCAGGGACTTGTTCGAAGTCAAGTCATGCGGGGCTTGAAGCTCGAAAGTGCGATGAATGAATCTAGTGGTTCATGTCAGAGTAAGGTTGCGATAGTTATACAGCGAAAACATACCAGTAGCTCGTTTAAAGTCAAGCTAGACCGTCAAGTTGACCGCTCAATTGGGATTAGATTTGGATCTAATGGTTCAGTTCAGAATGGAGGTGCGACGGATAATCAAACACGTACCCTTTGAACTTGAAGTCAAACCAGGCCGTCAAATCAAACAGCCGCTTCAAACTCGACTTGAACCTGATGGTTGCAGTCAGAACGAAGGCTGCGATGATCAGATAGCGAAAACATACAAAGGACTCGCTCAAGACCGTCAAGTCAAGCGAGGGCCCGAGATTAGACTTGAATCTAATGGTTCAAGTCAGAATCAAGGGTGTGATAGATAGACAGCGAGCACATACCGAGAGTTCGATTCAAGTCAAACTAGATGGTTAAGGAGAACGGCGGGCGGAAAGCTTGAGTGGAACTAGGTTTTGCTCTGAAGGTACATGTCAGAATGAAGGGTGCGATGTCAGAGAGCGATAACATACCGGTAACTCTTTTGAAGTCAGAAAAGCAGCGGCCGCGGATTTAAGTTACAAGTCGGATTAGACTTGGATACAACGGTATAAGTGAGAATGAAGGACACATTAGAGAGCGATAACATACCGGTAACGGAGTTGAAGTCAAACAAGGCTAGCGGCGGCCGCAGGTTCGAGCGTCAAAAACTTAGTTCAAGTCAGAATAAAGGACAACTTGAATTTTGAAGCACTTACTCAGTTGAAGCCAGCGAAGTCAAGCGGCGGTGTTGAGATTCGGACTTGAAGTTACTAGTTCAAGTCAGACTAAAGGATGTGAATAAGAATGGAATACATACCGTTGACTCGCGTCCAATGCAGACTTCGGATGTGAAGTCGATTAGAGTCGACCTCTGATACTAAATGTCAGAATGAAGGGCGCGGTAGATAGATAGTCAACGCACCGATAACAGTGCACCAGCAAGCCCAAAGTCGCACTCCAGATTTGAAGTGGGTCTGAAATTAAGGGTCTCTAGTCAGAATATGGGAGGAAAGTCGGACAAACAGACGTACCATGGTCATCGGGGCCATAATTTCATTGGATATCTCCTGGATCGAGGGCATCGGCGAGGCGGCAGTGCTTCGGAACGATGCGGGAGACTCCGGAGGCAGGGAGTGAGCTTGAAATGCCGGTGAGATGAGTCAAGGATGGTGGATAAGCCATACCGATGGCTCCAGGAGACGCCGGAGGATGCGAAATGTGCCGGCGGTGGAACATACGGCCGCGCTCGTATGCACCAAGGAGCCGCTCGCTGCGAGGTCGGTGCGGTGATGCCGATGGGCATATGCGCTCGGAGCCGGAGAGTCCCGCAATTCGGCGGGTGCTTTCGGTGGTGGCAGCGAGGGAGGGCTGGTGTGAGCGAGAGGGTGATTTGAGCGGAATGAGAGCGCGGGAGACGGAGGCCCAGTATCGGAGCCGAGCGCGGATAGCGCCGCCGAGCTGCGCTGACACCGAGTGGGTCAGAACCGAGGCTAAAAGCGGGTCAGTCAAAAAGATGCGGGAGGTCTGGGACGTACGAGGAGCCTGAGCAGCCGACATGCGCCGACAGTCCCGGCGTCAAATCCCACAGCCCGAGCGTGGGTAGCGCCGCCGAGCTGCGCCAACACTGAGTGGGTCCGAACTGAGGGGTAAAGCGGGTCAACAAAAGGGATGCGGGAGGCCTGGGACGTACGAGGAGCCCGGGAAGGCGACATGCGCCGATGCTCCCGGCGCTGGATCCCACACCCCGAGCGCAGGGAGCGCCGCCGAGCTGCGCTGACACCAAGTAGGTCAGATCCAAGGTGCTAAAAGCGGGTCAGTAAACGGGATGCGGGAGGTCTGGGACGTACGAAAAGCAATCGTAGACAGTGCGCCTCCAATCCCGAGCCCCTCCCGCCACAAATCCCGACTCGAGTGCGCCGGCGCCAGTGGCGAGTGGCTCAGACACGTCACCGCCATCCCCGATGCCCACGACGGCGGTGAGAGCGCCGAGGGCATGCGAGACGGCGGCGCCAACTGGTACGAGTCGCTGGAGAGCGCCTCGAAGCCAGTGGTAGACGAGAAGGAGTGGGTGGTGGGTGATTGAGTGAAGGTAGTGGGGGAGTGCCCCAGTACTTATAGACAAGCGGCGACCCAGGAAATCAGGCGGGCTGTGTTTCTTAAGATAGATCGAAGCTAGGAAGAAAGTTGAGACGCACCTGAGGACCAGAATAACCCATGGAAGCGAGGTCGCCGCAGAACCCCTGGATCCACCCTGTTTGCCCACTGCTTCCTCGCGCGTCCAATAGAAGCGGCGACCTCGTTCATTCCCAGTAATAGACTGTGGGTCCCAAGTCTCGGCGCCGCCCGCGCCCAGCCACCCCCGCAGCGAATATTTTGGGTGTTGCCCAAAACGAACCATAGGCCATAGCGCACGGCATGTCTCGATAAGGGCCCCACTTTTGAGCGGTAATTGAGGGCGGGATATATTCATAGCGGTCGCGCCAGTTGCGGGCGCATCAGACGGGCCATACCGACCCCAGTACCAGGGGTACTGCAGAACCTGCTAAGATTAGTTCTGAGTCAGAGGCGAGGTGCAGCAACGCACAGCGCAAATCCGCAGTAGCCCCACATTAAACTCTCGCCTAAATGCTGTCCATCAGTGGCTCAAGTTGAGCCCATCTCGCTAGAACATCGAATATGTGTATTTTGGTGTTTTCGAGTTCGCCGTCTCCGTCCTTAATCCTGATAGGCTCTGCGTAGCGGAGGCACTGCGGATTCATCAGCTGAGAGATTTACGCCATAAGAATAGATCTCAGGCGCACCTAGGGCCAGCGGTAACCTCGGATACCGTTCAACATGCAGATTGAATGGCTGCTATTGGAGCCGTCAGGGATCGGAAATGAGGCCCGGAATGCGCTCGTTGAATGCTCCCGTTGATTGCGTTTGAGTTTCGAAGTCTTGCGGGCCGACGTTCACCGGAGTCGAAAACCGAGGTGGTGGTTGGAGAGCAAGAGGCGGGGTTTCCCAATTAGGCCGCTATGCGCTCACGGCGCTCGGTCCGGCCTTTGACGTTGACAGGTGGCGATGACGCTTGGCCCGGAACTGGCGCATTTTTGGCCAAAAAAAAATTGGCGCGCCCCCCGCCGCTCGGCACCGCCGGGGCGCACCGGCCCGCCATGTGCGCCGCATATCCTGAGGCTCCGGAGCCCGTCTCTGGCCTCAAAACTCCCCTCTTCATCCCGGGCTTGAACCAAATCTATTTTGGTTTTGCCCGGGAATTTCCGGTCCGCCGATCGCCGACCCCAGACTCCGCCGCTCTATTTGTGGGCTCGTTAATCTCATCTGGCTTCTCGATTCAATGCTATCTAGTGATTTCCGCACTTGAGCTTGGCCCTGAAGAAGCCGGGGTGCCCCAGCTAATCATGCAACTAAAACTATAAATTATATCAATTCTTTGGGGCACTTCGTGTGTTATTTTTGTCTGGCTTCGCGCCTCAAGGTTTACCTCTTATCAATACTTCCCGATATCCTTGGGCCATATTGCTTAATATACTCCGGAAATGCCGTTCAACACCGGCTTGCCATGGTATATATATTTCAACATCTTATGATATTTGTGCAAAAATGAATCAGGACCTATCAGTAATCGCTCTAGGGCTTAACCCCTCTCCGCAGTGAAGAGTAGGTCTCCGAATAGCTTGAAGTAGCTTGAAGTAGCCCCCAATAAAAATAAGCAGACAGGGTGCTAAGTTTAGTTGAACTGGGCAACAAAATGAATGTCGGATGCCATTTCCATGTAGTAGGGGCCGCGGCCTGTGTCAAAAATAGAGAGGAGGATAAGCAAGGTCCCCGATCAAACAACAAGCGAGGGGAGTTGGTGCGGATGAACATAAATAGCTTTGTTGAATGTTTTGGCCTGCGTGTGTGAACTGTTTGCCGAGGACCAAACACAACACATGTTCCTTCTTGCCTTATACCACCACTGTCGCCCCTTCCTTTTCCCAATTCCTACCTCGTTCCGCTACAGCACTGATCGCTCAGCTCCCTCGAGCATCTCGACACTCTCGGCACCATCTCGGGACGGCCTCAGCACCATGTATCGGCGGCGCGGTAAATTTTATTATGCTCCTGATGCCCCCGCAAACATGTTGTAATGCATCGACGAATGCTGTCAGCACCCTACGCTCCGATCCTGCCACGTAGCATGACGACACGCCCTTGTGTGCACATGGTATGTGCCATACTTCACTATCCTTCCAACACTCACTCAACATTGCAGATGCACTGCTCAGCTTTTCGTTTGATGTTCTGGATCCCCGCGCCTACGCAGCCCAATGGCTTGATCTCGCGAGCATCCCGGTGTGGTGGCGACACGTGTCGGTAAGTCCCATGATTTTTTTTGCAGCTCAGACTTATCTCTATGCCAGATTTATGCCATTTTTGCTGCGACCGACTCGATCTCGCTCCTGGTTCGATGCTCCCAACGCCGCCGCCGACATCTTTTCCCGCGCCTTCCAGCACGTGGACCCCGGCCCGATCCGAGCCCGCTGTTTGATGTGCATGATGCGTCGACGGCGGCATCCACATTTTGTATTCCATCGCACACAGCTTCTATTCGATACTCTGGCTTCCCGCGAGCGGCGCGTCCCCTTACGCGTCGTGCGGCTCTCCCGAGTAGTGTGATGCGCCGCTGATCCTGCCGCAGCGGCGACAAGCATTGGTAAGTCCCACGATATTTCTTTTCAGCTTCAAAGTACTCATCATCTATGCCAGATTTAAGCCGTCCTCAACGTGTTTCACGCGCTTTCTGGCGCGTCGCCGCCCCGCCCCGACCCGTTTCTGCCGCCGGATCGATGTGCACGGCACGTTGCCGCTGCCCTCTCTATTTTCGATCAAGATTTCGCTCCCGCTATTCCCACTATGCCCCTAGCACGCCCACTCTGTTTTGACCTCCCTGATGGGCCGAACACGTTGCCGCAGCCCGCTCTCTCGCGATCGCGCCGCCGCCACCATCAGCCTCACGCGTCGCCACCACTGCCGTCAACTAGCGGCGTGCCGGACCATCGATGCCGCTACAGCGGCCACATACCTCAGTAAGCCCCGCAATCTTTTTCCAGCTCAATACTCAATATTCGCAGGAGATCTCCGCCGTATTTTGATGCGTTCGGCGCGTCTTCCGAAGCGTCCGCAGGGACTGGACTCGATCTCGCTGCGGGTCTGGTGGGCGGCACCGTTCGATCAATTGACGCACTCAACGCGCTGCTGCTACCTTCGCCGTTCTGATGCGAGTTCACATGATCCTGCTACTGTCTTGATGCGCCTGACGGGCTGCGGCTACTCCCGCTACGGAGATACGCTTCAGTAAGTCCTGTGCTTTTTTTTTCAATTCAAACTCATCATTTATAGGATATCTACACCATTTTCAATGCCTTTCACGTGTTTCCAACACGTCGGCGCTGGCTTCCCGCAAGCGGCGCGTCCCCTCACGCGTCGGGTGCCGGCACCGTGTCCCATCAATCCCGCCGCGGCGGCGACGTGCATCGGTAAGTCCCGTGTTTTTCCTTTCAGCTCAAACTCATTATCTATGGCAGAATTATGCCGTCTTCGACATGTCTCACGCGCTTTCCGATGCATCGGTGCGGTCGCGACTTGATCCCCCCACGGTTTTGATGCGCCCGGCGCGCCGGTGATCCCCGCCATGGTCTCAATGCGCCCAATGCGTCACCGCCAACACTGCCATTCCGATGTGCCCGGCATGTCACACCATTCGATCAATTGATATGTCGCCGCCATTCCGCTGCCATTTGGCGCGATCCCGCGGCCAGCCTGAAGCGTGCGACACATTGGAACAGCTGCTGCCTTTCATTTTCGATGTCGGGGCTTCCCACCATCGTTTGATGCCCCGAATGCGTCCCTGCCATACTCTAATTCGAGAATTCGCAATCCTGCTACTACCGTGATGCTCTCAATATTCCGTTTTTTGTGATCCCAAGACCACCGCAATGGGCCCCATGGCTCTGCGCCACCTTCGGCCTTATCAGTCACCACCACCTTGCTTCAGCGCCCGCTGCCGTTGCTAATCCTGACATATTTCTTCCATGATCCCGCGAGCAACCTGACGTGCCCGATGTCGACTCTTTCTAATTATCCCCGTGATGCGCCCACCCATTGCCGCCACCACCGAGTGGTATTTTTACTCGGACCCGGTCGTTTGTGCTGCCTCAACATGGCGAGGCCAATTCTGGTGTTCCAGACACCTGTCGCTGGTGTCAGGGCGTCCTCAAATTTCCGAGTCAATCTTTCGTGGTCCCGCCACGGCGGCGATGGATCCCGTGTAAGTCATTTATTTACATTTCATTCTATCTTGAGTATTGATGTTGTGCCTTAGTGTCCCACCCCGCGCCTCTGCCCCCAAATTTCTTTCCATTTCGATGTTCCCCCGAGCGCGCTGTCGGTGATGCGCCGCCGCACGCGTTGGCCTCGCGTTTGGTATGTTCAAATATCTCATTTATCTGTTATGTTCTGACAGGTTTATGTCAGCATCATAGGTCTTCGAGCGCCGTTGCGCAGCCGTTGACGGGGACATTTCACCTCATGTCCCGCGTGCGCGCGGCCGTTTTGATTGAAGTTTTGGCAGTCCCGCGACCAGGTCAACACGCCGTTCCGTGTGTCCGACCTGCTTGCGCTGCCCCTCCGCTCCGGTCCGGACGGGATGTGCCGCCTCATTTGATGCGAGTTTTGGATGTCCCGCAACCGCCTTCATGTGTCTACCACCTCGGCGGCGTCCCCGACATTCTCCGCGCAGCCATCAAAAATCTGATTCAAGTTTTGGCGATCCCGCGAGCGGGCCGCCGTGTGTCCGGGACATCCATGGTATGTTCAAACATCCTCGTCGTGTTTCACTCTTACAGGGTTATTCTAGCACACTCAAGTCCGGGCTGCTTAAACACGTCCCGGGGATCTCGGCCTCACCCAATCGGATTTCTTTTTCGATTTTTCGGCTTCCGGCGAGCACACCATCGGTGATGTGGCTCCTGCTGCCCTCAAAAACATCGATTCGAGTTTTGGTGATCCCGCGAGCGAGGCGCACACGCGCGCGAGACACTGCTGGGTATGTTGATACCACTTCATTTTCGCAATCTTACCTAGTCATTCTAGCAGACTCGAATCCGGGCTGCTTGAACACATCCCGGGGATCTCGGCCGAGCTCCATTTGATTTTTCAGGCCCTGGCGAGCGCCCCAAGTCTCTGCGGTCCTTTTCAGGTATGCTCGAATGCTGTATCTGATGTTTCCGCCCTCATACGTCTATCGGGCAGTGTACTTTTGCTCGTTTTCATGGGTAAGTCTTCGCTTTGAGCTCGATCCCTCAGTCCTAACCCTAATTATTGCCTGACTCCGCGCGCCTCCGGTGAGTCTACCCAAACTTCCAGATCTTGCTGACTCTCGCTTAGACCCTGCGCCAGGCACCGATTTGAGATGCATCGGCGATCCAGTGAGATGCATCGGTGAGATCCCTTAGATGCATCGTAGACCCCCCCTCCCTACGTAGCCACCCCTTCCACTGAACGCCTGCCGACCTTCGGGACGGGGAGGGTATCGCCGAATTTCTAAAAATAGATTTCTCACTTGCACCTCCGTACCATTTTGAAAGCTTAAACAAGTGCGAACTTTTACGCGAACGGCAAACAGTCAGAGAAGTTCATGCCACCCCCGGCATGGAGGCGATCACGGCTATAAGCGCGACCTGAATGTGGAACTGGTCAATCCGTTCACTCGGAAAATCGCCCAGAAATGGCAGCAGGTCCTTCTTCGTCCTTTACTCACTTACTTGTGCCAACTTGAAGGTGTTCGAAGCTAATGTCTTCGGCTCCCTAATCACCTCTACAGTCGCTTGCATCGATCAGCTCGTTGACGACATCCAACGGTCGGCCCCATCTGGACTTAGGGACCGTGCCAAATTGCAGGGGGAGAGCTGCCACGAGGAGGCCCGTGTTGCTCTCGACAAGATGGTTGAAGCGGTCGAACGAGATCTTGATGCTGTGCAAAAGCAAACATCACGAGCCATTGCCCCGCACGTTAAAGAGCAACTCTGTGACGGCTACGAAGAAGCCATGAAAGAGCGCGGGAAGGGCGCTGTGAAACGACAGAAGGTCAGGGGCATCCTCCGTGAAAAGTAGTTTCATAACACGACATTTGCAGGACGGCTTCCGCTTGTTCATCGAGGGTTGCAAAGATCAAATCTTCGAGGGCGGGGCGGCGGTGATCATGGACAGGCTTAACACCGCGTCTGAAGGGATCGGCAAGACACTCGATGTCGCGATGAAGAATCTTGCCCAGAAGGTAGTACATACATCTCATTGTGTCGGACCTCGGTCATGCTAATTGATATCTGCCCAGATTGAGGTCAACTTGGCCGTGCTTTGGGAAGGCGTCCAGAACGACTTGGATCCCGCTCAGGCCAAGGCTCGTTCCGAAGTCCTCGCTGAGGTAAATTGTGTTCTCGAGCAGATCCAGTTCCTCGTCGCCGCCGACAAAACAAGATAGACAAGCGACTGGATTCAAGGCTCCTCTTTCCTCTCACTACACTTCATGTATTATCTTCATGCGAGTTTGTCTATTGTTGTACCACTCATTGTAACCAGCGCTGGTATCGGAGCGCAGTCGTCGGTGAAGCTTGGTTGTATTTGAACATTGTCTCAGATCACTTCCGCGGGGAGCGCCGCAAGTCTGCCGCCCAGCTCGAAGGCGAACGGGAAGGGCACCTCGAGCGCCAGGAGCGTGTCGATGAGTGCCGCAACAAGCTCAGGGGTCGTGCGCAGGAACAGAACCGAGCTGCGCAGAGTCGGTGTCAGTGTCAGGTTGCAGTCCGCTTTCAAGCTGGAGGGAGAACATACGCGCACCCGAAGGAAGTATAGAGCACCGAGCGTAGCAGCTCGCCACGGGTCCAAGAACGACTTCAACACGGCCGTGTCGGCGGGCACGACCTGCACGCCGCCGGCCCAGCAGAGCGCGTGCACCTGCGGCCCAAAGGCAAACACCGCCTGCCGGAGCATCGCGTAGAACGCCACGCACTGCGGCAGCCCCACGGGCTTGAGGCATGCGCTGGTGGGGACGATGTGCCCGTCGACGACGCACGCGAACTTCTGCGCCTGCACGATGCGCGCGCAACGCGCTCGTGGTCGTACATATCAGGCATGCCCAGGCATTTAACGAAGACCCCGGCAAGTGATTGCTGCCATTCCATGCGTGTGCCACTACGTGGGCGCCGTGTTAAGCTCTAGCGCGCGACAGCTTATGGGAACGGAGCCTGCCTGCTCGATGATCGGATCTAGGCTTTCCAGCTATAGGTTCTTTTGTTTTCGTAGTCTTCGGATAGTTTTTCTATCGGCTTTGGAACTTTGGGTCAAGGGCGTGGCCGCTTAGTCAGGTGTTTGGCCCGCGCGCCAATTTGGACTTTACACCCATGTCTGGCCCAATCCATCTCTAGCGAAACCTCTCGTCTGCCTTGTATTTTAAGAGGTACGTTAGACGACGTCTTTGCTCTGCATAACAACGCAGTCTACACCCCGCCGACCCCACCACAAACCCCATGCCGCGCATGCACCTCTGCCTGCGACTCCGCGCGTCGACATGCTTGCGCGGCTCCAGGTTGTGACGTGGCCCACCAACGAGCCCACATTCGCTCCCTTAGCCCAGCAACAAGTGCTCCTCGCTGTGACTCCGCACGCACCGAGTCGTGCACGCGAATCTACCACGGACGCAGCGCTCGACGCCGCCGCTCCCGCCCTCGGACCGCGCCGCGCCCGCGCCCCTTGGTGCGTCCCCGCATGCGCCTCTTACTCGTCGCTCGCTTACCTTATCCCCAGACTACGCTACTTACTCCTACTCGAACGAAGCTGTTCTCGTCCACCGGCGCAAGCGCCGAGTGCTATCTTACGGCGCGTCTTCGGGTTCGAAGTCGCGCTTGAGACGCCGGCCGCAGCCCTCTCGCTCTCGCTCGCGACACTCCCCACTCCCGCCCGCTGCTCCTGGGCCGCGCGGTCAAGCTCACGCTGCACGTTCGCAGCGGGACCACGGCCTCGAAACGCCCGCACAACGACGCGCTCATCCCGCACGTCGTCCCCAGCGTCCGAAGCACGCAGGTCCCCGTCACAAGTCCGCTCGATCGCTCGACCCTGCATGCGCGGCCGAAAGAGTCGCCCGTGCGCAATCCACTCGGCTGCGTCCCCGGCACCCGAAACGTGCGCGCCGCCCTCTACGTCCACCGGCGCCGGCGCACAGTCCCACTCGGGCCGTTGCGCCGCGTACGCGCACACTCAAACGCGCGGGCCGTGCCTGCCCTTCCCATCGCACGCCGCCCGCCGCAACTCAACGGCTCGCGCGCAGATTCCTGCCGCCGAGTCCTGCCGCCTGCTGGAGCCCCGTGCACGACCTCTGCCGCATTCCCGTTCCACCCCGCCCTCCGCGCCTTGCCGCGCCTCCGCACGCCGCATCCCACATCGCGCCCCCCGCTCCTCGCGCCTCTCGCTACCGCCGATCCCACGCCCGTCCACGCCCGTCCCATCCCGCAGCCCCATTGCACCTCGCGTCGCATCGATGCGCCTTGCGCCTTGCGCACCCGATCCCGGCCCGCCTGCTCGACGCCGTGCTGCACCTGCGTCCAAAGTCAGCGCTCAGGTACACGGCTCGGGACTCGGCTCGCGCACCTCGGCTTGCGCACCTCGCGCACCCGTACCTCGGACCTTCGCGCCATCCCCTCCCTCCTCCCAATTGCGGCTCCCAGATCCCGATCCCGAGCGCGGACGCGGACGCCTGGCAGCAGCCTCGAGGCGGAGTCCCGAGTCCCGAGTCCCGAGTCCCGAATCCCGCCGCTCGTAGGTTCCGTACCCCTGCTCGCCCGCCTTCGAAGTTCGCGTCCGACGCGAATCGACTCGAATCGGCTCGAAATAACGCGACTCGACGGCGCGACTCGAAATAACGCGAATCGACGGCGCGACTCGAATCGACAGCGCGAATCGAATCGAATTGGCGGCGCGACAGTGGGCCGAGTCCCGAGTCCGCTGCCTTGCCAGCCGACTCGAATTGGGCCGATTCCGCTGCGATGCGATGCGGCGCGGTCAGCAGGGCGCAACGTACGGAGGGCAGGGACGGCGGAGCGGCGCAACGTACGGAGGGCGTGGCCCGAGTCCGCTCGTTCGGTGCTCGCCTTTGCAGCCGACTCCGAGCTCGAATCGGGACGAAGGAGCGCTGCGATGCGAAGCAGTTAGCAGGGCTCGTGGGGCGGAGTCGGGGCGGCGCAACGTACCGAGGCGTGCCCCGCCGTTCGTTCGTTCGTGCTCGCATGCCGCCTTCGCCTCCGAGCTCAAAGCCTCGGACTCAAAGCGGGACGAGGGACGAGGCCTGCTGCGACGCTGCGATGCGAGGCAGTCAGCGGGAGCGAGTCGGGCGGAGTCGGGGCGGCGCAACGTACGAAGGGCAGGGGTGGGGGCGGGAGACGTGCTCGTCCTCGCACGCCGCCTTCGCAGCATACTCCGAGCTCGAACCGGCGCTCGAGACGAGGGACGAGGGACGAGGGCCGCTGCGATGCTGCGAAGGGACGCAGTCAGCGGGGGCGAGGCGGGGCGGATTCAGGGCGACGTACGGACGTACGGAGGGCGGGGGCACGGGCGAGAGACGTGCTCGTGCTCGCACGCCGCCTGGCCAGCCGACTCCGAGCTCGAACCGGCGCTCGAGACGAGGGACGAGGGACAAGCCTGCTGCGATGCGAGGCAGTCAGCGGGAGCGAGGCGGGGCGAGGTGGGGCGGCGCAACGTACGTACGGAGGGCAGGGGCGCGGGCGGGGGCGTGGGCGGGACGCTGCTCGCTCGTGCTCGTCCTCGCACGCCGCCTTCGCATCCGACCCCGAGCTCGAATCGGCGCTCGAGACGAGGGACGAGGGACGAGGCCTGCTGCGATGCTGCGAAGGGACGCAGTTAGCAGGGCTCGACGCGAACTCGGGGCGACGTACGGAAGGCGGTGGCCCGAGCCTTGCGCGCACGATGCGCCGCTTGGTCGCTGCGATGCGATGCGACGCAGTCAGCGGGGCTCGATGGGCGGACTCAGAGCGGCGTACCAAGTTAACCAACAGCGGCCGTGGGTCCCGCGCATCTGCTACAGACGCGGTCGCATGAACGCAGCGGCGCCGCGCCTCCGAGCGGCTCGACGGGGCGCGCCTGGCGAGTTCGGGGTGTCTCCGCGCCGCCCGATCTGTGCGATTCGGAACGGGGCTAGCACAGAGCGCGTACTTGCGCGTACCTACGCTGCGGGGATACGGATGCGCTGCCCTGCGTGGCTTCGAGCTCGAGTCCGGATTCACGACGTCGTCTGCGTGGGCGTTGGGTTAATAGTGGATGGAATTGATAACGATAGAGTGTATTTACCTGTGTTGTACGGTTGTTCGACTACGCTTGTATACTACAAGGTTTCGACCCATATCATATACCTCAAACGAATGCGAGCCAATGTCCGAGTATGCAAGGACCGCTGTACCCGACATTTGAAGCCGACGAAGGTTAGTTGGCCTTAGTTTAACTTTGAATCAGTTAGTAGATCGGACGAACGAGTTTAGAAACGGCGTACATACACGGCGCAAAGCCCCGGAACAAGCTTTAAGTCAAGGAAATTCAGAGCCTGGGCTTGAACCAGAGTCAGACTTGAAGTTTGACTCAGTCAGATGAGAAGAATGCATACCGATAAGTTTATGTAGAGTCAGACCGGACTTCAAGTTCGGACTCAAGTCAAGATAGACTGATATCTAATGGGATGTTAGTATAACGGACACAGTTCTGGAGAGCAAACACATACCGATGGTTCTTTATAGTCAAACCAGGGGCGGCGGCATCAGGAGTAGGGTTGGATCTAAAGGTTCAATTGATCAAGTCGGATCGAACGATACTATTGTAAGACAGCGCACCAACAACTTGAACCCGTTTGAAGTGAAGTCAAGTGGGGCTCAAGACTCGAGTGAGATTATAGATATTAGACTTGCTTCGAAGTCAAATGAAAGCTGCGATTGTTGTATAGACAAATGCGTACCAGGTTCAAAGTCTTCGATCGAGCCCGACTCAATACAAGTTGGATCTAATGGTTCAAGTGAGTACTTGAATGAAGGCCGCGGTAGAGCAGGATTACATACCGAGAACTCGTTTGAAGTCAAACCAGAAAGCAACGGGCTTCAGGCTTGTATGGTTTTAGACTTCGATCTAATGCGGTCAGAATGGCCAATGTGAGGGTCAGGCAGCGAAGCACATACCAGAAACTCGCAGCGGAACGTTAGTAGATGCATTCGAGGGTTAGATGTAGATCTAATGCTTCGACTCGGCCAAAAGCTGTGACTGGTAGACAGCAAGAACATACCATTGACTCGTTCGAAGTCAAGTCGACCGGGGCTTGAAGCTCGAAAGTGCGACAAATGAATCTAGAGGTTCCAGTCAGAGTAGGGTTGTGATGATTCAACAGCGAAAACATACCAGTAGCTCGTTTAAAGTCAAACTAGACCGTCAAGTTGACCGCTCAATTTAATTCTGATAGTTCAGTTCAGAATGAAGGTGCGACGGATAATTAAATACTTACCCTTTAAATTTGAAGTCAAATGACTCAAACCAGACCGTCAAATCAAACGGCCGCTTCAAACTCAAGTGGGAGTAGACTTGAACCTAAGCCTTGTAGTCAGAACGAAGGCTGCGATGATCAGATCGATCAGATAGCGAAAACATACAAAGGACTCGTCCAAGATTCGACCGTCAAGTCAAGCGAGGGCCCAAGATTCCAAGATTAGACTTGAATCTAATGGTCCAAGTCAGAATCAAGAGTGCAATAGACAGACAGCGAGCACATACCGGGAGTTTGATTCAAGTCAAACAGGATGGTCGAGGTGAACGGTGGGCGGAAAGCTTGAGTGGGACTAGATTTCGCTCTAATGGTACATGTCAGAATGAAGGGTGCGATGTCAGAGAAGGGATAACCATACCAGTAACGCGTATGAGTCAAGCAAAGCGACGGCCGCGGATTTAAGTTTCAAGTCGGATTAGACTTGGATACAACGGTATAAGGGAATATGAAGGACACGTTGGAGAGCGACAACATACCGGTAACGGAGTTGAAGTCAAACAAGGCTAGCGGCGGCCGCAGGTTCGAGCGTCGAAGACTTGGATCTATTAGTTCAAGTCAGAATGAAGGACAACTTGAATTTTGAAGCACTTACTCAGTTGAAGCCAGCTAAGTCAAGCGGCGGTGTTGAGATTCGGACTTGAAGTTACTAGTTCAAGTCAGACTAAAGGATGTGAATAAGAATGGAATGCATACCATTGACTCGCGTCCAATGTAGAGTTCAGATTTAGACTCAATTAAAGTCGAAATCTGATACTAAATGTCAGAATGAAGCGCGCGATAGATAGATAGTCAACGCACCGATAATAATGAACCAGCAAGCCCAAAGTCGCACTCCAGATTTGAAGTGGGTCTGAAACTAAGGGTCTCTAGTCAGAATATGGGGAGGAAAGTCGGACAAACGGACGTACCATGGTCATCGGGGCCATAATTTCATTAGATATCTCGTATATTGAGGACATCGGCGAGTCGGCAGTGCTTCGGAACAATGCGGGAGACTCCGGAGGCAGGGAGTGAGCTTGAAATGCCGGTGAGATGAGTCAAGGATGGTGGATAAGCCATACCGATGGCTCCAGGAGACGCCGGAGGATGCGAAATGTGCCGGCGGTGGAACATACGGCCGCGCTCGTATGCACCAAGGAGCCGCTCGCTGCGAGGTCGGTGCGGTGATGCCGATGGGCATATGCGCTCGGAGCCGGAGAGTCCCGCAATTCGGCGGGTGCTTTCGGTGGTGGCAGCGAGGGAGGGCCGGTGTGAGCGAGAGGGTATTTTAAGCGGAATGAGAGCGCGGGAGACGGAGGCCCAGTATCGGAGCCGAGCGCGGATAGCGCCGCCGAGCTGCGCCAACACTGAGTGGGTCCGAACTGAGGGGTAAAGCGGGTCAACAAAAGGGATGCGGGAGGCCTGGGACGTACGAGGAGCCCGGGAAGGCGACATGCGCCGATGCTCCCGGCGCTGGATCCCACACCCCGAGCGCAGGGAGCGCCGCCGAGCTGCGCTGACACCAAGTAGGTCAGATCCAAGGTGCTAAAAGCGGGTCAGTAAACGGGATGCGGGAGGTCTGGGACGTACGAAAAGCAATCGTAGACAGTGCGCCTCCAATCCCGAGCCCCTCCCGCCACAAATCCCGACTCGAGTGCGCCGCCAGTGGCGAGTGGCTCAGACACGTCACCGCCATCCCCGATGCCCACGACGGCGGTGAGAGCGCCGAGGGCATGCGAGACGGCGGCGCCAACTGGGACGAGTCGCTGGAGAGCGCCTCGAAGCCAGTGGTAGACGAGAAGGAGTGGGTGGTGGGTGGTTGAGTGAAGGTAGTGGGGGAGTGCCCCAGTACTTATAGACAAGCGGCGACCCGGGAAATCAGCCGGGCTGTGTTTCTTAAGATAGATCGAAGCTAGGAAGAAGGTTGAGACGCACCTGGGGACCAGAATAACCCATGGAAGCGAGGTCGCCGCAGAACCCCTGGATCCACCCTGTTTCCTCGCGCGTCTAAGAGAAGCGGCGACCTCGTTCATTCCCAGTAATAGACTGTGGGTCCCAAGTCTCGGCGCCGCCCGCGCCCAGCCACCCCCGCAGCGAATATTTTGGGTGTTGCCCAAAACGAACCATAGGCCATAGCGCACGCCATGTCTCGATAAGGGCCCCAATTTTGAGCGGTAACTGAGGGCGGGATATATTCATAGCGGTCGCGCCAGTTGCGGGCGCATCAGACGGGCCATACCGACCCCAGTACCAGGGGTACTGCAGAACCTGCTAAGATTAGTTCTGAGTCAGAGGCGAGGTGCAGCAACGCACAGCGCAGATCCGCAGTAGCCCCACATTAAACTCTCGCCTAAATGCTGTCCATCAGTGGCTCAAGTTGAGCCCGTCTCGCTAGAACATCGAATATGTGTATTTTGGTGTTTTCGAGTTCGCCGTCTCCGTCCTTAATCCTGATAGGCTCTGCGTAGCGGAGGCACTGCGGATTCATCAGCTGAGAGATTTAAGCCATAAGAATAGATCTCAGGCGCACCTAGGGCCAGCGGTAACCTCGGATACCGTTCAACATGCAGATTGAATGGCTGCTATTGGAGCCGTCAGGGATCGGAAATGAGGCCCTGAATGCGCTCGTTGAATGCTCCCGTTGATTGCGTTTGAGTCTCGAAGTCTTGCGGGCCGACGTTCACCGGAGTCGAAAATCGAGATGGTGGTTGGAGAGCAAGAGGCGGCATTTCCCAATTAGGCCGCTATGCGCTCACGGCGCTCGGTCCGGCCTTTGACGTTGACAGGTGGCGATGACGCTTGGCCCGGAACTGGCGCATTTTTGGCCAACAAGAAATCGGCGCGCCTCCCGCCGCTCGGCACCACCGGGGAGCACCGGCCCGCCCTGTGAGCCGCATATCCTGAGGCTCCGGAGCCCTTCTCTGGCCTCAAAACTCCCCTCTTCATCCCGGGCTTGAACCAAATCTATTTTGGTTTTGCCCGGGAATTTCCGGTCCGCCGATCGCCGACCCCAGACTCCGCCGCTCTATTTGTGGGCTCGTTAATCTCATCTGGCTTCTCGATTCAATGCTATCTAGTGATTTCCGCACTTGAGCTTGGCCCTGAAGAAGCCGGGGTGCCCCAGCTAATCATGCAACTAAAACTATAAATTATATCAATTTTTTGGGGCACTTCGTGTGTTATTTTTGTCTGGCTTCGCGCCTCAACGTTTACCTCTTATCAATACTTCCCGATATCCTTGGGCCATATTGATTGATATACCCCGGAAATGCCGTTCAACACCGGCTTGCCACGGTATATATATTCCAACATCTTATGTTATGTGTGCATTGACAAAAATGAATCAGGACCTATCAGTAATCCGCTCTAGGGCTTAACCGCTCTCCGCAGTGAATAATAGGTCTCAGAATAGCTTGAAGTAGCTTGAAGTAGCCCCCAATAAAATAAGCAGACAGGGCGCTAAGTTTAGTTGGACTGGGCAACAAAATGAATGTTGAATGTCATTTTCATGTAGTAGGGGCCGCGGCCTGGGTCAAAAATAGGGAGCAGGATAAGCAAGGTCCCCGATCAAACAACAAGCGAGGGGAGTTGGTGCGGATGAACATAAATAGCTTTGTTGAATGTTTTGGCCTGCGTGTGTGAACTGTTTGCCGAGGACCAAACACAACACATGTTCCTTCTTGCCTTATACCACCACCGTCGCCCAATGACTCCCATTCTTCCCTGCCACTCTTCGCCGCAGCAGCGCTATCTCAGCCCTGCCGGTCTCCTCAAGCATGCATCCACCTCTCAGCGCTGGCTTGGGACCGCCGCACGTGCAGTTCAAGATCTCGCCCTCGCTCCTCTTCACCATGCATCGGCGCGGGATCTCAACTTCAAACCTGGTGTCCCCGCGAGCTCTTTGACATGGATCGAAGCCTGTTTTCAGCTCCGCCGCTGCTATGTAGCGTGACAACGCACCTCGTCTGCACATGGTATGTGCTCCATTCCCCTTAGTATATTTTCAACTCTAACTCGCTGTCACAGATGCACAACATGATGGCCTCCCGCAAGCGGTGCACTCTCCTACGAGTCGCGCGCCTTTCCTGAGCAGTGTGATGCGCCGCTGATCCTGCCGCGGCGGCGACGAGCATTGGTAAGTCCCGTGATTTTTCTTTTCAGCTCGAAAGTACTCATTGTTTATAACAGACTTAAGCTGTCTTTGACGTGTTCCACGCGCTTTCCGGCGCGTCGCCGCCCCGCTCGACTCGTTTCCGCCGTCGGGTCGGCGCGTCATCGCCGCCGTATCTTTTTTGGATCAAGATTTCGCTCCCGCTATGCCCCTAGCATGCCCGCTCTGTTTGGATCTTCTTGATGCGCCCAACACGTTGCCGCAGCCCGCTCTCTCGCGATTGCGCCGCCGCCACCATCAGCCTCACGCGTCGCCACCACTGCCGTCAACTAGCGGTGCGCCGGACCATCGATGCCGCTACAGCGGCCACATACCTCAGTAAGCCCCGCAATCTTTTTCCAGCTCAATACTCAATATTCGCAGGAGATCTCCGCCGTATTTTGATGCGTTCGACGCGTCTTCCGAAGCGTCCGCAGGGACCGGACTCGCTCTCGCTGCGGGTCTGATGCACTAGACGCGTTGGCGGCACTGTGGGATCAATTGATGCGCCCAACGCGCTGCCGCTGCCGTTGCCGTTCTGATGCGAGTTCCCCTGATCGTGGTATCGTCCTGATGCGCATGACGGGTCGACGCTATCTCCGCTACGGCGCCACGCTTCAGTAAGTCCTGTGTTTTTTTTTTCTTAACTCAAACTCATTATTTATAGAATATCCTATCCACAGCGTTCTAAATGCCTTTCACGGATTTCTAACACGTAGGCGCTGGCTTCCCACGAGCGGCGCGTCTCCGTACGTGTCGTGCGCCTCTCGCAAGCGACATCAATGCGTCGCAATGGCGGCGTGTCTCGGTAAGTCCCGTGATTGTTTATCGGCTCATGGCTCATTATTCAAGGCAGTTTTCGGGCGCGTTTCACGCGATTTCCGCTGGCCCGGCTCGATCCCGCAGCGGTTTTGATGCGCCCAATGCCTCGGCTGCGGTGTCTATCGATTAATGCATTGGCGGCACCCCGATGCGTTGTCGCCGCCACTGTCATTCGACTCTGGGACCCCGCCACCGCCATTATGCCCCGATGCGCCCACACTGCAGCTCGAGTTCTGGCTCACGATGTCGCACTCCGGCTTTGACGCGCCGCCATCAAAGTTCGGGCCCAATGGTTCCCATTCCCGTCACTGTTTCCGCGCTGCCCCGACAGTACTTTCGATGTTCCCGCCGCCGCTGTGATGCGTCGGGGCTGTTTCGAGTCAATCTTTTGCGCTCCTGCCACCCCGGCGATGGACCCCGTGTAAGCTCAGCTGTGAACATTTCATTCTATCTTGAGTATTGATGTTGTGCATGAGTGCCTCGCGCCGCGCCAACACCCCCAATTTTTCTTTCCATTGTCGGTGTTCCCACGCGCACACCGCCCCCGAGCGCGCCATTAGTGATGGGCCGCGCCACGTCTCCGCGCCGCTGTGGTCCTGCCCTCAACATCTCGACTCGATTTTTTGCGAGCCCGCCACCGCTGCGACTGCCCCAATGTAAGTTTGATTATTGACTTTTCATTTTCTTTCAAGCATTCATCTTGTGTGTTAGTGCCTCGCCTCGCGCTACCGCCACTAAAGTTGTTTCCGTATTTGGTGTTCCCCCGAGCGCGCCGCTGCACGCATTGGTCTCGCGTTTGGTATGTTCAAATATCCCATTTATCTGCTATGTTCTGACAGGTTTATGTCAGCATCATGTCTTTGCACGCCGTTGCGCAGGCGTTGACGGGGGCATTTCACCTCATGTCCCGAGTGCGCGCGGCTGTTTCGATTGAAGTTTTGGCAGTCCCGCGACCGGGTCAACATGCCGTTCTGTGTGTCCGACCTGCTTGCGCTGCCCCTCCACTCCGGTTCGAACGGGATACACCGCCTCTTTTGATGCAAGTTTTGGATGTCCCGCAACTGCCTTCATGTGTCTACCACCTCGGCGGCGTCCCCAACATTCTGCGCGCAACCGTCAAAAATCCGATTCAAGTTTTGGCAATCCCGCGAGCCGCGAGCGGGCCGCCGTGCGTGTCCGGGACATCCATGGTATGTTCAGACATCCTCGTCGTGTTTCACTCTTACAGGGTTATTCTAGCACACTCGAATCCGGGCTGCTTGAACACATCCCGGGGATCTCGGCCGAGCTCCATTTGATTTTTCAGGCCCCGGCGAGCGCCCCAAGTCTCTGCGGTCCTTTTCAGGTATGCTCGAATGCTGTATCTGATGCTTCCGCCCTCATACGTCTATCGGGCAGTGTACTTTTGCTCGTTCTCACGGGTAAGACCTCGTTTCGAGCTCTTTCCCTCGATCCTAACCCTTATTATCGGTAGCTTGACTCTCACTCCGCGCGCCTCACCCAAACTTCCTGATCCTGCTGACTCTCGCTTAGACCCTGCGCCAGGCACCGATCTGAGATGCATCGGCGATCCAGTGAGATGCATCGGTGAGATCCCTTAGATGCATCGTAGACCCCCCCTCCCTACGTAGCCACCCCTTCCACTGAACGCCTGCCGACCTTCGGGACGGGGAGGGTATCACCGAATTTCTAAAAATAGATTTCTCACTTGCACCTCCGTATGATTTTGAAAGCTTAAACAAGTGCGAACTTTTACGCGAGCGGCAAACAGTCAGAGAAGTTCATGCCACCCCCGGCATGGAGGCGATCACGGCTATAAGCGCGACCTGAATGTGGAACTGGTCAATCCGTTCACTCGGAAAATCGCCCAGAAATGGCAGCAGGTCCTTCTTCGTCCTTTACTCACTTACTTGTGCCAACTTGAAGGTGTTCGAAGCTAATGTCTTCGGCTCCCTGATCACCTCTACAGTCGCTTGCATCGATCAGCTCGTTGACGACATCCAACGGTCGGCCCCATCTGGACTTAGGGACCGTGCCAAATTGCAGGGGGAGAGCTGCCACGAGGAGGCCCGTGTTGCTCTCGACAAGATGGTTGAAGCGGTCGAACGAGATCTTGATGCTGTGCAAAAGCAAACATCACGAGCCATTGCCCCGCACGTTAAAGAGCAACTCTGTGACGGCTACGAAGAAGCCATGAAAGAGCGCGGGAAGGGCGCTGTGAAACGACAGAAGGTCAGGGGCATCCTCCGTGAAAAGTAGTTTCATAACACGACATTTAAATTTGCAGGACGGCTTCCGCTTGTTCATCGAGGGTTGCAAAGATCAAATCTTCGAGGGCGGGGCGACGGTGATCATGGACAGGCTTAACACCGCGTCTGAAGGGATCGGCAAGACACTCGATGTCGCGATGAAGAATCTTGCCCAGAAGGTACATACATCTCATGGTGTCGGACCTCGGTCGTGCTAATTAATATCTGCCCAGATTGAGGTCAACTTGGCCGTGCTTTGGGAAGGCGTCCAGAACGACTTGGATCCCGCTCAGGCCAAGGCTCGTTCCAAAGTCCTCGCTGAGGTAAATTGTGTTCTCGAGCAGATCCAGTTCCTCGTCGCCGCCGACAAAACAAGATAGACAAGCGACTGGATTCAAGGCTCCTCTTTCCTCTCACTACACTTCATGTATTATCTTCATGCGAGTTTGTCTATTGTTGTACCACTCATTGTAACCAGCGCTGGTATCGGAGCGCAGTCGTCGGTGAAGCTTGGTTGTATTTGAACATTGTCTCAGATCACTTCCGCGGGGAGCGCCGCAAGTCTGCCGCCCAGCTCGAAGGCGAACGGGAAGGGCACCTCGAGCGCCAGGAGCGTGTCGATGAGTGCCGCAACAAGCTCAGGGGTCGTGCGCAGGAACAGAACCGAGCTGCGCAGAGTCGGTGTCAGTGTCAGGTTGCAGTCCGCTTTCAAGCTGGAAGGAGAACATACGCGCACCCGAAGGAAGTATAGAGCACCGAGCGTAGCAGCTCGCCACGGGTCCAAGAACGACTTCAACACGGCCGTGTCGGCGGGCACGACCGGCACGCCGCCGGCCCAGCAGAGCGCGTGCACCTGCGGCCCGAAGGCAAACACCGCCTGCCGGAGCATCGCGTAGAACGCCACGCACTGCGGCAGCCCCACGGGCTTGAGGCATGCGCTGGTGGGGACGATGTGCCCGTCGACGACGCACGCGAACTTCTGCGCCTGCACGATGCGCGCGCAACGCGCTCGTGGTCGTACATATCAGGCATGCCCAGGCATTTAACGAAGACCCCGGCAAGTGATTGCTGCCATTCCATGCGTGTGCCACTACGTGGGCGCCGTGTTAAGCTCTAGCGCGCGACAGCTTATGGGAACGGAGCCTGCCTGCTCGATGATCGGATCTAGGCTTTCCAGCTATAGGTTCTTTTGTTTTCGTAGTCTTCGGATAGTTTTTCTATCGGCTTTGGAACTTTGGGTCAAGGGCAAAAAGAGGGTGGCCGCCTGGCCGCTTAGTCAGGTGTTTGGCCCGCGCGCCAATTTGGACTTTACACCCATGTCTGGCCCAATCCATCTTTAGCGAAACCTCTCGTCTGCCTTGTATTCGACCATGTCAGGTCAGTTGCACCCTGGAGGACGGTTTATATCACTCACCACTCCCCAGATGCGTCCTTCGTTGTCAATTCTCCGCCGCCCATGACCATCATGTCGCCTCCTCCGTCCTCCAGTTCCAATTCCAGCGTCACCAGCCTCCTGCAGCCTCCGGACGCGACCCAGCACCAGGATATCGACCAGCAGATTCTCGAGGCTCTGGCGAGCAAAGATAGAATCTATGTCCTCAAGCTGGGCGAGCTCATGGAGGGCCTCATTTCGGACCGCACCCTCAATAGACAGCGCATAGACCTCTCGCCAGCGACCTCCTACCAGCGGATGCTTGTCCATCGCTGCTCCGCTTACTATGGTCTGATCCCCGAGACTGACTCGTTAACCAAGGCCATAACGGTCTTGATCACCTCAGACAGCCGAATGTGCGTGCTCTACGACATCGAAACTGAATTTGAGCTCACTATCCACAGACCATCCCGGCGTCTCGCTGACCTGGCACCGCCGCCCGCCGAGGCGCCGCCCAAATTCAAAATCATGATGCGCAATCCGCGCTCGCAGACAGGCTCTATCGCCGGAGACGACGGAGACGTCTCCGACGTCGAGGCCTCGGAGACGGGCAGCTTGGGTGGCAGGAGCTCTGCCAGCACAAGTAAACACCGCCGCACTATCGAAGAGCGCACCGCAGCCTACAATGAGGCACGCAATCGCATCTTTATAGACTTTGAGGAGAAGGAGCACAAGGAAACCAGCTCTGCGTCCTCCTCCGCGTCTCTTGTGTCTGGCTCCTCCACCAGCATCAGCGATGACCCAGGCTCGCCAGCCACCGAGAGCGAGTGGTCTGGCCCGTCTGCGGCCAAGAAGCAGCCACCACATCGCGCCAACTCCACCTCCTCGTCGCGCTCCCTCCGCAGCTCCGCTCCCGCCTTCATGTCGTCCAGCAATTCTTCCTCCCGCAACTCGCGCGCTCCATCCCCTGCGTTCAAGTACCCCTCCCTCTACGAACCTCCTCCGCAGGGCGCTGGCGCTATGTCCATATCTGTGCCACCCTACGACCCCGCGCACGCGCACGCCCACTCGGCGCCCAACTTCCAGGCGCAGCAGCAGCAGCAACAGCAGCAGCAGCAGCAGCAGCAGCCACAACAGCAGCAGATGCAGTACTATCCGTACTCGGCGCAGCCACACCCCCACATGCAGCAGCCGCCCTACATCGCCCCATATCAACATCCATACTACCAGCAATATCCCTACTCCCACTCGTCGACGCCCGGCTCCGACCCCGAGGTGTACGCCTACCACCAATACGCATGGGGTGTCCCTGCAGCGCCCTACCCCCCGCCCCAAAATGGCACGCCCCAAAATCACCAAAACGGGAGCCACGGCGACGCCACCGCGCAGGCGCAAACGTACCCGTCGTACAGCTCGCCCCCCGGGTCTTACACAGGGTACACGGAGTCGACGCCCACAACCACATCACCACCGAACGGCATCGGGGGTACATACTCGTCGCTGTACTACCCGCCCGGGCACATGGTGATGCCACCGTACATGGCGCCGCCCCCGCCGCCGCAGTCGTTCGAGCCGCGGGCTACGAACGGGCGGGGGAACGGTATGAACGTGAATGGGACTGGGCGCGGTGGCGGCCGAGGGGTGAATGGAAATATGAACGGGGGAGGGGGCAAGGGTAATCCAGGGCGCGGGGCACCGCCGCAGCGGGCTGCGTGGAGCTACGGGCCTGGCGTGTCGGGCGGGGCAGGCGTGGATTTCCCCTCCAGCGGCGCGCAATACTCCCCGCCCCTCATGCGGGACGCAGTAGGTCCACGACTAAGCGGGCTTGGCATCGGGATGGGCATGCGCCGCGGGAGCTCCAGCGCCCGCACGACAAGTGGCTCGGGCGACGACGTGTCGAGCGTCGCGGTGAGTATTCTCCGTCGAGTAAAGGCCGTCGACTGATTCCACGCGCCGCAGTCCTCGTCGACGACCTCATCCTCCTCGCGGCGGACGTACACGTCGACAACGTCCTCGCAGCAGCACCACCCGCTGCCCGCGCGGCCGGACTGGGCGGTCGGGCTGCGGCCCAACCCGACGCTGCATGCGCCGCGGCACCCGCATGAAGGCGGGCACCACTCGCTCAGTGGGTCCAACGGCAATTCGCGCGCAATGTCGCCCATCGCGCCGCCGCGCACGCTCAACGGGTCCGGCGCCCGTGGACCACACGAGCTCCAGACCGCCCCCGCGCCACCGCCGCTGACGGATTTCCCGCCGCTGACCCTGACGGCGCCGGAAAAGCCGCGCGTCGCGGGTGCCTGGACGAGCTCGCCGGCGGCACGCGCGAGCGTGATGATGCCCGCGGGGGCGGTGCCCGCGCCGGGACAGGCGAGTGGGAGCGCGCTGGTGACACACCACGCGGATGGCGGGCCCAAGATCGTACGGCGGCCAACGACGGCGCGGAGCGAGGGGTCCGTGAACGGCGTGGGTGCTAGTGCTGGTGCTGGTACTGGTACTGGTGTCAGCTCGGGCGGGAAGGAGAAGGAAAAGGAGCGCGCCCGCGGGGACGCGGTCGCAAGCGCCATCCTTGTCAGTCAAACCGCAGGGCTGACGCTCGAGGACCGCGGGGGCGCGGACGCGCCGCCCGTTGCGTGTGTGCTGCCGACCAAGGACCCGGCAGCGATCGCGGTGTCCCCGTAGCGCTGCGGCGCGGCGCGGCGCGGCCTGCTGTCGTTGTCTGTACATCATCTTGCTATCGTTTTTCTCTGGTCTCGTCCTGTCTCACTCACTCTCTCTACCTATCAGCTTCTTGGCCGCGAGGGCTTGTGCGATATATTTACAATACATAGAAGAGATGTTGTGTACCATTAGGCAGCGCGCATAATAAAAAAATGTCACAGCGCAGGAGCAATACGGCTCGTAGGTCTCGATCGGGTACAGAAGCGGCATGTACAGCCATACAGCGGTGCTCTCTGGTGTTCTCTGCTGACCCAGAGCAGCGGCGTTTTGGAGGTCGGATATGAGGCTAAGTATCCTCAATCGATCATTGGCGACCGTCAACCTACCAGGTCAGCAATTGCCCGTTGGGTAAGAAACGGGGAAGGCCGCTTGCTGCCAGCGTAGAACAGCTACCGGTGAGTCCAAGAACTTGGCAACTTTTGGGGGGGACTCGGAGTGTCGAAGTCGAGAGTCAGATTGGCCGACTAGCCTAGTCTCTCTAAGACAGACTGTAACGCTATGATGAACAAGCTCGTTCCTCGACTAGCCGCAAACTCGCCGTCCACTCAAAAATGCATGGCTGCAAGTTGGATATAGAATGCGGTATGCCGGGGTGTCCACCAGGTTCAGCGGAGGCCACTAAGTACAGAGCTGTGGTTTCTAGCTCGCTCCCATGCGTTGTGGGCTGTTAGCAGTGTTGCAGGCCAAGTCGGCGACGCGGTCCGTCACGCCGGGATCCACAACACGATCACATGATCTTGTAAACCGAACAATGTCGAGTTGTAGCCGAGCAGGTATGGTCCGATTGGGCGCGAAGAATTTGTCGCAGGCAGTTGCACTCGCAATACGTGTCGCAGAGTCAGTCTACCACACTTTTACGCTGCACGAAAAGCGTAACAGAAGCAACGACTCTAGTACTTCGAGTTCGATAAATGAGGCCTGCCACAGTGCCACTGACCCCTCGGGCCTCAATGATTTCTCAAGTTGTGCTCTTTCGCATAATCTTTCGCCCACACTGCTCTTCCAGTCATAAAAATCTATGTGTGCCCAACACAGTGGAGCACTGGCCTGATAATCAACTAGTCGACCGACTCGGAGTTTTATCTATTATTACCTACCAAGGGCGGCTGTGGGCACGGAACAGATCCCCGCGAGGCTCCAAGCGGATACACTGCTACCATGGTGGGCATCGTGAGCATCAGCAGCGCTCGCCCTTTCAAGTTACTTCTCGGGAGACCCCCTACGATCCACAGCGATCGACCTGATCCACGACGAGTCAGAGCATCTCCTCACATAGTCCAATAGGCCTGTGAAGGATAGAAAATCCGGGGGCAACAACCCACACCAGGTTGTAATAAAAATAAGTGCCAACACGGATCATCGTTGCTGGAGTTGGAGGGCGGGAATTCATCTCTGCGCATATGCCACTGGGACGGAATGGCCTGGAAACACAGATGCATCACCCGGGCTACCTGATACGGCGACGAGTAGAGCACTGGTAAGATGCAGTATCGGATGGCCGCGCGGCGACTCGGTGCCACATTGACTAATAATAGAAGTGGGTTCATTGTATATAAAGCCCATTGTGCATCAACAAAACGTTGGCAGTGCCTTTACCTTTTCTCTTCTCCCCACTCGTCCCCCGTCCCTCGAGCAAGTCTCTCGTTACTTCTCCCATACCATAGCAATGTCTTTCCTCGCTAGGTGGGTCCCGTCTCACTCCCGGTCAATCACGAGTGGCACTGAGATGTGGACGGTGTTAGCATTCTTTTAGCTTCTGCTGTCGGCTCCTCGATGGGGCTCAAGCTGAACGTCCCAACGGGTGTTGTTTCGGACGGCACGTTCACCGCGTCGTGGACGACCGTGGCCGGCGACCCGTACGTGCCACCGCCTGCTTTTCCCGCACTGTCCCTCATCGGCGACTCCAAACTAGGAAATTCTCGATGCTGCTCATCGACTCCACCGGCGAGACGTTCGACATCGCCACGGGCATCGACCCCACCACGCTCAACACCACCGTCGGCCTGGGCTTTGTGCCCGCGGGGTAATGACAAAAAGCCTATTATTTGCGCACCACTCACCATTGTTCTTTGTTTGTACAGCTCGTACACCTTGCAGGCGTTCAATGCGGGTGACATATCGAAGGTCCTGGACACCACGACCGCGTTCAACGTCGCCGATGCGGGCGCCGCTCCCCCGGCCGCTCCCCCGGTAGACAACGGCCAGGCGGCCAGCACCGCCGCTGTGACCACCGCTGCTGCAACCACCGCTGCTGCGACCACCGCTGCTGTGACCACCGCGGCGGAGACCACTGCCGCAGCTGCGACCACCGCTGTCGCGGGCACCGCCTCGGCGGGCGGCCCGCCCTTCGACCCCGCAGGCGTCCCGAACGTCGGCAACGGAAAGGGCAAACAGTTCATCGGCGGGCAGTGCCTGAGCCAGGCGGACTGCGCGTCGGGCTGCTGCGCCGGACCCTCTGGCATCTGCTCGGGCCCAGGCGCCTCGACCCAGGCGGGCAAGACGGGCTGCGGGTTCGACTCCGCCGCTGGGAAGTCCCCCGCGAACTCTGCGCCCGTCGCCTCGCCTGCCCAAACCGGTAAAACCGGCAACAACGTCGGGGGCACCGCCTCGGCGGGCGGCCCGACCTTCGACCCCGCGGGCGTCCCGCACGTCGGCAACGGCAAGGGCGAGCAGTTCATCGGCGGGCAGTGCCTGAGCCAGGCGGACTGCGCGTCGGGCTGCTGCGCCGGGCCCTCTGGCATCTGCTCGGGCCCCGGCGCCTCGACCCAGGCCGGCAAGACCGGCTGCGGGTTCATCTCAAAGCGCTTTGTGAGCCGCCGTCGGAGCGCATGAGTGCGCAGGTTGGGCGGTAAGAATATCAAGAACAGTGGATGAAGGGGATGGATGAATGACACGATCAGCTTATCATTATAACTCAATGCGTAGTACGTACCTTAGGTCGAGATTGTTACAATAAGAGCCTTTTGCCAGGGACGCGGCACTTTAAATCGTGGGACGTTCGGAACAAGGGACCGCGGAGCTGCCAGATCTACCTGAGAGGAAGACGGAGACAGTACATATTGCTCGCATACAGTCGTCTTCCCCTCCAGAATCGGGCGTCTTAGAGGCGTCCCACACGTTGAGAAGGCACGGGTTTCTCCGTCATTCATGTTGTCTCGAGCAAAGAAGAGCCTCCAGCCTGAGGTCGGAAGATGCCTTGCTTCCTTCTCTTCCTCGAGTCTCGACGGCATGCCTTTGAGGTATCCGCACAGGCCCGTTGCAAGAGATTCCCGCATGAGAGTCTTGAGGTTCAGTGTGCCCTCATTCAGTGCTCATCGCTCAGCGAAGAAGACTTGGAGAGTCGGTCCTCGAGAGGAGTCGGATGTCGTCGGAAGAGGTCGGAAGGCGAAGACTCGGATCAGGTCCAGGCCTAATCTAATCTGATCCGAAGATTCCGAACTTAGCTGTGCCCACGCTACCGTTTCTTACTTCCTGCGCTACTATGTGGTACATAGCTTTGGTTTTCTTTTGTTGTTTCGCTTCTGGATCGTTCTATGGGATGAACGGAAAGAATAGCGGAACTCTGATCGCTCGGCGCTTCGGGCACTGATGGCAAAATAAATTATGGCACCCGTTTTTGGGGGCTCCTCAACGCTGATTGAGATACTCTAGCGAGTCTTTCATAGTATCCTTCAGTCGGAGTTGGACTTCTTATAACGCGAGTAACTTGGCGATATACACGCTTAGCCTTCTCTCCCTGAGCTGACCTGCACTCTGGAGTCTAGAGCATATTTTTCAAGAGGTCACGTGCGTGTTGAAACCAGAAGTTGAAGTTGCAAATGTTGAGTTTGAGCGGATAAATACATATCTGCGAGTATGTATAGGTCATCCTATTTGCTAGAAAGATCTACATCTGAAGTATGTCTGGCACAGACGACCCTCGAATCATTCACACAAAACGATCCCACGAAAACTCGTGGAGAGCTAAATTGACACCGGAAATTGAACGGACCTCCGCTATATCTGCACCATCTCCTCCTTGACTTGCACCACTATCTCTCGCCTGCGGAGCAATGGGGTCTGAATCTTCCACCACCATCGGGTCGCCCGACTTCACCAACGAGGTCCGTCGCGCGCGCTTCTGTTATTGCCGCAGCTTCCACGATAGATCTCGGGCTCCAGACGCACTTCCCCGCCTACACGGGGCTCCCGTCCGAGTACACCATCGACAGGCGCTACTTCTTCCCGGATGGCTCCCCTGCGGGACACTGGTGCTTTCTCGCAGAGATCAAGGAGAGCGTGACGTCGTTGATGTTCACGCGCCCGTTGTACAACGTCCGGGACCGCGACGGGGTTCGGTACCTCGTTGCGTACCATCTGGAGGATCGCGCACGCTTTCCGCTGATCGTGGAACAGTGCAAGGATGGGTACACCATGTGCATCATGTACGCGCATCAGCACCTCTTCGCTGATGGCCAGAGAGGTATACGTGTGGAGATGGAGAGTAGTGTCAAGGTCTGCGCATTGCCCTTACATGTGCGAACGCTCACGGGCATGAATCCAGATTCTTCCGTGCAGCCTCAAGAGCCTCTTCAGCATCAGAGACAAGGTCCTGAAGTTAAAAAACAGCGGCTTTTGCAACGGATGCGGAGATAATGCGACCTTGAAATGTGCAAGGTGCAGATTGTTTTACTGTACCAAGGTAAGGCTCAAGTTTTAATCCGAATTGACCGCTGGAAGCTGAGCCTACTACTCAGAGCTGCCAGCTCGCCGATTGGAATTATGGCGAACACAAGAACGAATGCAAGGTGGCTCAGCAGATTTCGGAATGGGGGACCTTCGACTGGGATAGTTTCGACGAGCACAGGTTGTTCGAGATCCCTGCGAATTTGCGTCCCGGGTCTGTCGCAGCAAAGACAGCAGCAGTAGCCCAGGCCAAAAATGATGCTAATCGCATATTCCTACGTTTTTGAGCAACGTACACTGGTGTCGAGAAAATTGTAACTATCAACTTAGTCTTCCATGTCGACCTGATCTTATACAATTGATGGGTGGACCGCTCTGCGGCCCTCTTGCTTGAAATTCAATTTACCATGGAACAGTTGAAGGTTAAGTCTGGGCACAGTTTCAAGATACACACGAGACGAACGTACAGGGATGGTCCATAAGAAACTTTACACTAAACGGCGGAGGCAGATATCTATATCGCTACAGGGGAAAGGATACGGATTCCAGTAGGTGTGATACGCAGACCAGTCGCAGACCTGATACGGGTGGAAAACCGAATGAAGAATGTTAGTCTGTTGTTGCCCTCACGACCTGTGAGGACAACTCTCAAGGGAATCTGCGCTGCCGCTAAGAAAGCGGCTCCCAAGTGATCTTTTGTTCAGTTATCGGGTGGACATACGGCTGCACCGCCCCGGGGCTGTGTCCGAGGGGCTTGCTTTCGCGCTCCACCTGGATACTACCCAATACAAATTCATTCGTGTGCTCCCTTCGGGCGAGTGCCACATGCTCGGCGCGTGGCCCCGACTGCCAGCTTGTGAGCGTCGTCGACAGCGCGGAGCTCCCTGTCTGGTTGCGCTTGCAGAAGAAGACGAATCGTATGATCGGCTGGCGTGAAGTGAGTGACTTGAAAACAGATGTGCCGCGGAAAGTTTTACGGACCGATGAGGTGGCGAAGATGAAGAATGCGCCGACGCCGCATGAGGCCACGATGATGTCGGGGACTATTGCGTCAAAGGATGAGCTCAGGGCGATGATGCCCGACCTGAAGCGAGTCAGCAGGATCCGAGGCACACAGGAACGCGGCTTACACGAATGCTGCCCCCACAAATAACGAGAAGAGGACAACACGGAAGGCGAAAGCACGTCTGACAATTGTCTCTGAATCTTGGGTGAATCGAGTGCCTGCCACGCGCCGCCGGGTGGCGATTAGGTTGACGGATGTCCAGGTAGCCAGAACCAAAGCAATTAAGGTGAAAGCGGCCCCGAAGATTGACGTCGCCATTTGTCTGGAAATTGTTCCTGACGATTCATGAATGGTGGTTGTGATTTCACTCACAGTGGAAGCTGATCCAGAACGCAGTAGAAAGGAGAGCCTCGGTAAACGTCAGTCCGGTCCTTCAGGCCCAGCTGCAGACGCAGGTTTTCATTTGGACGACTGGGATAGAAATCGGACGTACCAAGGTCCCAGCGATAAATAAAGGTATGGCTGAGATGTAGGGGAGAAGCACCAGCTGGAAATGATTTCGCGTCAGATATAAAATTCACTGCGCCAAAGCAAAGACGCACAAATGGTGTCCAGATCACCCATTGCAGCACAGGTCGAAAGCGGGGGTACCAAATAGTCATGGCGGTACCCCATACCTCGGCCACGATTGCAAGGGCTGCTCCAGCCATGAGGGGGACGTTGGCCATGACGGCAGACGCGTTCATGAGACAGAGGCTGAACGGCGGATCCATGTTCCGTGCGTTTCCGGTCCAAATAAGGACGCTGGAGGTGCTCGAGGAAATGATGAAGATTATCTCCAGGTTGAGGAGAGTCGGGTTGGCTCTAAGGCCCATGGCGAGCAACGTCACGGTCAAGAGCGCCACAAGACTGCAGGTTGCGAACATCTCGAAGGCTGCCCATAGTACAAGCTCGGGAATGAAGTTCGAAGGATTGGCGACCTTCATGGCATCGATAGCAAACGATGAGCGCAATGGTCAGTGGGCGATGAATCGTGGAAGAGCGCGGAAGACGTGTCGGACGAGCCATTGAAATAATGGAAGAACGGGGACCATCGGCTTATGGTGGTCACCGAGACCGCGTGGGGCTTGTTTCCAGGGGAGGGATCCTCTGTAATGAAAACGTCTCGAAACAGCAAATTGCACTGCACCTTTGAGAAACTCAGCAACACCGCCAGAGCAGCACTTCGGACGTAGGAAAGAAGACGAGAAACGGCGCACGAGCAGATAACTAGCTCTCGAGAGAACACAACTCCAAGCCTCCCATCTGGCCGTGTGCAGTCGTGTGGGCAACCCCATACTGAGTAACTGACGGGTCCAATTGGAATTTTGAATTGTCCGTCGCCTTGAAACGCGCCGAGCCATTTTGACCAGTCAGCAAGGTTCAAGAGTATAGCCTGGTAAAGTGGGACCGTCGCAGCGGGCTTGTCAAGCCTTCACCGCTTCGGTCTCGCACAGTCTGTGTGACAAAGATACAAGTCGGTTTCATGCCGATCTTGCCGAACCGAGACGGGCTCGGGTGTCGCCGGTCGGAACTCGGACCGATTATACCATTTGATCGGCGATCTCCCCAGCACCTCGACCCAATCTCGACCCCACTGTCCCCACCAACGGCTGCCTCTCGCTCGGCGTGCGCAGGGCTCATATTGCGACCAGACTGCATAACGGTCTCGATCCCGAACCCGTGTTTTGTCAATCCCAACAAGGCTCAAGGAATGCAACCAATTGACATGCAATACTTGCCGTCGCCGGTGCCACCCCCGTGAAAGGCTATCTGCAGTTCGGAGTTTCCGACCACTCCACCGGGTATGAAATGGGAAAGAAGTGGAAAAAATAAATCGAAAAGGAAGGTTCCTGGAGAGTTCTGGGAAGCTCCGAGAAGCCCGAAATCCCAGGCTTACCTTTGGCAAGTACTTCACCAGGATTTCAACCGAAAAGATGTTTCCTCCAATGTGCTTAGTTCTTTCCTTCATCGCAATGTGTATCTCTCCCTCATGAAGAACATTTGCAGTTTTGAACAATCTAGATCGCAGAGAAATTATGGGCTGCATCATTCAAATTTTGAGCTTGAAGCCCAAGAGCTGGACCTGGATACCTTCCGAGCTCAAGAGAGACTCCCCGAGTTTCTCATGAGTTCCTCCGAGTTCAAACTTGATTTACTTGATGCAACTGGTAAAGTAAGAAACACAAACGGCGTGTCACAACAGGGCCGTGGCGGTGCCGGCCTTTAAGTTCAGGAAGTCCAACGCGCTTCAGTGGGGGCCGGCGCTATAGCTACGCACACAGGGTGAAGAAACACATGAGCGAAAAGGCAGCTGTGGAGTTTCGGCCTGAGAAAACCAGAGAGTGCTACGAAGCAGAGCATTTCTGAAGAGCGTGGAGGAATGAAAGGCGGAATGTGGCAGTCGTCCGAGTCTTCCTTCCATGTAATCACCTGAGAATCAAGGTCAACGATGCCCCGCTCAATGCATTGCAGCGTGGGACCGAAGAGGCAACGCGCAGGGCCGAAGGGGCAAACGGTGTGTTGAAGCGGGAGGCCGAAGAGGCGAATCTCAGGGTCGAGGAGGCAGATCGCAGGGCCGAAGAGGCGATCCGCAGAGCTGAGGCCGCTGAATTAGAGCTGTTAGCGTAGTGCCTCAGTTACGGAGCAAGAAGTAACTCTATTAATGTAGTAAGTACCTGTTAGCGTAGTCTACAGGATGATCAGTATGAGGAGTAAAGTAAGTCAGTATAAAGAACGTACGCCTCAGTTACGGAGCAAGATGTAACTAAGGCTGTGCAAGTTTGCGTAAACTGTAAAGGAACGGAATGGGGATGACGGGATGAAAGATTATAGGTAGATTAGATTATACCGCTAACAAGAGCTCAAGCGGATATCGTGTACCCCTTGTCTGCACAGAATCGCTGATCTCGAACGTAGTAGAGCCCAACGTGAAGCAGAGCCTGAATATGCATATGGTGGGTCTGGAAATCCATCTGAGGCGCTTCCCCGCTTTTCTCCGCCCATCGAGGTTAATGCAGGAGCTGGCTGGTGAAGCAGGACTTGTCAGGTCCGGCAGGAGATCACTGAGCATTACATTCGGTCCGGCGGGCCCCGGACTGACCAAACGATTGCTATTGATTTAATCGATTATACCCCTCGAGACTTAATGATAGCCTGGTCGCACCTTACCGGTTACCCTGAAGATTTGTCAACGTGAAAGAATTCAAGACTTGAACGTGTTATCCACCAAGTAAGAATCAGAACTTGAACTCGCCATTCAATAACCCCATTTGAGTCACGGATCAGAGATATCGAGCCCAAAGCGGTAGGATTTACGTCCCTGTGACGGAAAGTCACAGTATCACAATAGGAGCGAGATATTCTGGACTCACACGTAAAACACTATAGTAGATAAGTGTAAACGAGTACAACTAACAGCGTCGACCAAGGCCATATATACATCATGCCCAATGCCTTCGTGATTTAACGTTCAACTTTCAGAGGCGGAAACCTATGACGAGGGTTCGAGGGACTGGCCCATGCCGTTTGTGCCTCTTCAGGTGTTGAGTTGGCAATCCGGGGCGGTTCGCGGCATAGCTTTGCGAGCGGAGCGCGAACGGGAAAATTGGGAGCGGTTCCTCGGTCACCGCAGTGCTTCGTTAAACAGCCCACCCACCGGAACATTTTTTTTCCATTGTATTCAACATCTTGGGACTTGTCCTACATAGTTCAACGACTCTTTGGATTTCTGTTTGTTCGAGTGTTGCTTCGAGCCCCGCTTTCATCCATCTCTTCAAATGCGATGAGCGGTGACTCGGAGCGCAAGGTTCAGGAAGTATCGAGCAGCGACACACGGTGTCAAGAAGTGTGTTCGAGGAGCCCTCCAGAACCCAAGTACAGCTGTGCCGAGAGCCCCAGACCAGTTCTGCGCACAGTGCTCATACCTTCGTAGTACCTTGATTTCAGATTGGTAAGAAAACATGGAGGCAAAGTGGAACGGACTGACAACTGGTCGCCGAGCAGCTCGGCCCTCGTCATGAGGCCCCAATTCTTCGTGAGGACTTCGCGATTTGACCTAGAGCCAATCGCATGAGAAGACAGATAGTAGATCGAACCGATGGAGACGCACTCCGTTACGAGGCCCTTGAATAGATCTATCATCCTAACACCCTTGGCGTTTATTATTTTGATCTTGAAGCCGTTGGGTGAGGCGAGCCTCTGGGGGACTTCGATCCTGACCATCGTGACCACAGGAATCGAGACGAAATCGTTGGCGAGTGCGAGGTCAACGAGCGCGTTCCCGGTATTGAAACACACGCCGGGGAGGTCGTGACCCATTACGTAGGCGGTTTTGTTCAGTGCGGGATGTAGCTATGGCGGTTGGATCAGTGGTGCGTATATGGGCTCGAGGAATAAAGCTTGCCCTGACTGGCTCAGATCCTTCGACCGACTCGTCGCGACGGCGTTTTTCCCCCGAGTCATGCCGGTAACAGCCTGTCCAGCACCCTGCGACATCAGAACATCGAGAGAATTTTAGCAAGAGTCCACGCACCGGGTGGAACGTAGACCGTACTGAGGCGCTTGAACGTCTGCACGGAGAGCGCGGGATCTTGGGCAACGAGTTCGTTCCATTGGGCGCATACGGCTGACACAGAAAGCAGGGATTCATACGACAGATTGAGGAAGACCTTGGTCAAGAGCTCCACAGGGAAGTCGCGGAGAGCCTGCAACGCATGAGAGAGGGTCCTGGATCACAATGAAAGCACCCACCATCGACGACGTGGTCGAAGAAGGAAGGGATGAAGGTCTGGTCGCCTACGTAAGACAGACGTAAAGCGTTCGTCTGCAGTCCAATTATTCACGCTCATGTACCAAAACTTAAACATATACTTACTAAAGTAACCACCAAACCTTCCAGCGCGGGGCGTCATTCTCGTAAGATTCTAGCCGAGAAGCATGATCCAGAAGCCTCGATGGTGCAAACTCGTCGTTTGAGGGCAAAACTCATCCAGGATTCCAAGCCATTCCGAATTTGAGTCCGTGAACGAAGCTGTCGATGCAAAGCCATGTAAGCTCACCGCATGGAGAGTGGTCCGGGAGAAGAGTCGGTGAAGACTAGTACACACAAACAGACCTGGAGGCTGGTGGCACCGTGCACGTAGCAGTGAGCTGTGGCACAGTTTCCCCAGGCCTTGCGTAGCGATAGAGCGATGGTCTGATTGACGATGACGCTGAGGCTCCAGTAAATCACTAGGAATGAGCTTGGAGTTTTGAGGTAACCCAACTTGACCGCGGCAGGACGGACTGTGTTACTGCACGTCACGCTGTCACCCTGTCCTCGATGGCGACCAAATTCCGGCACCGCGCCCAGAACGAGGAAGAGGACGCGTCGGCCCTCAAGCTCGGCGCTGGTACATATACGAACCCCGCGGCATATCCACGCTCACTGCGTCTCCGCGTTTCCAGAGTTCAACAACGCCGGTTGTCTGCTCATCTCTGAGGTGAAGTACCTGCTCGAGAACCGGGACAAGGACGCTCCAGACACCAAGTGCGTGGTGCCAGTCTCGCCCAGGATCTGAAGGGCAGGGTCTTACTGCAGTCTCTGGGTTTGGGGCGCAGGGTGTACAACAAGACGCTCGAGTACGTGAAGACGTTCACGAAATTCAACACGACCGATTCTGCCAGCGCGGTCCGCGAGTGCGTCTTTAACCCGGATTTGGGATGGAATACTGACACCATCCAGCACCCTCCGGCGGGAGCCCGCGCTGACGCAGTTTGAGACCGCGCAGATCGCGAATCTGTGTCCCGCGACCGCCGACGAGGCCAAAAGCGTCATCCCGAGGTAAACGCGTTATCCGTCTCATGCGCGTCTGCTCAAATATGCTCGAGTCTGGTGAAGATCGACGATGACCGTCTCGAAGCGCTGCTGCGGGACATCCAGACAATGCGGAAGTACCAGTCATGACCACCGCTTCCACCATCCAGTCTTGTATTCGTATGTATATGGGTACAATACATGTTCTTGCGTGCTGCGACCGCGCAAACCAAAAGCCTCGAACGATCCCCTGCATCAACCCTCCGTATCTATACGCTTCCGCTTGTCCACCTGCATCTCCTCCTCATCCTCCTCCTCGGCATCCATGCTCTGTTTACCGTCCGGGAAGCTCGTCGCGTCGAAAAGCTTCTTTTCCTTGAACGGCAGCTTGCGGTGCCGGTCCTTGATCACCGCCGCGGGCGGGATGATCCCCTTTGGATTCAGGTAGAGCAGGTCGTCCCCGCCATACCCGTCGACCATGCGTATCCACGCGTCGAACCTGGCTCCCGTCTCAGGCTGGCAGGAAGGGGCGAGCAAGAGTTGCACTCACAGCCCGTCGCGGTCCTCGACACGGCGCATGTTCTCGTAGATGTATGTCTGCTTAAACGCCGCGATCGCATCCTTGTGCACCTCAAAGTCGATGGGCGGCCGGTAGTCCGCGTGCTCGGGGGTGAGCTTCTCGTTGATGCGCGCGACCCTCACGTTGTATGAGTCGAAGATGGGCTGCTCGAGGAGCAGCCCGAGCGCAGGCATTTTGGGGATGAAGACATCCCGGGGGCCGTAGAGCTGGTGGGCAAACCGCGTCAGACCCGGCAAGCCGCGCGGGCGGAGCAACATGCGGACCTCGTCGATGATGTGGGGCGGCGTCCCAGTGCGACAGGCGAGCACAAGCGCGCTGATCATCTTGCGCTGGAGAGGATGAGTCGGGGGCCGCACCGCGCGGTGAAGGGACGCACAATCTATGCATGACGATGGGCAAGTATGAGGATTGCGCAGTCAAGCTTGCTCACCTGATGCATCATGAAGCTCTGTCCGTGGAACAAGACGCTGATCCACTCCGTCTCGCCGTACACCACCGGGTCCGCAATCTGGACCATGCCACAGATGAGCCGACGGCGTCCATCAAAGCCAGCCCAGCGGACGTACCACGATATTCTTCATGATCCGCTGGTTGCTGCGGTCGCTGAACTCGCCGTTGACCGTGAAATTGTGGAAGTTGTGCGTCGCGATGTACTTCTGTGCGGCCGTGCGGAGTTGTTCGAGCTGGGCTGCCCCGATGCGCCACGCGCGCTTGCGCACGAGGTCATCCCGGTCGTCCGTCGGCGCGCCGCCCGCCCAGAACGGGTGGTCAGCGACAGGGGACGGCGTCGCCAGCGGAAGGGTCACGGCGTGCTTCGTAAGAACACAGTATTGGGGGGATCTCGGTTTTGGGGGTATTAGGAGGTACGACGGGAAGAAGTACGTGTATTTCCGGCTGTCGCATAGCCTGCAACGGATGTCATGCGATGGTTCAGGTCATGGCTGCAGAAGTATGCCTACGTGCGTGGATTGAATGAATTTTGGACGCGGACCTGGAGGCGCGCCGTGAGTACGCAAAGTGCGACAAGGTAGGTTCATACAGTCCCCCATAGCCGAATTTCTGGCGGCAGCTCCTCATTTATGCGCGCAATCATGTTTGACACCCCGGGAACAGAGGTTATCATTTTGAGGGACACAATGTTGCCCGCGGCATGCACCCCAGCATCGGTTCGTGCGGCACGAGCGATATTAACCTTGTTATGAGGGTCGAAAATGAAAAGGTCAAGGGTCAGCCCGCCTGGATTGTATGAAGATCAAGCACCTTGACAGGGTCATCCGCATTGTCTTCCGAGACAGCCCCCGCGCGCACCATCGCATCGAAAAGCTCATTCTCAATCGTCTTCGCATTTTGTTGGCTCGAGAAAGAAAAGTCAGGACGTACGCGACGGGGAGAGATCGACTCACATCTGCATCCCGCTGTACCCCGATCCGCAGAACCCGATGAGCAGCGCGCACATGCGCTTAGGCAGCCGTGGCGCGGACGATCGTGGCTCCGCGCCCGTTTTGCCGCTCTCCAGGTCCTCCTCGTTCCGCGTCCTCCGCCGCCGTCCGGCGTTTTTGGTGTCCTTGTCTTTCCCCTTGCGAGAGCCGGGGTACCCGGAAGCGTCACGACGCTTCCCTTTGGCTGCTCCGTTCTCTGGCAGCGCGTCTGGTGCATCCTGAGTCGTTTGCGAGGGGTCCGCCTTGGTTTTCGCATCCACGATGGTCAGCTCCCGCTCCTCCAACGCTTTTATGCGTTTAGGCTGGGGATCTTCTCCTTCTTCGTGTGTACGCTTCGCCACAGCCGGTATGTCCATATTGCCGCGTATACTCAGAGCGTGAGGGGAAGTTTTGATTCGTTCACCAACTTGAATTGAAGACTCGCGGAAGCGATGTATCCAAGAGCGAATTACAAGGTTCCTAGGCTTGCAGAGAGAGCAGAGAAAGATTGGGGCGGACAGTCGCGGGCGAGAAAACAGAGTTCACCGAGATGGTCGCAAAAGTTAAGAACCTTCAGTTTAGCCAAACACGCTCCTCTACCAAGCTATCAAGTCTGGAGAAGTCAAGGAAAATAAGAGCAGCGCGTTTCCAAACGCAGGACCGTCCCCCAGAATAATACAGGCTCTATCCGACCTTACTACTATAGATACATCCAGCAGATACACTTCGACCAAAGTACAGTCCAATTAAATCACAGCACACAGAACAGAAGCTCTCCAAAGCTCTAAGGAAAACGAGGCCCGATATACTCGAGCCCAGAATGGACAGACGATCTAGACACCGCGGACCCTTTGCGCGAGCGCGGCGATGGAGCGGGGATCGGTACCGCGCCGGCGCTCGTGCTCGCAAAGTACGCGGGGTCGACATACGTCGACGCGTCGTACCGCGCATAGTTGGTGCCTGCCGAGCGCATGGACGCGAGCGACGCGTTCGACGCCTGGCGTGTGAGCGCGTGGTCCGCCGTCAGCGTCGGACCCGCCACGTACTCCGTGTTCGTCCACCCGGACTTGCGGCTGGCGTTCGAGATGGCGCTGAGGGGCCGTGTGGGCAGGGCGTCCTCGGCGCGGGCGGCGACGTCCACCGATGTCAAGCGGGGCCGGTTTAGCCCGGTGCTGCTTCCGCCGTACGCGGAGCCTCGATAGTTGTCCAGTCCGGACGACGGACGGGGGCGAGAGTCATTGGAGACCCCGCTGTCGGCCAGGAATGCGGCAGGTGCGATGGGCGACGATATGCTCTTGCCCTTGTACGTCACGGGCGCCGCGGGCTGCTCTGTAGTAGACTGCGGTACGAACCCAGCCGGAAGCCCGTTCGGGGCAGCCGTGGGCAGGGGGCGCGCTTGATAGTTGGGGCTGAGGTACTGCTCCGTCGGCGCAGCCTCCATCCGCAGCGGCATGTAGGACGACGACTGAGGTTGCGGGTCAGCAGCATGGGTAAGCGAAAGCCTGCGCCATACCGGATGCTCCACGCTGAGCGGGTTTGACAACGGGGAGCCGACCTCGGACGGCGAGATCGGGCGCTTTTCCTTGACACGGCGCAGACTCGGGCGACCAACCAGTTCGGCGATGTTGGGCTGGGACCACCCCGACTTTCCGGTGCTGCCAGACATGCTCCTCGCGCGCATGTGCCCCAGGGGGACAGACGGATCCGGAGGCGACAACGGTGCGGGGAACGTCAGCTGGATAGGCTGCCGCAAATTCCGCGGGGGACGGCTCTGTGACGAGCCCATCTAGGTTTAGTATTAGCAAAGACCGCGAAAGCAAAGATTAAAAACCCGACCTCCGCATTGAGCGCGGCATCCCGCCGCCAGGCGCCAGGCAAATCAGGATCCGAGTATCTCAACTCGTCGGCGATAGCCTGTTTCTTGTCCTTGGGGGGCGGCGGAGGCGGGACGAGCGACTCGGCTGGGGCGTGCACGCTCCGCGCACGCTGCGAGCCCTGCGCCGCGGAGTCATCCCACCCGCGAGCGCCACTTGCATACGCATACGTCCCTCGCGGGCTGCGCGGACTCTCCTTCAGGTCCGGCCCATAGTCCGCGGTCAGTTTCTGGCTCTTGACCCCACTCGCAGAGAGGCGCGAGTCCAGCGACCCCTGTCGCGCGTGCCACGCGGAACGCCCCGTGGCGGACCCCGCATTCGAGCGCCCCGCGACAGAGCCGGCGTTCGATCGCGCGCGCTTCGACTGGTACCACGACTGCCGCTGCGCCGGCTCCTCAGGCTGGGCGCGGTTGTACCATGACTGCGGGCGCGCGGCGTCGGAGGGCGGCGCGGCGGGCAAGACGGGCTGCGAGAGCTGGAACGGCGGCGGCAGGGGGATCTCGCCCTCTGCGGATGCGGAGGGGATGTAGTTGTCCGGCATGCGGCTGACAGGCGGCGGGAGCTGGTACTGCGATTCTCGAGAGGGGGGCCGACGGGGTGGCGCGTCGTGGGCACTCCGTGGCCGGTCTGGGCGGTGTTGTGGCTCTGGCTCAGCGTGACCGAAGGTTGAGGGAGGAGGGATCGAGATCGGGTAGAGGGAGAGCTGCGGGGAGGGCGGAATGGAGGGCGCGGGACGGCGGACGTGCTCAGTTTCAAAGGGGCGCGGGGCCACTGTCCGGGTCGGGCCGGGCATGGCCACTGCGGGGCTCGGGACAGGCATGGCTTCTGCGTGGCTAGGAACGGGCATCGATGGCGGCGCTGCAGGCGGAGGGCGAGGGGGCGAGGGAGGGACGTCAATGATGTTCGGGGGCCGAGGTGCTGGCGTCGGAGAGGCATCTATATCACGGGCGGGCTGCGACGGTGAGCTATCTGCCTCCAAATTATACCGGAAATCCTCGTGCTGCCCCGCGGTGTAGTTGTCGTCGTCCTCTGTGTCCAGGTACGCTTCCTCCGGATTTATGCTCCGCGTATACGCCATTTCCTGCTGCGCCTTGCGGAATCCCGCCTTGAAGCCGAGCTTTCGGCCTTCCTCCAATGCCTCGCTCACGAGCCTCTGCGCGTTCAGTTGTCTGGCAGTAGTGCGCGCCTGCGTAGCGGCTTGCTCTGCGTCGTCGCGCTGGCGCTCAAGAAGCTTCACCACCTCCTGAGCCCGCTGAATCTGCCTCTGCGCGTGGTCAAACTGGAATTTCCATAGCCTCAGCTCCTCGTTCGTCTTGGCCAACGCACGTTCCGCCTTCACCTTGCTTTCGGTCATCGCGCGAAACTGGTTGAGGGTTTCGTGGGTGAGACGTTCTGCTTCGGCGGTGCGAGAGGCCTCGGCCTCAAAGCGATCGAATGCGCGGTGCAGAGCCTTGCGCATTTTCGTACTTTCGTATTCCTTCTCTATCAAGAGGGTAAGAAGCTGCCTAGAAGAGATATTCGCGTAGGCTTGTTCTCTTTGGCGCCGGAAACGCTCCGATGGACCTCTCTGACCATGTTGCACACGATCGATTTCGCGTTGCAGCTGCGTCGGAGAGGTCGGAGACAAAAGCTCTGTGCGAAGGGACGGTGATTGTCTGGTTTCATGTATGAAGTCAGGGTGAGTGGGACTGGGAAGGCAAGGGACTTGAAGTCAGAGCTATACTTGTGCTGGCCGGACTGTCCCACCTTTCTTCTTCCTCGTCAGAATAGGCGGGGAACGACATTGAGGGAACAGTGAGCTCAGAGCATAGATATACAAGGAGTAAACGCGTCAAGAAGGTGAAGATGAGTGTGGGTCAAGATCCATCACGAGTGTTTGGTTCGGTGTTTGGTCATGGGCTGTGCCACTGGACACAGCCACATCCGTGTTCCGAGTGCCTTACGAGTCTCAGTCTATGACCTAGTCTCTCTAAGACAGACGCTATGATGAACAAGCTCGTTCCTCGCTCATCATAGTCTGTTAGGCCCCGATCGGGTGCACTGCCTAGGGAAGGCAGACCCGCCAAAAAATAGGCAGATGCCTTGGCCTGCTCCGCTTCGACCCCAGCGTGATTCGGCCCTGTCACTTTGGTCTAGCCCATCATTAGATGCGATGATCTTGTCAACCATCAAGCCGCTTCCCTCCACTTTCCCGCATTCCCGCCAGCCCCGCCATCCACCTCCCGCCGCGGCTCAGAGCGTCCCGCCCTTTGTCCATAGTGTCAAAAACATCATTTATGTCAAACCTTGCAATATAAAAATTAGGCTATACTACTCTGCTATTCTACGCGCAGATGGCTGCCTATGAGCGCCACAATTTGAAGCATTTTGAACAAAAAAGAGGTGCCGTCGACGAGGAGAGCGATGAGCAGAGGCATGTTGCCATCGTGAGTTTGTCGTGAGACATGTTGCCATCAAGGCAAACAAAGCGCGGTGAGATTTCGGATCACTGTTACTGATGTGACGAGAATAGGCAGAGGCAGTCTGCCTTCCTAGGCAGTGCACCCGATCGGGGCCTTAGTTACCGCGCCCTTGTGACAGGCGTCGCATCTTATTACGTAATGATGGGCGATGCACAACCAAACAGCTCATTTATTTCACGCGTCTTCGACGCGTTTCTGCCTCTTCCTTCGCATTTAGACGCAAGGTATGCCCGGAATCAGATGTACGGAGCTAATAGACTATTTTAGACAGCTTTTTGTCTTCTTCCAGCTGAAATGCATCTCCTCACCAGTGGTCGGCTAATTTGATGCACTGTACTTCATTCTCCTTTCCTGCACAATATGTATAAGGCAAATTGGTTCCCAATGAGCATCTAGTGTGGCTCTCATGTAGTACCTCACGTTTTGATAGCCCAGCGATGATCGTGTCGCGTCCGGCGCGTCCAGTCGCGTCCACTAATGCCTACACGTGACTTCCCAAAACGGTGATTATATAATAAGCCTCGTCGCCTATTGTGGTGGCGCGGTAACCACAGGACTAGTCTATGACCAACGATCTGGTCGTCAATCCTTCTTGAGACAACCACTAGGAAGGAGCGTGAAAGCTATATCTCTCAATGAACCGCAAGCGATTCAAGAGCTTCTCAATCTGGAAAGAGCCGGTTTTCCCTGCCGCTACCGGACACCCTGAAGAAGCCTCGTGAACCTTCATCAAAGGACGGTCCGGAAGAGTTCTCTTCAAGGCAAAATCTGGGGTTCTACCTGTTTAAAAGGTGGATTTTCTAGTAGGGGAGATCTTGGGCATTGAAGGCTTATCCAGGCTTATCCGCTGAGGGGCTTTTGGAGTCTGTGGCAAAACCTATCAAGTGAGTGGTTTGAGCCCCAATATAAAACGCTTGAACTGGTGATCTGCTCACAACTGAACATAGGCGGAGGCTTGGGACGTGCAGGCCAAAAATCGGACTTTCGGGTGTACTTATACGGCCAAATTCGGGTCAGTGCGGCAACCTATTTAATACTTTTCGAGGCCTGGTTTGGGATCTCTATCGGACTAGCCCTTGGTGGAGCTCCACAGGGCCTCCATGAGGCTTCGAACACGGGGTCAGAACGACTAAATTCGTTTTTTCTATCTATCAAAACATTCTGACTCTCTGAGTTCAGACAGAATCCAACTGCAAAACACCGTCGGCTCACAATTTCCCTCAGACTTATCGCCTCTTTGAACTCTATCCTCGGCTTGCGTTTTTTTTGCAGCATCGTTTTCACGAATTTCGTATTGAGGACGATCGCCGTTGACCGCGGCAGGAATCCGAATCGGAGTTCCGAATCGGGGAACCCGCCGGTGCATGGCGAGGGGATCTGGGAGAAAGGGGAATCGGACGTTGATGGAGGTGAGGTCGTGACTCGTCAAGGCTCAGGTCAAGCGACTCTACTACCGCCAGTGACAACTGGCCTCGACGAGAGCCTCTCTGCTGCGACCGCGATCGGGGCGACAAGTCGGGCTGGCGACGGACTCAGCCGCGACTGCGCAAATCGCCTGCCATGTTCCGCGAGTTGTCCTCGCCGCTGCGGCTCTTTGTTGTTGAGCCCCACCTCATGGAGCCGACCTTCTTGGCGCATTCGGGTGGGCTTAAAATTCCGCCTTGAAGGTCTGGTCTGATTGACTCTTGCTGTCTCTCTTTCTCGACGTTAACCCGTGCATGTTCACTGCCAGCCGCGAACAGGTCCAGGGCTTTTGGCTTGGAATGCGCACGCAGTTGCGCGCGAGTCGAGTCGAAGCGGAGCGGCGCGGGCGTGCATGCGAACGAGGCGCAGGCAGCGGAAGCCCGCGCTGAGCTTCGCATTCGGCTTCAAGCAGATGCAAGACTTGAGAGACGAATCAAAAGCAGGCGCGCGGGAGATGAAGAACGGGGCTTACGCGCTGAACTTGAACTTCGGTTCAGGTTCAGCAATTTGCAGAACCCCGAACCTGAACGCCAGCCACTTCGCTCGACATTGAATACTTAGAGAGGCTCACTGTTTACAAGTACAGTTTGAATCCCTGCTTCTCTCCACTATGGAAAAACAGCGAGTCCTTCTGCTTGGCGCAACCGGGGCGACAGGAGCGTCTACTTTCATTGGCTTGCTCGAAGATACTGATTCCTTCGCACTTGATGTGGGATTTCTCAAGTTGTCTGCGAACTCAGGACTACCGCGTGCTTGATATGGTGGCGCGGTGGCCCATTTCTCCGTCGTGGTGCTTCAATAATTGGCTCGAGTTTGTGCCCTGGTAAAGAAACAGTACGTGCTGGTCTACGGAGTACTGGCGACGAGGGGGTCCGAGTCGAGCCATCCGGCAAATGCCGGATTGGTTCAATTTCGAGTCCAGGGATAATATTGCATCAGCGTAGTGGTACAGGCAAGGAACTCAGGAGATTGGGGCATGTACTATGTCTCAGACCTATTTATTCGCATTGCGATAGTCCTATAGGCTCAATGAGCGAACGACGGTGAAGATCAAAGTGGCAGGGGCACCTTGCCGCTGAATTTCTCTGCGAACGTGATGAGAAACTCGGTGATTTCTTTGGGGCATTCGTGATGCAAAGCGTGGCCACGGCCTTCGAGCCATATAGCTTGGTAGTTCGCCATGAAATGTGGTTTCACGATGTCCTCGATGGTTTGCTTGCCTCCCGCTCGATGACCGTCAACCTTGCCTTGAATGACCAACAAGGGCAACCCGTCCTTTCCTGCCTTCCACAGGGGCTCTACATCCATCTCTCGAGAGAGACTCAAGCCCAGGACGGCGGCAGGTAAGCTGTGCCCCACATACATGCACTTGGTGCTGTAAGGTACGTTATCGGGATCGGCGAAGAGCTTCTCGGTGAATGTCACACCAGCGCGCTGGAATGCCGGGACATCGTCTGTGGACATCAGTCCCGGAAGAGCTTCTACGAGGGCGGGCGCCGCAACTGCATTAGCGAGTTCCCCCGTCGAACACATCCCCGAAAGATATACCACCCCACCGAGGGTCGCCGGCGGTAGATGCGCCACAACATCGGTTGCAACCGCAGCTAGAACAGGTGCGGGGTGAGAACGGGTATGTTAATCGCGAGGATACACTCACCGCCCATGCTCCTAGCAGAAGAATTGGTTATAAGCCCGTTCTGAACACCGGACATGCTGCCCTCACCAGCCTACTAATACCGGCTTTTGGAGCTCGAATGCCTCCATGACAGCCCTGAAATCATCCGCAAACATCTTGGACATATATGCGCCAGGAGTGGTGGGCTTTCCGCTGCGTCCGTGGCCTCGCAAGTCATAACGGACCTGGTTGAAAGTGACGTATAAGGGCGTTGAACTGAACGGACACGCGGAGGGAGCTCACAATATAGAGGTTGTCCAGAAGGCGCTTCTCAGCGCAGAATTCGTCGAAAACGCAGCCACTCAGTGCTAACCCGGCGAGCAGCACAACATGAGGTTTGTGTGGTGCTCCCGTTGCTTCGGCATATATGTGAGTGCCGTCAGTGGATTCAAGTACCTTGACAGTAGATGGAGGAGGGACCATGACGGCGACAATGGTGTGCGGGGTGCAATGAATGTTATCGATTGTATCGGTCACTAAATACCTATGCATTTCCGTTCTATCAGCGGCGCGACCCTGAAATAGCGCTGTTCAACGAACAATGATGGGGTTTGATCTTGTTTCGGCCGGCATCAAGCTAGATCGATGCACTGTTTTTAGCCATGAGAAAAATCCCACGGTTGTACTTGCTATCATGATACATATTCTTCGTCCTGACACGCTTCTCGGGACCTCTGAACCACACGCCCAGATGCCCTCAAACTCTCCCACAAATCAAACTCTGCCACGGCCGTAAGGGAGTTGCCAAAATTCGGGTATCGAATGTCAAGGCTGGAAAAGTGCGGTGATTCGTGAATACTTAGTCCGGGGTTCCTTCCGCTTCTTAAGCCACGCAGGATGCAGAGATTGGGTCGAAAACTGTCTACCATGATCTGCACATCATTCACAATATTGTTCGGACTGCCTCTCATGCTGGGCCTCATCATCACTGCCCGCTCGTACAAGCATGCCCGCAAGGGAAAGCTTCCGCCGGGGCCCAAAGGATGGCCAATAATTGGAAACCTGTTGCAACTGCGCGGCAAGAAAAGCTGGCTTCAATTCGCAGAATGGCGTAGGAGATACGGTGCGTCTCTTGCGCCGCTCCCAGCTTCGGCGCTCTAACTATTCCAGGCGACATATTTTACATCAATCTTGCTGGCCAGGATACGGTGGTTATAAGCAGTCTGGAAATCGCCTCAGAGCTCTTGGAGCGTCGTGCGGGAATCTACTCCGACCGAGCTCGTAACATCGTGGCGGGCGAGTTGTTAACCGGTGGCCTCGTTTTCGCATTTTCCCAACATAATGATGCATGGAAGCGCCAGCGCAGGGGCGCGCACGAGTACGTTCAAGCCTCTTTATGTCATAATTGCATTCAGAACCTGACGCCAGAGCGTGCCACGCAGAGCCTTGAATAAGCAGGTTGTGAAAGCCTATTGCCCCCTGCAAGAAACTGAGGCCATTCTCCTCATCTCGCAGTACCTCAGCAGCCCGGGAGAGTGGGAGAGTCATCTTCGACGCGCTTCCATGTCCCTTGTTCACTCCATCATGTACGGACTGCCCCCAGTGCTCGACTCCGAGGACCCCGATATCCTGCGCGTGAATCGCTTCACGGTCAGAGCTCTGGAAGCCGCAGCACCTGGCGCGTTCCTCGTGGACTCCATAAACTGGCTGGAGTATCTCCCGCGCTGGATGAGCCCGTGGCGGCGCTACGCGGAGGCTATTTTTAAAGCTGATTCGATATTGTTCGATGAGCTCTTCGAGGATGTCCGGCGCAAAGTGGTAAGTACTATGTTTTTCTTTCATTCGAGCATCATAAACACAGTGGTGCTGGCAGGAAGCCGGAGATGAGACCCCCAGCGTGGCTTCCAGTATGATTCGCGACCAAGAAAGCCTGAATTTGACGAACAGAGAAGCAGCCTGGGTTTCGGCCACATTATTGTAAGGGATCTCCCAGTATGAACTCCTGTTTATTATTCACTTATTCCATTCTTAGTGCCGGCGGATCTGGAACCGTGTGTACCCACGGCTAATATCGCTTCTGCTGACCGAGGATTCTCGAGACTCCGGCACAACTTTCGTGGTTCATGCTCGCGATGGTGTTGTATCCAGAAGTTCAGAGACGGGCGCAGGCCGAGCTCGACCGAGTTGTCGGTCGTGGGAGACTGCCCACGTTCAAAGACTATGATAATCTACCATACATTCGTGCGGTGGTCAAGGAGACTCTGCGCTGGAACGGAATCGCGCCGCTCAGCATACCCCACAGGCTTTCGCAGGACGATTATTATGAAGGATACTTCTTACCCAAGGGCACACTGTGCATTGTGAATGCTTGGTGCGCACTCTCAACATCCTCATAAGGGGCTTACTTAGGGACTCATACCAAGGTCCCTGCACCACGAGAAAGCTATTTATGGGTCGAACGCGTAACTATTCTCCGCTGCACGCCATAGGACAATATCACAGAGGTTATTTCAGATATGAATTCGAACCCGCAAGGTACTTGGTAGATGACCATACCGAGCTCCGGGATGCTTTGCCAGATACGAGGGAGGAAGGGCACCACGGCTTTGGGTTCGGCAGGCGGTACTTCTTCTCGTCCAATTATCCATCTCGCTTTCGCTAATCATGTTGACAATAGCATTTGCGTTGGCCGGCACGTTGTGAATAACACCATGTTCATCGACATTGCGTGTATCCTCTGGTCCTTTCATATTGAACCCACAGTAAACGAGAAGGGAGAGGTCTTCCATCCAGATCCAATGGACTGCATCGACGAGGGCCTCGTGGTGTAGGTTCTTGGTGTTGCCGGCCTACTAAGTTTGACTGAAGTGCGAATCCATTTCCAGGCGTCCGAAACCTTTCCCTTGCTCTATAACTCCTCGTAATGAGGATGTAGAGTCGGTGGTGTTACAAGCAAAGGAATTGCATGGATATGTGTAGCAGTATCACATCGAGGCTATACTTGTTATCCTTACTCCCAGAAGAAGCCAGAAATTAAGTGTCCCGCCCATAGACTTATCTAGCCCAGCCCTTTCGGCTGGTAAAGATCAAACATGAAGCAAAAATGACATACGGTCGTAGATTGTATGGACCCTGTGTTGAGTCTGTTGAGCTTCAAAGGATGATAATAATGATATAAACCAACTGATCGGGAAGATATAGTACGTACGGACCTGTCAACCTCAATTCCTGTGCGAGCCTTTTCGGAATACTGTACAGTTTCGTTCAATTCGGATGTCACAGGTCACAGGGCCCAAAATTTACGAATATATTCGTGCCTGTCACGGGTCACCGAGGGAATTTATGAACTTTCAAAAGGTGTCACGAAATCGCGAAAATGGGTCAAAAATTGCTTTTTTTTTGCCCAGCGCGCGCACCGCTCGGTTCTCGAACGGCACACGGCCAAAAATGGCGAGTTTGATGTGACTTGACGTGATCGGTGCCAAATGGGGCTGTTTTCTGCTGTTTTACTTCCACACGGACACACAAAGGCTGCTCCTCATTTGCTAAGAAACAAATTTCTGAGTGTATGTGAGAACCTCCTACTGTTTGCTGGCCTCTTCCGCAAAGAAACGGGGGCATTTACGAATTTTTTTTTGCGGTCACGGCCCAACCGGCCGATTTATGAAATCCGAAGTTCGGATGGGTGGGTCACAGGTCACAGGCGCGGAGAATTGAACGAAACTGTACAGTAATCCATTTGGATCCGATGAGTACTACTTAAAAGTTCATGACTCAACTGGGCCAAATCGAAGTTCCCCTGGAGCGCCAAACCTAAAGGTTCAGCAATTATATTACAACAAAACCAGTACACTACGAGGCTCTTATAATATGTGTCCGTCCCCCCTTCATCTGTGCTCCAGACGCTCCTGCCTAAATCAGGCCGATTGGGCGGGCGATGTGTCGCCAATGTGTCGCGAAAGACAGCGACGGCTGGAGCACTGAGGATGGTCCTCGGTAGGACGGACCGACTGCGCAACGCATCATACGCTGCAACAGGCTTGATGGGAACCGCGCCTGCTTCAAGACGTACTTCGAAAAACGGTCGTTTGACCATCTCCTCGTGAACCAATCGTGAACTTCAATCGCGATCGGGTCATCCACATCTTGCTCTACGTTTTCTACACCGCGTTCAACTCGCAGCCGGTGTATGCGATAGACAACCAGAACGTTCCCGCACTTCAGTGAAGCGCGGTAGCCCTGGGCGGCGCGATCGCCGCATCTTCGCTACGAACGCCGAGTTCTCGTACATCCCGACGACGTGGAATAATGCCTCGCTCCGCATGCGACGACTGCTTTTCCTAGCGATCATTCTGGCGCTGACGTGTGGGCCGACATTCTACATCGCGATCGTTGCGAGCTCCGGGGACAGGAGCTCAATGACACGTATCATCGGCGTGGTGCAAAGTCAGTACAAGTTGAATGATGAGCGAGCGCGACGCACCGTCGCGCATCCCAGCGTACGTTGTGTCTGACGCATGCAGCCGGCGAGACGCGCGCGGGGCTTGCGTGGTTTGGTCTGCGAGGGGAGTCAGTGCGCAGGCCGCGCGGGAGGGTGGCGACGCCGAGCCGGAGCTTGAGGAACCAGTGGCGGAGGGTCTCCTTGGTGATGGCGTCTAGGATGAGGTAGAACGCGATGCAGAAGAAAGGGAACGCGGCGCCGTCGTTGCGGGCGCTCTCCGCGGCGAGCAGGAGGCGGATGTGCGCGGGGACGTCAGAGGGGAGTCCGTCCCGATTGAGTTCTTTGTGTCCGTCGCGGTGACGCTGCTGTTTGCTATCGTGCCGTCGCTGTGATGAGGGGTCAACACCGTGAACGTCGGCATGGCATCGACAGGGATCGACGCAGGCATGGTCTGTGGTCAGACTCTGCGCAAAGAACGAGATGCGGCGCTCCGCCTTGCTGCCGCGCGAAAAGAATTCGCTGTTCTCCTTCTCGCCCTGCGCGGTGAAGAACGGCGGCGTGCGTAGGCTGCGGCGGCCATTTGCCGTGTCCACCTGGTGTTACAGCATCTTCTGCACAGGCTCAATCGACAGGAGGTGCTCGCGGTGCATCGAGATGATGATCGCGTTCCAGATTTGCGATACGAGCACCTTGAACTTGTGCTTGGTCTCCATGTCCGACGTCGCGATAGTAAGTAGGGGACGCACCGTGCGCGCTCTCCGCTAAGCCAAGTTAAAATCTCCTGCAAGTTCCGGCCCAGAGTCTCACCCCGGCGCTCCCGAAGGCGAGGATGTCGAACGACCTCGTTTCTGGTCCGAAGATAAGCGGATGGCGTTGCTGTCGTCGCTCGGCAAATTCCTGGACATGCTTGAGAGGTCGTACGACGGGGGACAAGGGCGAAGAGAACTACATATGTAACCCCGCGCCCAACAACGCCGCGGAGAGAGATGACGTTGCCGAACGGCACACGTCAACGCCGAGAGCAATGTCTCTGCTTGCGCGATACTCTAGAGGACATGTGGAGTGAGCGCGGAGGGGGGCGGAGGGCGGAAGCTGACAATGGGGGTGAGAATCCGTGAGATTATGCGCCCAAATAAGCCCCGGCATGTGATGTTAACCGTCGGATAAGTTGCCGGGGCCGTCATGAGGCCCTTCGTAGAAATGCCCGGAGCAATATTCATTGAAGCTTTTAGCATTATGAACTTCTCAGTATTCTGCGCGCCCAAAAATCTTCTGCAGCTTTCAAGCTTATCAAGGTAGTTTACCCCCTATCCTAGAGCGGAAGCACTAAATCACATGACCAGGACGGTGGTACGACTTATTTAATTTAAATAACTTATTACGAGATTCCTCAGCAGCTATGTCTGAGGACGAAATCGCTCAATAGCTACTTATCTGGACTACTTCAGACATCCGCACGGTCGTACACAGAAGCTCTACGGCACGCACTTCAAGGTAGGGGCACTATGGGGACGCATGTTAGTCGGCGGCGGGCGCTGGTGATGTCGGACTCGCGCTTGTGTGGCACCGACTCGGATGGCAGAGCAGCAGCCTCAGCAGCACCGCGGCGTGTGCTTCAAGTTGAAAACTTGAAGCGCATACAGTAAGCCGGCTCGCGGGTGAGCAATGGGCATTCTTCCGCGACTGGGCTGCAACCGCCGGCGACGGCGCTTGGTGCGTACTGGGTCGTCTGGATGAATCTCACCCTGATCTTGATGTTGTTCGCAGCGGCTCGTGCAGGCGACGGACGAGACGGCGGTTCACCGCGATTGCGCTGCTGCAGGCGACCGCGGCGTTCAGATCTCAGCTCCTCGAAATTGGGTCGGCGGCGTCCATCATCTCGGGAGTAGCGCTCAGCTTTGCTACAGCTGCTCAAAAATGTCGTGCTGATGAGACGCAGGGCGAGGTGCCGCTGCGCGTGTACGCACCGGGGCAGTTTCTGGCGCTCCTGACGGTTCCGCTCGTGAGCGTCCCACCCGTGTTCCTTTCGTATGCATTCACTATGGCACAGATCGGTCGGTTCGGGAACATTGTCGCGAGGTGATCGTGACCGCGGCTCAAGCTGCCACTTCTCACCCGCCACTTGTTTGGTCCGCTCGAGTATGTCCACCTATGTCTACTCATCGCTTTCTCCTGTCCTGCATAAAGCACACCATGATGCTGTGTCGGAGGGCTCCATCAATCTGAGAAGTTCCTTGAGCACCGTGGTTCATGTGCGATGAGTATCCTAATCACACTGCGTGAAGATGCGCTGCTTCCGGAAACCTTTTCCCTACCGGATGGCGGATGTTGTGTGCCGCATACCAGACTATGGGATGTCGTGATTATCATCCTTCTCCCTTCTGGTCATTCGGTTCACATCGGTTGTAGGTTGCCAGAATGAAGCTAACTCTGCGCTCTATAAGCGCCAGCACGACTTTACCAACACTACAAAACACTGACCGTCTCGGTGCGATTCAGTACGACGTCTGTCCTGACTTCTGAGCTTAAGTACACTGTTTCTCAAGTTCCGTGTTTTCGTTCTAAGCATATCGGGCGGAAGAACAGCCCATAGACTGCTCACGATATCCAGCGATCTCCTCGGAACTATATATCGATGCTATATATCCATGTACAGGAATGTAACGGGATAAGGTATCATCCTCCCTTCTTTTCTGATTTGCCTTGAATATATGTTTACAGGTTCATTTTTAGATCCAATTGTTACCGTTCAACAATCAGATCGTGCGAAGGTGCGGCCCGTGCATCTTTAAGGATTGTGAGAATTTCAAAGCTGTGGAGAGCGCAGTCGGCGCTGATTGCATTAGATTTCTCCTCAGCTCGTCGCCCCATCGTCGCCCCGCAATATCGCTGCGATGTCAGACCCCGAAGGACCCCCGTACATTCTATCGGTATGGCGGGCATCAATGCAAGCGCCAGCTAACATTGAAACCGACCTTATCAGGCGCGCGATAAATCGGCCGAGTTTCAAAGGTAAGATTGTTGGCCCCCTCTTCGCCCTAACAATGAAGCATTTTGAAGACTCGACGCGATGCATGATGCCATTTCGCACTATTTTGGCGGAGAACTCGGTCCTGCACCCGTCACTGAGTTGGCTCCGCGTAGGATTTTAGATCTAGGGTATGCATCACACTTTTGATGTGAGATGGATACTTGATTATGTGCCAGATGTGGGAGCGGCGCATGGTGCTCTCGTCTATCACCATATTGGTCCCCAACTTCATCTGCTCTACAGGGCGATTCAAGCAGCAAGGCAGTTTCCCGAAGCCGAAGTGGTTGCGGTGGATATAACTGTGCTTCCCGATCGGTGAGGGTATTCCGGCAGTGCCACAGTATTTCCCGGCTGATACTCGCCAAGGGAGCTTCCTGGGAACATGCGATTTCATCAAGCAGATTTGACGGAGGCGTTCAGCGTCGAACCTGGGGCATTCAATGTTGTACACGCACGCTTCGTCATGTCGCACGTCAGTCTCTATTCTGTGCACTTGCCAACTTGTCTCACGGAAGGGACAGCTTCCGAACGGGAAGGAGATGATAGGGCGCGCTGCCCAATTGGTAACACCTGGAGGTCTACTGATCATTGAGGACATGGATATCAGTTCCACGGCGGGGACTGGTGGGCCGGCAATATTCCGCGTCATCTCCCATTTCATAAAGTTTCTTCGCGCACGCGGGGCGGACGCTGAAATTGGGAGTAAATTGGAGGCTATTCTGAACGCCCAGAGTTCTCTCGAAGATGTCAATATCATGCAGGTGACGGTCCCATTCGCTGGAAACAGTTCCGGTGAGTTTTCTGTTCCTTATCGGTATGCGCGGGTTCAAGTTGGGTCTAGATTCTGCCAAGAATGCACTGGGTGTCGCCATGAAGATGTCTGCGGCGGGGGCAATAGCCGCTGCTCACGGTCTACCAACAGAGATAGTCCAGCAGTACAACGAGGAACTAGACCGCTGTGGGTGCGAAGTTACTATTTACTTCTGCTGGGCTCGTGTTTCCTAGTCTATCCAAATTGACCGCGTTGTTGCGAACTCGATGCCACTTATCCAGAGTGTCACCCAGCTCACTGCATCTGGTCATCAAGTCAAGACTACGCAGCAGGCCGAACTAGCGGACCGCTTATTTGGGCGACTGTCACTATTTATCGATTTATCCTTGGGTCAGTGCCACTGGTCATATGTAATTGTTCCATGATATTCATCAGTGTTCCTCGATATTCCCGCTTGTTCTCCGATATTTCATATGTATGAGACGTGCGACTTTGTGCCGAAATGCCTGGGTGTTGGTGCTGCCAGCGTGTTCGAGTGCTCAGGCGTCAATAACTTCTCATATGCCTTTGATAAGTGACACTGCCGCCTCCGACCGTGGAGAGATTGAACACTTGAACGGAAGCGGTGTGCTGCAGTCAACACAATGAGCAATGTTCGTTCGGTATGCAGAATCTCACATACCTTATCAAAGCGTCAGCATCGTACTCGCCTGTGGGCTCGATAACACGTCCCGTCTCGTCGACCGCTTTGTTGATGTTGAATGTGGCTAAAATAGCCACAGCAGTTGTCCAGACAGAGGATACCGCCAGGTGTCGTCCCGGGCATGCTCTGTTACAATAATCAGACTGGACTCGGGAGATCTCCGTGCAACTGAGTAAGTACCTGCGTCCAAAACCGAAGGCTGCATCGATGTCCTTCACAGCGGGATTGTCAGGGGAGCCCCCGCTCCGGCCCCCGTTCCGGTTCCGGTTCCGGCTCCGGTCTCCGCTCCGGCCCCCGACCCCGCCTCCGCTCCGACCTCCGCCCCAGTCCCCGTTCCCTCCGTCGCTCCCCCCGTCGCTCCCTCCGCCCCCGCTCGCCCGCTCCCGCGACCCCGCCGGAACTCCGGTTCCGGATACCACGTGGCCTGTGACCGCGCACGGGACCTATGCGCGTCACTCCGGTTGCTCCGATCACCCCGCGCACGTGCTACTAGTCAGTAGGTATTTTAGGCGGCTCCGGGCGTGGGAATCCTCAGACGTTCTTCTCTTCGGATTCCCCACGCCAGGTGCGCTATACTTGTACTTAGTAGCACGGCCTGTCAATTAACCTTCGGATTCCCCACGCCAGGACCCTTGACTTCTCGGGCCGCGTGGTTGCCCTTACAGCAGAAGAACGTCTTCTAGGGATTAACCGGTCAAGATTGCGAAGTTCGGCGTCGAAGGCTCGGACAGCTCAGATAGCGCTCCAGCCTCACCCCATTCGAATCTTGCCCCCTCCTCCCCCCGCATCGTCGCCGACATGCCCGGCAGTACCCCCGTCGGCGCTCCTGGAGCTCCGGTTCCGGACCCGACCGCGGACGCCCGGATGTCCGCTATCGAGGCGAGCCTCGCGCGCTTGACCGCCCTCGTCACCAACCTGCAACCCGCACCTGCTCCGGCCCCTGCGGCACCCGCTCCGGCCGCGAGTCCAGGCTTATTCTCGGACATCACCTCCGCGAACAAAACGGTCCTCCGACCGAACCCCCCGTTCGTCTTCGACGGCGACCGGACCCAAGGCCGCGCGTTCCTCCACGCGGTCCGGACGTACATCCGGTTGGTTCCGGAAGGCTTCCGGGACGCCTACGGGGATCCCTCCGAAGACAAGGCCATCCGGTTCGCCATGTCCTTTATGGCGAAGGATGCGGCACAGCGCTGGGCCGAACGCCAGAGCGCCAAGGAGCCCTTCCCCTTCCTTCTCTGGGAGGACTTCGTCCGGGAGTTCCGGCTCCGGTTCATCGAGGAGAACGAGCAGGACCACGCCCTGCACAAGCTCGAGTCCCGTGCGTACCACATGGGCAATCGCGACATCTACCGGTACACCGACGACTTCGAGGACCTCGTCGACCTCGCCGGCTTCGAAGACCAGCTCATCAAGGTCACGAAGTACAGGACCGGACTCGACCCGGCGATCAACCTCGCCATCACCGGCTCGAGCGACCCTCCGGACCTCGAGGACTACCCCGGCTGGCGTCTCCGCGCGTACCGCCAGTACGAGTCGATCCAACGCTCAAAGATCGGCTCGACCGGAACGTCCGGAAGGTCCGCGCACGTTCCGAACCGTGCCCGGATGATCCCGGTTTCCCTTCCGGCCGCTCCCTCTGCCCCTCCGAGGTTCGCAGCGCCCCCGGCTCCCGCTCCGGTTCCGATGGACGTCGACCGGACCCGCGCGCGCGCTGCCCCCCGCCGCGGCTGCTTCCGCTGCGGCGACCCGAACCACTTCGCCCGAGACTGCACCGTTCCGGTCGACATCCGCGCGGTCGACGTGCTGGATGAGGTGATCCGGCAGCTGGACGGTGAGCTGCTGGAGGAGCTGCTGGCCCGTGTTGCGTCGTCCGAGGCCGCCGCGCAGCATTCCGCCGCCGCGGCTGCTCCTGGTCCGGAGGATTTTCCCCTCCGCGACGAGTGAGCAGTGCGCCCTCGTTCGCGTCCCCCAATCGTTTCAATGTGTTGTTTAACGAGTCAGACAATACACCCCTTTCCCCTATTGAAACGATAGACGCACCACCCCATCAAGGTCCGGCTAAAAATAGCGATGATGCAATGGAGCAAAGGTTCTCGAACTCTAACTCCAATGCGTCATCGCTGACCAATCCTCCGGCCGCTCCGGTTGCTCCGGACTCCGGAACCGCTCCGGTCCCCCCGGCAATCCCGCGTGCACCACGGAAGCCCTCCTGGGAGCGAAGGCTCCCGAAGCGCTACACCGTCGCGGCAATCCCGGCTCCCAACTCGCTGCACCTCCCGCTCGAGTTCATGTCCACCGATAGCGCTGCGAAGCTCTCGACCAACGGGCTCGTGGACTGTGGCGCGACTTCCGAATTCATCGACTCGGAGTACGTCGCTGCCAATCGGTTCCCGGTCCGACGCCTTTCGCAGCCGATCCCGGTCTTCAATGTAGACGGCAGCCCCAACGAGGCCGGCTACATCCGGGACATCGCGGACGTGGTTCTCACGTACAAGGGTCACAGCGAGCGTGTCCAACTCGCGGTCACGCGCCTCGGCAAGGAGAAGCTCATCCTCGGGTATTCCTGGCTCCGGAAGCACAACCCGGAGATCAACTGGGAAACCCGGGAGGTCAAGATGAGCCGCTGCCCTGCCGGTTGCGCTACGTGCACCACCGAGGCTCGTTCCGAACGCCGCGCGGCTCGCTCCGCCGCGCAGTTGCTCAAGCGGCTACGCTCCGGTCCGGTTCCGGCGATCTGCGTCGTAGACGTGGAGGACCGATCGGACGAGGACGAGGACGAGTCCGAAGACCCTCCGGGGCCTCCGGAGAATGACTCCGAAGACTCCGGTACCGAGGACGACGACTACCAGATCGAGGAAGGGGACCGGATATTCTATACCCGGTTCACCCCTTCCGAAGACATCCGGGCCACCGGAACCGTTTCACAGCGGTTAGCGGAGGCGTTCGCCCGGAACTCCGCGCCCCCTCCGGACTCCATTCCGGAATGGGCCCGGGAGTTCGAGGACGTCTTCAACCGGGAGTCGTTCGACTCGTTACCGGAGCGCCGGACATGGGACCACGCTATCGAACTCGTCCCGGATTCGAAGCCCGCGAACTGTAAGGTCTACCCGATCTCTCCCCTCGAGCAGCGCGAACTCGACGCGTTTATCGAGGAGGGATTGGCGACCGGACGGATCCGGCCTTCCAAGTCCCCGATGGCGTCCCCCGTCTTCTTCGTCAAAAAGAAGGACGGAGGCCTCCGGTTCGTCCAGGACTATCGCGCGCTCAATGCGATGACCGTGAAAAACCGGTACCCGCTCCCTTTGATCAACGATCTTATTAATCGATTGAAAGGAGCTCGGTACTTCACGAAGCTGGACGTCCGGTGGGGTTTCAACAACGTCCGGATCCGTGAAGGCGACGAGTGGAAAGCCGCGTTCCGGACTAACCGGGGACTCTTCGAGCCCTTGGTGATGTACTTCGGCCTGACCAACTCCCCCGCGACCTTCCAGACAATGATGAACGACATCTTCCAGGACCTCATCTTGTCCGGAGACGTCATGATATACCTCGACGACATCCTCATCGCCCATTCCGACCTCACACGCCACCGGGAGATCGTCCGGGAGGTCCTCCGGCGGCTCCGGGAGCACAAGCTATACTTGCGCCCGGAGAAGTGCGAGTTTGAGAAGTCGTCGATCGAATATCTCGGGGTGATCGTCTCTCACGACCACGTGGAGATGGATCCGGTCAAGGTCGCCGGAGTCGCCGCTTGGCCGGTCCCGGAGAACAAGACGGACGTGCTCCAGTTCGTCGGGTTCACGAACTTCTACCGGAGGTTCATCCGGGACTTCTCCGACATCGCCCGGCCCCTATTCGACTTGTCGAAAAAGGGCACCGCGTGGCGTTGGAGCGAGCCGGAGGCCACCGCTTTCCAGGCGCTGAAGGACGCGGTGACCACGGACCCCGTCCTGATCCTTCCGGACGAGGCCCGGCCGTACCGGCTTGAAGCGGACAGCTCCGACCGGGCTTCCGGTGCGGTTCTCTCTCAGGAGGGTCCGGACGGGAAGTGGCATCCGGTAGCGTTCTACTCCAAGAGCTTGAGTCCGGTCCAGCGCAACTACGAGATCCACGACAAGGAGATGCTCGCAATCGTCCGCGCGCTCGAGGAGTGGCGACACTTCCTCGAGGGCTCGCAGCATCCGGTGGAGATCTGGACCGACCACAAGAACCTGGAGTACTTCCGGAAGTCGCAGAACCTCAACCGGAGGCAGGCGCGGTGGTCGCTGTACCTGTCCCGGTTCGACTTCACGCTCCACCACAAGCCCGGGCGCCTGATGGGGCGACCGGACGCGCTGTCGCGTCGCCCGGACCACGGAGCGGCTCCGGACAACCAGGACGTCACCCTCCTGTCTCCGGAGCTCTTCCATGTCCGCGCGATCGAAGGTGTGGTGGTGACCGGACCGGAACGTCCGGTGCTCCGGGACATCCGGGACGCGCTCGCGCGTGGTCCGGACCTCGAGGACCCCCTCGCTATCGCCGCGCGAGAGGCCCTCAACGTCCGGGGCTCCCGGTCGCTCCGGTCCGCGGAGTGGCGTGTGGACGACGGGCTGCTCTACTTCCGCGGCAAGATCGTGGTCCCCCGGGATCACGACCTCCGACGCCGGATCTTGGAGCAGCACCACGATACCCGTGTGGCGGGGCATGCCGGCCGCTTCAAGACGTTGGAGCTCGTCTCCCGGAACTACTGGTGGCCCCAGTTGTCCCGACACGTCGGCCGGTATGTCGCGACGTGCGACTTGTGTTGTCGCACGAAGGCGCTCCGGAAGCTTCCGGTCGGTGAGTTGCACCCGACGGAGGTTCCGGAAGAGCGCTGGAGCACGGTTTCGGTGGACTTCGTCGTCGAGCTTCCGGAAGCTCACGGGTACGACGCGGTGATGGTCGTCGTCGACGCGCTCGGGAAGCGTGCGCACTTTAACGAGTGCCACACGACCCTGGACGCCGTCGGAGCTGCGCGGTTGTACTACCGGAACGTGTGGAAGCTCCACGGGACCCCGGAGAAGTATATCTCCGACCGGGGTCCGCAGTTCATCGCGGAGTTCACCCGGGAGCTGTGGCGCCTCATCGGAGTCGCTCCGGCGACCTCCACGTCGTACCACCCGCAGACCGACGGTCAGACCGAGCGCGTTAACCAGGAGATGGAGCAGTTCATCCGGCTTTTCACTAACTACAAGCAGGATGACTGGGACGAGCTCCTTCCGGCCGCCGAATTCGCCTACAACAACCACATCCACTCGTCGACGCAGCAGGTCCCGTTCATGACCGATACCGGACGGCTCCCCCGGATGGGGTTCGAGCCGAACGGGTTGCGCTCGAAGGTGGAAGCGGTTAACGAATTCCGCGACCGGATCGCCTCCGGAGTTTCCGAAGCCCGGGCAGCGCTCGTCAAGGCTAAGGAGGAGTACAAGCGGTACTACGATCGCCGGCGCACTCCGGCGCCGGAGATTAAGGTAGGCGACCGGGTCTGGCTGGACGCCTCCGACATCCAGACCACTCGCCCTTCCGCTAAGTTCGCGCACCGCCGCTTGGGGCCCTTCCGGGTGCTCCAGGTCATCGGGCGGGGCGCGTACAAGCTCGAACTCCCTCCCCGGCTCTCGCAGCTCCATCCGGTCTTTCCGGTCGTCAAGCTTGAATTGGCTCAGGACGACCCCTTCGAGGGTCGGACTGGCTATGACGAGCCTCCGCCGGTCCTCCGCGGTGCTCCGGACGCTCCGGACGCTCCGGGCGCCGCTCCGGACGAGCCACCTGAGTGGGAAGTCGAGGCGATCGTGGACGCGAAGTACCGGTGGGGCTCGCTCTGGTATTTCGTGCAGTGGAAAGGTTATAATTCCTCTCATGATTCGTGGGTTAAACACTCCGACGTTTTCGCTCCGGAACTCGTCGCAGACTTCTACCGGAAGTACCCCCGCCGCACCACGCGCCATCACGACCGCCACCTTCGACTCCCTCCCCTTCCGAGACCCCGACGTCCACGTCCGGACGATGCGTCGAGGCGCCGCATTCCAAGGGGGGGATGGTGTCAGGGGAGCCCCCGCTCCGGCCCCCGTTCCGGTTCCGGTTCCGGCTCCGGTCTCCGCTCCGGCCCCCGACCCCGCCTCTGCTCCGACCTCCGCCCCAGTCCCCGTTCCCTCCGTCGCTCCCCCCGTCGCTCCCTCCGCCCCCGCTCGCCCGCTCCCGCGACCCCGCCGGAACTCCGGTTCCGGATACCACGTGGCCTGTGACCGCGCACGGGACCTATGCGCGTCACTCCGGTTGCTCCGATCACCCCGCGCACGTGCTACTAGTCAGTAGGTATTTTAGGCGGCTCCGGGCGTGGGAATCCTCAGACGTTCTTCTCTTCGGATTCCCCACGCCAGGTGCGCTATACTTGTACTTAGTAGCACGGCCTGTCAATTAACCTTCGGATTCCCCACGCCAGGACCCTTGACTTCTCGGGCCGCGTGGTTGCCCTTACAGGGATTGGGCTTTCCGTCAACTAACCACCTCTCCGGCTTGAAGGCATAGGGATCCGGATATGTCGCCTGTAACGATGGATGTAAGGGAAACAAATTTGAACATATCAGCGATTCAGAACCTCGTCGTGCATGATAGCCCTGCATGTGTATCAGCGGAAAGTCATGTGAAGCACGAAATTTATGAGCTTACCAGGTGTTCCCAATGACCAACGAACCAGCAGGCAGTCTGTAACCACGATATTCATCATCCATCGTAAGCACATGAGGCATGGCTGAGAAAAAAAAAGTCAACCACAGCTTTTTGAGTCATTTACGGTAACAAACCTAGCGGAGTTGAGTTTTTCCACCGCAAAACCTCCTTGACAAGGGCCGAAGTATAGGGAAGCAATGCTTCGTCATTCATGTCTGGGAGATACTTCCCGTGAGTGACTGAATCAATTTCAGCCTGTGCTTGCTTCTGCGCATCGGGATGCATGAGCATTGCGAGGACGAACGAAGCCAGCGCTGAGACGGTAGTGTCTGCACCAGCTGCAAAAAGTGTCGCTGCAGCAGCTTTAACGTGTTCTTTTTCGTAGTAAACCTTCTCATCCCGCAGGCCATCCAATCGATCAGCAGTAAATGACTGTGGGTAGATGCCAGATGCCTGTATTTCCCCCAAACATATTGAGCATGGTGATTAGTCCAATAATTTATAAACAATGCACCATCTGACGTTCCGTTTCTGCAAAGGGCATATCCAGCAAGGCACGCGCCAACTTTTTCCACTCTCTAGCCTGGCGTTGAAATCCTGCCCCAGGGAACCATGATGGTACATATTTCAGGAGTGGGAAATGGTTCTGTAGCCCCTAAGCTCAAAGCACTGGTTGATATTATGTATGCATAACATTGCTCACAACAAGAAAGTGTCCTGGGACACATGCAATGACCCCCAAATTTACAGTCTTGTGCGCCAGAGCTACATCTGAATGCGAATCTGAGCTGCAGGTGCTGGGGCCTAGTCGGGATTGGACTCACATGGGTCGTTCAGTGGTTGAACCTTGATCCCGTATGCCATTTCCATGATGAATTCCCCGGCCATTCTGCAGACAGTTTTATCAGGGAGATCATCTGCCATATTGAACCAACATACTGATACAAGTGGGCAAAAAAATCATCGGGTGTCTCTAGCCAACGTTGGAGAAGGCTACGAGCTGTTGTGACCTCCAGTGACCAGTATTGCTGAACCATTCTGTGGTCCAGAGCCTCCCTTACAAGCCGGTGAGTAGTTCTCCTAGAAGATGTCAGAGGTTTTGGACCTTGACTTCCAGTCACCAAATGCTCACCATTTGTCGCCTATGAAATTTCCGCCATGCAGTCTGATTGTACGAGATGTTGAGAGAAAATATCTCACCATATTTCATCAAAGCTTTCTTCCAGTATGAGTATAGTTTAGCAATGAATCAATGAAACCCGGGCCCACCAATGTTAAAATCCCATCCCATCAGTTCTGTCACCATCGGCAGTGGTGTTCTAATTTAGCATGAGCCCCAAGCCATCCTGAGATGAATGCTGACCACCAACCTATCAGAATAGATTGCAGAACGCTTTTCGAGCAATGCATTTGTGGCTTCTGAGGACAAGAGGACAATTACAGACATGCCAGCAAGACTGAGGTGGATGATATCGGAGTCTCCAGAGACAGTATTAGTGGGAGGCATATTACAGAGAACACCTCACTGTATTTCTTGCCCCATTCCATGTATGTTTCCCATTGAAACTTCATAGGAACATCAAATATGTTGCCTACAAGAGGAAGCTTTGCAGGTCCCGGGGGCAGGGGGAGTCGAGAGTGCTTGTTTCGTAGAAAGAAGGAGTAGAAGATCAGAGTGAGCACTCCGCTGGCGAACAAGATTGCTGTGGCGTCAAAAGATAGCATTGGGAGGGTTCAGAAATGTGGTGGACAAGTGTCAAGTGAGATGCTGCACAGAACGATACCACCAAGTAGATCTGGGGCACTCAGCCCGGGAATTTGCCGGGAATGGTTGGTTCCGAACGTTGCCGGATCACACGTTATCAACTTGGGAACGCCTGGGCTAAATTAGAAATGTGATTTGTATCACATCATCAGGCACAAATCCCACTGTTTATATGCTTGAAGTGGGAGCCTTGGAATTCATTACTCGTATCGTGGGAGCCTGATACACAGATGCTGTCATAGAACTGGAAGCATATTTTTTGCGTGACTCAGCGAGCAATCAGCGAGAGCAGTGGCAGGGAGGTGTTCATTTTGTTCCGATATGAGGCCTGAGGAACGGAAGCTTTCGGCAACGGTCTAAATGAATATCATCAACGAAATATAAATAGGATGACGGCTGACAAGATCGAACCAAGATCTACCAAGATCAAACACAACACATGATACATTGATAGCCCAAGTTTGTCCGCGAACCTGAGCTTGTAGCTCAGCTGTCAATGACCTCGATACAGCAACGGGGGCTATCGCTCCAGACATTACCAAATTTCCCATTGCCTGGAAATGCATCGAAAACCACTGTACTTAAAGTTATTGGTTTCCGGTGCAAGTCACATGCGCATATGATATCGGGTATATCACAAGATCAATGACATCATCATTCCCCAATATAGACATGCACCGGAAATAGTATGTAGTTCCCGATTCATTATTCTCCGGGTGCATGGGCCTAAAATATTCAATAGCTAGGCCGGTTGATACCACAAACCAAAGGACGTCATACCATCGGATTACATAGCCTTGTGGTAATAACGCCAGTATCCGGGAAGAGCATGAGCCATAGTCAGCCACACCTGGATAGTTACAAATGGTCAAAATTGATATCGTAAAAGCACTAAATGAACAAACATTATATACGTAAAAGGATACTTGGTCGGAGGCCCTTGAGTTGAAGACAAGAAAGCGCAACCCAGTTATTTGTGCAAGACCAATGAACACAGAGCCCGTCCAAACATCTACTTGCCACATGTAAGTCAGGAGAAATGACCATCCCATCATCCCAGGGAGAACTGTTTTCCGCGAAAAAGAGGGAAACACAATAGGAAGTGTCTGTCGCCCAATTGCAAGGTCGCCCTCGGTATCTTTGAAGTCTTGTGCTTGGATAGTTGTGAAGAAAATTCCCGCACTGAATAAGACAGACAGATATCCTGCCTTGTCCAGATGTGAACGGTCATATCCTGAACCACACTTGTCAGCAGAACTCACATCGAGAGAGGGTGTCTTACGCGCTACCAAGGTAGATCCAAACTCGAAGGATGCAAATCCCGCGGCATTCACCATGTTCCGAACAAGCCAGTGACCCGCGTGGGCATGGAGCTCATTGTAGATGCCAGTGAGCACTGAAAGTGCGACACTTGAATAGAAGACCTGGAGGCTATAGGCTGCCGATAGAGCCCAGCAAATAGGAACGAGGGTCCATCGCAGGATGACTGCGTCTCGAAGGGTGATGCGACCAGATGGCACCGGCCTGTCCCGCTTGTTCAGTGCATCTTCTTCAGGATCCAAAGTCTGATTGGACACATCGAACTGCAGCAGATGGAGCCAAATCCAGAACATTGTTTCTGGTATATAGCTGGGATGGTGGACGGGAGCTGCACATAATGCTAGTATTGTCTACAGCCCCTTGAATCAGAGTGAAGCAACAGTTAATGTGATATGAGGCGTACAATCGGAATCAACGTGGTTTTAATATCCGATTTCGTGAACAGGAAGAGCGTAAGGGCATGTTGCTTTAGGATCTGGAAGAGGAACATGGGTGGCTTCGAATGTGTGGCCCTGTTCTGCTCTCTAATATGTCCAGAGATTTTTGAAGCTTGGCCTGGGAATTTCCGAACAACTGTTTTGATTATCTCTCAAATGCTTTTTTGGAAAATTCAAGACAATCCGAGCATGTCATCCAGCCGTACGGGAGAACGTGTTTCACATCTTGATGCTATTGGAGGGCGCCCTCCTTCGGATAGAATGATTCACACCAGATGGCTAATAGATAGCTATACATATCCGAGGGATTGCCAAGGGACCGATCATCGTTTCCACTGTTCAGCCCACAAGCCCCACGGGTTATGTTTTTGGTGGCATGTCTTCTACTAAAACGAGCAACCAATGTGCACATTGTTGCGAGCCTGAGAGTTCTACGGTCCTAGAACGTTATCAGACCCACGCCTATGCTAAAATAGTATCCGTATCATGGTCTGATGTTTGTATGGACTGTAATCACCTCTCGATTCCGCAGAACACCCGTTATTTCCGCAGATTGAATCAGAACCGATTTAGAGCTGTTTCCGGTCGTCACCACGCTGGATATCCAACATGGCGCTAGATGGGCTGTATGGTGATCTCCGCAAATTCGGTGCTGCCGGTGAATATTCCCGCACATCCATTCAGTCGCCCTCGCACGGAAAGTCCAACTACTGTTCATCGATTCCGGAATTTCGAATCTCCCAAGTGGCCGATCAGTTGTGCTTGGATACAAGTTGATTTCCCTTGCTTCTCGGTCGAGATAGTAGTACAGTAATATGATTTCACGATCGTACAAGGAGACATTCGAATGAATCTTAATTCTTTACTATTCGACCAACTGTTCATTTTCGTCAGGGACCCGGGCCCTGCGTGTATAACTGAACATTCGGTCGAACTCTGAACTAGTACAGACATGGTACGAGTGGCTGCCGGGTTATTGGCGAGTACGAACACGAGTGTGGAGCTGTCTCTTTCTGTAGACGGGTAGCCAATGCTGCCGATATTCAAAGTCCTCGATCCTGGCCAAAAAAAATCATTTAGTAAAAAATGTAACATCGCAGAGAGCAGGCCAACCCGGTGTTGTGTACCTCCATCTCGATCTTCCTGAAGAGGTGGCCAAAGAGAAGATACAACTCACACCACGCTAAACTGCTTGATCATTAATCGACTGTTACTGGAGCATTATTTGTTCACTTACTTCATGCCAAGACACATTCGAGGTCCCCTCGAGAATGGTACGAAGTATTTGGATTCCATTTCTTTTGAAATGGCTCCAAGCCACCGCTCCGGTAGAAAGCAGTCAGGCTCTTCGAAGATCTTTCGGTTCTCGTGAACGAAAGTTATGCCAAGCGATACAACGGTCTAAACAATATGTATCAGGTCAGTGATAACAGGGATGGACTCAAAGACTGACGCCAGCAGGCATGGTATAGCCTGAGATACAGACATCCGATGGTCCGACCACCCTCGGAAGTGGTGTCGCCACACCAGCCATTCTAATGGACTCTTTGATCACTGCAGTCTGAATTGATTTGCTCAGCAGCGGTGAAAAGCGGATTGGGATGTGCTCACCAGGTAAGGTAGTTTTTCCAGGGATTGAAAACCCACGGAATGAGAGCGATCAGGCCATGCAGCGTCAAGCTCCATCATCAACCTGTTCGAAATATGTTTGTTGCGAAAAACATGAAAAACACCTGTCGTAACGACATTTCCGACGGTTTCGCTACCGGCTCCAAGAAGGGTGAGAGATTCGTCGAGCAAAGATTTCCGAGACGGGATGTTGTGCTGCTTAGTGCTTGGGTGCAGGAGATGGTGAAAAATTGTTTCATGGTCTGCGACGTCGAGTTTGGTTGGGTCGGCAAGGATACTGTCGAGATGTCGAGAAAGGAATGCAAACAACTCCGTGTATCCCTTTGAAACGGGGGAGATGCGGTGCATGAGCCACCCTGGCGCACGCTCTGAGAGGTAATACAGGAAAGGGAAATATTTCAATGTCCAGATGACCGAGATACCCGATAGAATGGCTAGGAGAATCGGGTGCCGGAACTCCGGATGGTCCATGGTGTCGAAAGATTGGGCAAAACAGTATGATGCAATAATGTCGAGTGTTGTCGATCTAACAGCCATGAAAATATTACAAGGAGAGTTGCCTTCGTAACGCAGGACCCTGTTTATCAGCTTATCGACCTGGGGAAAATGAGCAGCGTGTATAATGTCTAGATTAGCCGCCGGATACCTTTTGTTGGATTACATGCTCGAGTTTGAGCGTTGCTCGCCGAGAGAATAGAGGGCTGAGTATCTCCCTCCGCTTTCTCGCTTCACGGGGATCCAGCAAGCCAAAGGAGGAAAGATCTTGCTGGAAAGCCTTGTATAAGACCGGGTCTTTGACAAAGGTGGAGTGTGCGCCATAAATCGAATCGAAAGCGTCCGGATCGCTAAAGTGAACCTGCAGGCGTAATTAATGGATGAGTCGAAATGTATAGATAGAATCCAAACACGCCTCGTTCGGTCCGATTCTGACAACAGGGCCTAGTGGAGCCTGAGCCATTTTGGAGCGTCGACATACTGGAGCACGTACCGTATTTCTCATGCAGCCACTCAAGATGCTTCAAGAAGCCGCCATCACGAACCAAGTCGAAGTACGCTGTATACCAGTGGGTGCACGCTGCGAGCAGAGGGCCGGGAACGCTTCTGAGCGCGCTGGGGCGGTAAATGAGATTCCTGACTGCAAGCAGGATGTAAAAAGATAACGATAGCCAAATGGCGCCGAAAGCATGTGGGGGGAAGGAGAGTACTGCCATGGTATGTCGAGACTACGGGGACGGCGGGAGCTAGTTCCTTCTTTTCCAATTCTAGCGCAAAACTTCGTGGCGATGCGTGACTTGGTGTCATCCGGAATCTAAAACGGATTCAATTGAACCAAAACCAGAGCTCTGGAACGATAAGATTGTATGAGAAAGGAACCTGATGAAACTTGGATTGAAATACGAAATCTCCACTCATGCCACGCCATATACGGGAACCTGAGCTGGAGCGCGCCGAAAGGACCCATGTTTAGGGGCCGCTGGTGGGAATTCGACCAGCGTGGCCTCGATTGTCTAATTTGGGAGCAACCAGAGATAGCCACGCACTTCGGAATCCAAGAAAGAACTGAGGGGAAGACGCCAGACGCAGGATGAGCGAGGTAGTACATCTCTCACCGGATGCCACGCTGCCCGCGCAACGGTCATGACGCTGATCGTGATACCCCTTCAGATGATTGCGTCTGATATCCATAAAGGATGGCGAGAATAGATGCGCTGATCCGTATACGGCGCTGGGGCAGTCGTTTTTCAATATAAAGCATTTGGTCGAGACACACCGTGACACTCTGTGCACCCAATGTCGACAACGGGACCAACGATCAAGCAATTGACTAGTGAGCGCTGCCCGCCGTTCTCGCCCACCGGCGCTGACGCTGCTGCAGTCGTGAACGCTGTACTGCTCCCGTTCGCGTGTCTCGTCACATTCTTCCGGCTCTACCTGCGCTATGCGCGGCGGAGGCTGTGGTGGGACGACTTCTGGGCGTTCGTCTCCGCGATGTTCTCCTTCGTGTGGATTGGATCGCTCACGCTGCATCTGAAGGACCCTGGTGAGTGTCGGGGATGCGTTTCAATGTTGGCTGGCCTCACCTTCACCCTGCAGGGACCAGTACAATCCCGCAGAATTCCAAGATCGCTATATACTATATGTGCGTGTCAGCACGCTATAATCGAGTTGAGTTTCTCACCTTTTGCGCTCAGTCTAGCCCAGGCATTCTACATCGTTGGCTGGTGAGAGTATTGGATGGGGTCCACCACGCAGCCGCACTGACCGTCATCCCTCAGGACCGCCCGCATATCCATTTTGTTCACCGTTATCCGCTTGGCATTCGGGACATTCCGACGAATCCTTTCCGTGGTCGCGATTTTGTTCTTCGTCGCGTGGGCCGTCCTCTTTGCACAGGTGTGGTGGGTCTGCGAGCGGCAGCCGGGGTGGAAGGACCAGCCGCTCCCGCAATGCCAGCTCGGCCGCAACGTCGCCATCGCGCAGGTCATCAGTGCGTCTCCCGAGCGCCTGCAGTGTCGCACGAGGTCTGACGCAAGGCCCAGCCGACGTATTGTCCGACGCGATGCTCATCGCCGCGCCCCTGCGCCTGCTCTGGCGCGTCCACCTGCACCGCGGGCTCAAGTTCCGCCTGCTCGCGGTGTTCACCACCAGTCTGATCACCACCGCCGTCGGCATGTACCACGCCTTCACCATCCTCCGCATCGGCGGCTTCACCGAGGCCATGGCGGGGATCATCGAGGTCGGGATCCGCCGCGCCTGCATGCCCCGCGCTTACCCCGCTTCGATTCGCAGATGTCGACGAGCCTGCTCGTGGCGAACCTCGCGGTCATCGTGACGTTCGTGTTCAGCCTTGGCGCGGAGGGCGACTCGGACAACCGCGAGCCGCTGTCGCGCCCCACGCAGACGTTCGGCTCCGCGGGGACCAAGCGCGCGCGGCTGGCCACGACGTTCGGCGGTCTGGAGACGACGGTGCACGCGGAGGAGCCCGTGAAAGTGCAGGTGCACATCAGCGAGAGCGACGACCGGTGGACCGACCCGGGGCGCAGTGGTGGGTGGAACAAGTCCGCCACGGTGGTCGGGCGCGGCGAGTACGAGCAGGAGCGGATCGAGAAGCTGGAGCTGAAAGCTATGCCCCCTTTGCCGCAGCAAGTCTGAATTGCGATACTTTTTCACCCCGCCATGATCTGCTTTCGCATTGAGCGAAGGACACTCCGTGAAAATAAGCTTTGAACGGAGACTCACCGGCTGAGGAGCAGCTAAATCAAACGCCTTGTCATTCAAAGGAGGTATGTAGAGTCGCGAGCGGGCGACAGCGACTTTCGAGCGCGATGCGACGCCTTGGGCAGCGAGCGCGGGCGTGCTTGCGAGCCGCCGACGCTGTCCTCGGCGTTGACACGATGCGCCACGTCACTGCCCGGCGCCGCGCGAGGACAGCGACCCGCGGATTCGCGGCCGACTCTGCGCGTGCGGCACGGGGATGCGCCGCGGCGTCGGCGGCGTCGATCAATGTCACAGGATGGAAGGTCAAATATGTTTTGCATGCCGGTACCCGGCTGCAGAATGGGGGGAGCTTGTGACAATCTGAACTTCGGGATTTCATAGTAGCAAGCCCTCTTTCACTTTCTTTCTTCATTTCAGAAAATTGTTACTATCGAGCTGGTATCGAGCCCTCTGAGTGGGGAAAAAGGGAATGTTACTTGAGATATACATATTGCTAAAAAAGGGCATCCTATTGGATATCTAATCTGGTAAATGACTCTCATTCCTTTGGACTCAGAGCTGAGATTTTGTATGTAGTTGGGCAGTCATGCTGAGAAGGGATGTTTTGTTTTCAACTGAGAATCGGAACATGTTTGACTACTCTGTAACTGGGTTCATCTTGCTGAATCTCTTGGTTGAATGTTGAATGATCGTCCTCGATATTTGTGGGCACCGGTTTGTTCCAGAAAAGTATAGGGAGTAGATGTACATGTACTGAGCTGCTCATACTCACTCTTATCTAGAGCCATTCATTGCACTCGATCGGTTCCACTTATCGATGTTTGCCGGCGGGAGGAGCAGAAAATTTATTTGTGGTTGTCTCGGGCCCCAGTTGTGGAAGCAAGTTAGAAGCCACAACAATCTTTGAATAATATTGGGTCAGAATGCAATGAATACACATATATTTGCTGTGGAGACAGGACCAGTAGGAGTACAGCAAAGCTTTGAGGCCACTTAGGGGCGTCATAGCTTCATCGGGAGCATCATCTCACGGGGGGTACCATCAATTCCCATCTATGGACCTAACTCCGAGCCATCAACGAACTCGACACAGCCACATGGTTTCTGGGATCAGTCGGTAATTGGGGTCGCAAGCTCCCCCAACAAAACAAGAGCAAGCGGATGTTCCGGCCGGGCCGGCGGCACGTGTGTACTGCCCCTGTCTCATCTCTTCGATGATCTCTTTCTAAGTTTCTTGCAGCGACCGGTCACCATCCTAAAATCACCAACCTTCGTCGACAAACGGTATTAAAATTCAATGTCCAGGAGTTCCGGACCCAGGCTCTTAGTCGAAAAACTCCTGGATAGTCCGACTCAAGGAGTGGACCCTGAGCCTTCTTCTAATAGCCTGAAGCTGCTAAACCTCACGGAATATTCAACAAATCTAGGGATCAAACTCCAAGATTTCGGTCGCTGCCTTCCCTGTCCTTGTTCGAGTCTTGCCAACCGTTTTGGCACCCGTTTTCGACTTCACCCAGTTGTAACTGCTCGCTTCGGGCCTCGTTTCGCTCCGGAAACCACTAGACGCTGTATTGTCTCACCCGCTGTTATATGGGGGCGAAGGCACTTGACAGTGCATTGTTAGGTGATGAATTTTCCAACTGTCGACTGGAACTGTTCCTGGCTCAGCTTGCTTGGTTTTCTGATGCTTAATCCAAGACACCTCGCAGGGCCGCTAACACGTAGACGGTCTTCATCGTCGCGCCTCGTGTACATACATATCTCCGTCGCATCTATAAGGACTCGATGGGGTGTTCATTCGATCCATCGATAACAAGTATGATTGCAAAGCTCTGATATACATGATCATTTAAAGGTTTCCGCTCGTGAATAATTTGATATCTACGACTTGTCCTTGACGGGGAATTCCTTGCCAGTCGCGCTAGATCTATTGTCAGCGAGCAACACCATAGCGGCAAGCACTCGACGCACTTCTTGTACTGCCTGCGGATCGCGTCGGAGATCTGCTCGTCCTTCGCCTGCTCGAACGCGCTCTCGTTCTTCTGGCTGCCCCCACCCATCTTCTCTTGCACGAAATCGACGGCTAGAGCAAGCCGATCAGCGAGATCCGAAGGGGCTCCCAGTGCTCAGCACGGCGTACCCTTATCGAGGAAGTCTGAAATCGGAGGTGAGCTCGGACAGATGGATGCGACGGTACACAGATCGAGACAGACCTTCTTTCTTCTCCCCAGACTCACCACCACCCATCGAATTGTTGATTTTGCTCATGAATCCGCCCCCGCCGCTAGACGACTCGGGGTGGCTCTGCGGCTGCGCGTTCGCGTGACCAGCCTGCGCGTTCGATCCGTGCTCGCCTGTGAGTTTGTTGATAAAATCCATATCTGCAGAGCTGATTGTAGGAGGGGGGTGGTGGGGTGGATAAAGTAACGTGCACGAGCCGGGGGAGGTGCCGCCTACTTATACTGGGGCCAAGATACTTGGCAGATATGACGTCGTCGTCGTCGTTATAGGGGTTTGTGGTTGGAATTATTTTAATTTAAATCTCTGGACGCGCATATTAGCTATATATATGGTTAGCTACGTGAAGCTTTGAAGAGCGAGAGTACATACAGTCCCATTATGAGCAATCTTACGATGGGACTCAGGCTCATGATCAGGATCGCAATGGGACTGGACCCTTAGCAGGAACGGTTACTCCTCATACCTATTGCTCGTTCTCCGACAAGAAATCCCCGTAGCAAGCGACGCCCTTATTCATCGAGCGTGGGTCCTTGACGATGAGCGCGACGAAGCGCCCGACATCGCGGAGGTCGGTGAGCATCGTCGGCATCGTCGAGCGGATGGTGACGTAGTCGCCGCGGCCCGACGGCAGCGCTGGGGGAAAGAAAGCTGATACCAATACCCAGCATCGATGATGGTGTACGGGAGGTACAGTCTTCGAACGTGTCGGTACACTTCTTCTTTCTGGACAGATGAATATATGGTCAGCAGACGCCAGCCTCGGGCTGAGAGAGCAGAAGCAAGCGTAGACCAGTGACCCGCAGCAGTGGCATTACACCGCCAGGCGGCACGACGGTGATGAAACCTCACGGGATAAAGCGCTGCACCCCCGCGTACTTCACCCGCGTACTTCGCAGCGATCGCAAGGTTGAGCTGCGCGAGCTGACTCGTGGCGTCGATCGCGCGGATGAGGACGTCCACCGGGCCCCCGATATCAAGCACGCGGAGTTCCACGCCGCGCTTGGCCAGTTCCTGAACCTGGGGCTTCCCTGCTGAAGCCGGACAAACGAGCGCTTCCACCACCTGCTCCGTGATCAGTGCTAGCATAGTTCGCAGGCAACTCGAGGAACCCGACGTACAACTTGAGGAGTCAGCATGTTCGAGCGAGCCATCCAAAATGGACCCCCCGGTCGCCCCGGTTGCGCCCAGTAGCAGGACTCGCTGTTTTGACATAGTGTCAATGGAGAGAAAGCAGGAATTAGAACTGCGCTTGTAGACAGCGAGCCTGTCCAAGTACTTGCATGTTGCGCGCTAGACCGCATTCGGGATCTAGAGTCTGCGTATGCGGGCCTTGTGTAAATTTCCGAAAATCGGCATATCCATGATATATGCCGGTCTTCGTGGTTGGCCAGGTGAACATTGACATGCACGGTGTAGTAGGAGGATCGGGCCAGGGGGTGATTGGTCGTGCTTGGCACTGGTACATAGCATGATTCATCATCCCATCTTAGCATCGACGAGCCAGGACGACCGTTACACCAACGGGCTAACGCGATAGCGACAAAACGAAGACGACAATCCGGCCGGAGGGTGAGATTTCAAGCTCAAGCCCGACGTGCGAAGGCACCGTGCTGCGCCAAGAAAAGAGGTGCAGCGGCGGCTTGCCAAAGGAGTCAGGACGAGTCGCGGAACGTGACGGGCAATTCGCGTGGCAGTCGGAGCTGAGTCCGCTAGCCCGCCCTGCCGCCCTAGTCGCGGTCGAAGCAGAGAGGCCGCTCTCGTCGAGGCCAGCCTGTCGCTGGCAGTGTTAGACTCGCTTGACCTGAGCCTTGACGAGTCCCGACCTCACCTCATTGCCGACTCCGACCAACATCCAGCGGCTGCAGCTGCGGTCCCGAGCGACAGCAGAATCTTCGGGGGCACGGGGGCCAAGCTTGGAGATTGATTCGTCGTCAAGACTCAAGGTACTCAAGCCGCCACGTATCAAGCCGCGATTTTCTGGCAGCCTCAACTTTCAAGGCTCCTAATCTGGGCAGGTGAAAGGCGTCACGTCACGGTTTCATACTTCCGTCTACCCCCTCACATCCTCATTTGACAACATCCAGGTTTACGAGTTGTACAACACCGTGAGCCAGATGCGCGCGCGGACCCACCCCGGCGTGCTCGAGACGCAGCGCGCGCTGCTGTCGCTATGGCACGACTCCTCGGGCAAAGTCAGCCTCGCCTCCTACTTCGACCGCCTCCGCATCAGGTTTCCGGGCGACGTCAAGTTCGCGCTCGGCCCGCACGTCGATGTGGGCTCCATCGAGCGCTGGGAGGAAGGCGAGTACCACAAGTGCTTCCGCCGGATCCTCGAAGGCGGGAGTGCCTGGAGGGAACATGATCCGTACGACGCTGCCCCAAGAGTGAACGCAAGACAGGATCTGTACAACGCCCTGTACGCAATATCTCGCACCCCTGATCATGCAATTGCACGCCAGTTCTCAGTGTTCGATCTTCCGCCCGTGGCAAGGCTGGACGTCGCTATCCTCAACGGGCCCGGAAGAGAGGACGCTCCGCGTTCTTCCCATGCTCAGGCTCGCCACGGCAACTGGATGCTGCGCCCCTTCTTCCGCGCGCGCAGCCCCGCGTCCGCGTCGCTGCGGTGGGAGGACCGGAACGCGCTCGACCTCGACGGGACGGCGGCGTTCGCCGGCTGCGGGACTTGAGCTCAGCGCGGCGACGCACCCGCACCTGCGGCTCGAGAAGACGATGGTCTCGATGCCGCGCGTCGAGCCAGGCGACCAGGTCTACTGTGCGTGGGCCGGGCCTGTCTGGCGCCTTTCTCACTGACGAGTTTCCAGGACACTGCGAGATGATCCACGCCGTTGAGGGGTACCATGGAGGAACGGAGGACTCCTCGGTGATGTGCATTCCCGCCGTCCCGCTCACCTTGATCAAGTACGTTTCACTTATCGTCGGTGACACATTTCTCACCGTGCTTTCATCCCAGGGACCCAGCGCACATTATCTGCGCGACCAGCGCAAAAATTTCCTTGCAGGTCTGCCAGCGCCGTACGTTCATTTCTTCATGAATGGCGGATACTGAACAGCCCAAATGACATATCGTCAGTGATTTTCCGGGAGGAAAGGGCGAGTCGACATTCGTCGGCCGCGCGACCTCCGCGGATCTGTATCCAGACGGCCGGCGTGCAGTTGGTTTTGAGAAGCATGAACATATAGGAGAAGAAGACAGCCTTCTGGCCGAGGCGGACCGTATCCTTGCAGCCTAGTTTTTTTCAATGTCGGACCGATATTATACTATGTAAGCGGATCAGATTCATGTTCCGTTGGTGCAGGCGGCAGGTAGTATACTCACACCCGCTTTACATCTATGCCTCGAGTCCTCAGTCTGTCGACGAACGTGCGGCCGCGCTTCGGCCGGCGGCGCGCGAGCGGCTCCTCGACGCCCGCGCGGTCGGGACTCCAGACTCGGATCAATAGTTTTTCTAGTCTCTCTGAGTCCGATCGCTTCCCAGGGCTCCAAATCAAACATCCATCTCGTCTGGAGCAAGTCCCCGGCTGCCCTCCGATGAGGATCATCGCTCAAAGCTCTCCATCTCAACCAATATCGCATCGGGTAATCTCAGCTGCCATCGGTGGAACACTATGTGGCATTCTGGATACGTTTACGACCCCATCCTTCAGCGCAACAAGCGAGGTCCTGCCAAACTCCTGCTCCGGGACGAACCATGTATATGATATATCCCCCATCAGCTAGCATAAATGTGAATCAATGAAGGCGACAATGTCTGCCAATGCTTTTTCCCGGACACCATCTGGCTCGTTGTGCAGCTCATGGTAAGCGCCCTAGGAGCTATTACGCCCGGTACTACATGCCACTGGCAAGACGCACCTGATATGCAATCATATCTTTGTCATTGGCGGGAAGCTTGTTGAACAGAGCCTTAGTACTCTCGTAGGAAGTTATCTAGGATAGTAATTAGGAAGGGTGACAGCGGATGGGGTATTACATACGAGGTCAGCAGTTCCGTGAAGAAACAGAACCTTGATAAGAATATATTAGTTTCGAACAGAGCGGAACGGCCACGGCTCACGGGAAGATCCTTCGGCCAGTTAACATACGTAGTTGACAGAAGACGTGCACCCTGAATCAGTCGTTAGAAACTGAACATAGCCTCGTGGATTCAAGCACCATGCCCAGCATGTCGAGTATGCCTCGCAGACTTCCGGGGGTGTGTATGAGGGGATCGGTAAGATATTGGGCATTAGTGACGGGATTGCGAGAAAGATCCTACAAGGCGTGAGATACTGCCGACCCGAATCTGAGGAAAGTGACACACCTTATTTTTGTTCCGTATAGGATATATTGAGTACGGAATGAACATTGCCATTCCGCTTGCAATCCACAGGACGAATTTTGGGATATGCCTCGGGATCGCTATGCAAGGGCTTCCAGTAATGACGCCACGGACAGCCATTGTAGGTTTGTGGGTCCGTCGCTTCTCATCGCACATCAATCCCAGCACGAGGCCGCCTCCCTAAGGAACGGGCGCGGGGGGTTAGATACTGTCAAATGCTCGTACAGTCTACAGCCGCAGCACTCACCATAGAGGCTCCCATGATGAAGATTGGCAAATCACTGAATTCGGCCTGAACGTGTTCGATTGCCCATTCCAGGTCGTCCAGCTGCCATTCACTGTTCGTCCTTCCGTATGCCGCATCCTTGCTCTTGTTCACCTTATCCAATGCTGTCCTGCCAAATCCACGAAGGTCGAATACAAAGACGGAAATATTCCCTTGGGCAAGTCTATTGTGCATTTCCGTATAGCGCCCAGCGTGCTCGGCGGCACCATGGAGGAAGACGACGACTGCGATAGGTGTTTCTGCCTTGTAAGTGCGGGTGTAAAGTCTAGTATTTAGTGGGCCTGTGAGCCAGGCTTCAGTGTAAGGAGGAGACTCGGACAGCGGCATGATGTTGGGTGTTGGGGCAATGTGAGAGCAAAGGCCACCTTTAACGAGGCACTCGATGTTTGCCGCGGCATGCCGCATCGGACAAGATACTTCAGAAGTTCTGTCGGACAGCGTGGAAAAGAAACACTGAACAGGGCTCTAAGAACCATGATTCACGGGATTGATGGATATGGCACAGATCGGAATGAAGAGGTAAGTAATAAGTATTGTAAGTAGAGCCTGGCATCATGACTCGGCGGGTGCCAGCCAATCAACTTCTTCCCTTCTCAATTCTTCCGGTCTTCCGGAAACATGTTCCAGTTGTGACACGGAGCTCCGGAGGGTCCCTCATCAATACATCACGCCGGCCTTGTTCGCTGTGGCAGCGTTCTCAGGGCCCCGGTCACTCAGCCTACTTCGTGTACAGTACTTGGTTCAAAGAGCCAAAATTGCACTTGAAATGTCAGTCTTGAGTCCCCCGCTGCCAATGTTTCATGAGAATTTCTGATAGAGGTCCAACATTGAAGGCTCGTTCAAAGCACTGTCAATTGAATATAAGCGGATCTGCCAGTGGTGGGAGTCCGGCGTTCACGGATGGAAGGGTAAAAGATTATGTTCATGTTGACATCTTCTGCCCTAGGCTTGAACGGATCAAACACGCAATTCCTGGCACTAAAAGTAGAGCGGAGTCTTTACATGGCACATAAGTACTTGGACCCCTTCGATCTCAAGAAACAACCAACGATGGCTACAACTGCACTGCCCAAACTTGACCTTACTTCGACATTTGGGATTGCCCTTATCGGTGAAGCCCTATCATGTGTGTGGGTACACATCTATCATGACTGCCATTTCGAGTCAATCCAAGATATAACACACAACTAGGCTCTTTGGTGTAACTTGCATCCAAACTTTCCACTATTTCCGCTCAAGCAATCAGGACTCAATTTTGATCAAGATCGTGGTGGGTACAAGTAGTTTCCAGATTGTGGACCTTGTGCTGACATGGCCATCAGGTCTTTTGCCTGCTGTAAGCCTGATTGTCCGACAAAATGTGCATTCCGACAAGAGTATTTTCAGTGTCCTTGACAGTGTTCACCAAGCTTTAATCATTTTCCTTGTGTACCACTACCTTGTGATCAATTTTGCAAATCCCATAGGCTTGTCACATGCAATCTGGTCAGCCCCAGTTCAAGCTGACATGCTCCGATGCTGACCAAGTAGTATTCTAGGTCTATTGGGGTACATTGAACACTATTCTCCAGGACCATGAACTCACTCTTGAATTGCAGGCAGAAATCATACTGAATGTCCAGCTTCTATTTCAGCTTCATACTATGCATGGTTCTGATTAGATGTTACAGGCTGTCATTGCATTTGTTGTTGAACTGTGAGTAGTGCATCTATTCTATCTGACCATGGCTAAGTTTGGGACTACAGATTCCTAGTCTTTCGTCTCTGGATCTGTATGCTTTTCAGAACTGGTAGGAAAAGTTCTTAACTCCACATTCAGTGAGCAAAAACAATGTACCTGTTACATTCATATGTGTCAGTCCACGTCTCCTGCAAGCCCATCCATGGCTGATAATACCACAGGGAATCCTTACTGTAGCCCACTTGAGTGAGGGTCAAACTGATTTGGGGAACTTCCTCTTGCACTGATCATATCATCTTAGTCATGAACCTCATCTTTCCCATCAAAACGTGAGTAATCATTCCTCCCCAAAAAAGCACTGGCCTCAGTCTTTGTAGTCTGTCATTCAGTGATATTGCAACTGGCAGTACTACATTGAAGGTCCGGTATCTTGACTCTCAGATTTCAAACTCTCAATCTGCATCTAGCCTATAGGAACTGGGGGACTAGTAGTAGCTATGGTGACTGATGTTTCTATTGCTAGTTCTCTGGTTTTCTACCTGCAGAAAGCCCGTACATCATACTCACAGTAAGCCACTAACAACATACTCTTATGCCTATCTTGCTTACTCAATCTTGCTCAGCACAAATGATATGATTACCAAGCTCATTGGACTGACCATCACCACTGGTGCCCTTACCACGTATGATATGTGCTCAGTTTTCCAATTTTGTATCAGTCTGATAGGGATTTTAGGATTGCTGTTATTGCCAACCTTATAGCATTGGTTGTGGCACCCAAAGCCCTCTACAGCATTTTCTTCAATTTTCAACTTGCAAAATGTTTGTGATTTTGTCCCTATATCAAAAATGCTACTAAGCTGCAAATTTTCAGTGTATATCAATGCTTTACTTACATCGTTGAGTCATAAGATTTATCTCGCATTGCAAATTTGAGAAGAACTCAGGTTGAATGCCCGGGGTTCAATTCATCAAGCGGGAAAGAGGAACAAGACACTTAACACTCTCAGCACCCTTGAATTTTTACTCAGATCCATTGAGCCATCGGCAACAACAACTACTCCGCTCCAGCTGGCTCCCCCAACTGCCAGTCAGACCTTGCAATTCCGAAGCTTGGAGGATGTATGTATGTTCAAGAAATCTGGAGATACTTGCTTACCAGTATATCAGGATGTGGAACTACAGCAAGTCGACACCTTCAAAGGGGCTTCAGTTTGAAATCAACAATACCCTGAGCATGGCCTGTTAGTATAATATGAGACCTAGGTTAGCTGTAGCATTTGTTGTGGCGCTATGGTACAGATTGTAGTGTTGCTATATGATTTGTTTTACACAAGTGCAGCTCCAACTTGCTCATCCTCGAGGGGAATTTCAGAAGTCAGATGACTACCGGTGCATCGGTCATTCTACTTTGATTGGCCATCCGGAATCCCTTGTTCTTATCTGAACACTTCAAGCATAAATCCCAGTGAAAACCATGGTGCTGGGGTCTGCCAAGAGCTGCCTGCATCTGCCCGACTTTTCTGGATTCTGCTGCCATCTGCTCAAATCCGCCGAGATCAGGACAACTTATGAAAGCTCAGGCAGTGCTCAGGGGCAGATCAAATTCGAGTATCACATGTTGATATAGCTGTAACTAAGCTGTAACGACCACCGTAAATTGGAACTCAAGCTCAAGCTCAAGCACTCAAGTTCAAGTCTATGTTCAACTTGCTGCCACTTTGCATTGACTTTGCATCAATCCTCATCTTGGCCAATGTCCGAGCCTCCGAGGCCCATGCGTGGGCCGGCCTGCGCACGGACCACCCCAAACGGGAAATCAGTTGGAGTTTGAAAGTCTACTTCCTTCCCACCACCACCATCACCCAGCTGTGCCCGCCTTCATCCCTGCCCTCACCCTCTTCCCCATGCTGCAGTGCCTCACCCAGCCTAGCGTCCACCACTTCTCGTCCACCACGGCACCACAGCAACACGTCGAACTCAAGTCTGCAAAGTTTCACACTTCTTTTGGCTCGCTTTACGCGTTGTTCGCATCACGAGCTCGCTAATGCAACTGCGCGCTGTGGGCCTGTCTCGCGCTGTGAGCACCCATGGTGCTCTGGCTATGGCACAGCGTCACAGAAACCACCACAACGACACTGCCCGTATTTCCCGAACGAGCAACCACGGTTTCCTAATCCGGCAACGCAATGTCGCGACAATTCCACTCGATCCCCACTTCGCCGCTCCTCGCACACCCACAACAAGTACCAACCATGCCCCCACGATCTCCTGAAACGGTCCCGAAGACCACCCACACGGCCGCCACAAAGGCCACAACAACCACGAAACCAACCACCAGCCCCTATCTCGCTCTCTACAAAAACCACGGTTTTCACATCCCGCGCTCAAGACTGTACGCTCTCGACCGAGCCTCGACAAACCACGACCGACGCTGGCCCCACCACAAACGAGGGCGACACATGACGAATACCACCACAATCCGCGACCGACTCGAGCGCCATGAGTAACGGGAGCATGCGGTTTCCAGACCTTGGGACCTCGGCACACCTCGACCACGCTCTTCCCCGATGCAATCGCGATCGCCAAGCGCCGCCTAGCCGCTTAACGACGGTGCGAACACCACACTACAAAGAAAACCACCAACGAACACCGAACAACCGCGACTTGGTCGCTCACCCGCGACTTTCCTCTCCACAGAGAAGCTCTCAAGCTGTCAGCCTCAAACACCAGAAGCTCGGACGGGCGGATCTTGAGGGACGCGCGTCTCGAGAAGGCGGTGCGAGCGAGGCATAAAAGGCAGGAAAGGGAGGGGCGTTTGGAGGAGTTTACTCCTGGGCTAGGATTCTCCCCCACTACTTTGTGTATCTAAAACCCACACCAATAAGGATTGACCACGACCACACCTTTTTGCATCTCAAAGCTTGTCTCCCAAGGCACTCTACTCCCATCCTCACACAGCCTGAAAGCCACCAGGCTTGCGTTCACACACCTCGCCCGCGTCACGACATTTCTTCCTACACAGGTCCCTCCGTGTCGTAGTGGAAGGGTTCGACCGCGGATTTCCCCTAGCAAATCGTCTACCAAACGACCAGACTCACCCTCCGCACCAGAGACCGTTGACGTCGAAGTCACTCACGAGCAAACCCCTTGGTTCGCCCACCGACACGATCACGTGCCCCGTTCAAAGGGGAAAGGCATTGGATTAGGTCAAAGCACAAAGGCTTTGGAGGTTCTGAAGGAGCGCATCGGCGACAGCGCGTCCTAGCAGAACAGGTATCTTCATTTTCTACACCGTATTCTTCGCTGACATAGCCCGGCAAACCGCGACTTTCCTGCGCCAACCGCGGTTTTCCACACAAGACCACAAGAGCCTCGCGCTCCCAGCCCACGCATATACACACACCCGTGGTTTTCACTGCCTATAAGCCTGCCCACAACGTTCCAGACCCCCTTGGGACCACGCTCTTACAAATCCCCTAGAGGACAAACAGGCCACCGACCAAAACCCACACCCATTCCCTCGGTAGCGCCACAGTCCACATCACAGCGCAGTGTTTTTGGAGGCGCCACATTGACCACCTCTGTTGCCCTCACAAGCAAAAACCCTGTTGACGGCGGGCATGAAGCACTGCACACGTGCAACCACACTCTCCCTCGCAGGTGTTAACGGTGATACGACTGGTAGCGGACCAGCCGTGTAATCACGCTTTTTAGCGACTTCTAGCATATGGCTAGAGGACTCCTGTTCGGTGATATACAATTAGAGCCAGAGCTGAGCTCTGCACTGCTGGTTGAGTATTGATGATGCTAGAGGATTCCTATTCTAAGGATCTTTACTTTGACTTGGTTCGCTGCCAAATGGGAGCCAGACAAAGACAGTCCTAGAAGAGTAGCGAGCTCCGACAGATAGAGTCAGATCCTAGTGATAGGACGTGGCTTGCCCTGCAGGCTAGATACCATACCCCAGAAACATATACCCAAAAGCTCAGACACCCTTTGCGTGGATCATGCATTACCAGAAAAATAGCAGATAGCCAGGTAGCGAAGTCACGTTCGAAGTAGCAAAGTGACCTAGTACCACAATGACGGACATTGGACCAATTCACGACACTAAGTACTGTGTTCGTGAACCCTCTGTACCCAAAAGACCAAGTGTCCGGCCTCACCCGGACCATCATGGGATCATGTCAATGTACCGAGAAGTGCGCAAGCACTTTCGCGGGATCTGCACAGTCCAAAAGGGGAATTGATTGTCAATCGTGATTTTCAATATCCTTTCTGGGACTGTGCCGGTGAAACGGTGCACCTGAGTAAGGGCTGCAGAATGGTGACTTCGCGAAAAGCGGACTCTAACACAAAACCCACACACACACACACAACTCACTACAACCAGTACAAAGTGCTAAGATTGAGTTCGGATCCTTCTGAAGTATACAGATAAGATGAATTCTCTCTTTTATTGAAGTATCGACTCGACAAGTTTTGGTAGAACTAAGTTCGAGATTACAATAGCTTCAGGTAGCTACCAACCGAAGAACAATCGCGAACACACGAAAACACAGACAAGGGGTTTCGGGTGTAAGGATGTTTGTTGTGAAAGTCTCCCCGGCTCAAGTCTCAACGACTTTAACACGGACGTGAACGGCTTCCTGACGGGCGCTTGACCAGGCCAGGCAAGGGAACAACGACTACGACCAGACTGCTAAACGCGTACAGGTTCCAATAGCCCAACTAACCGAAATATGACCAGGCTGCTAAACGCGCACAGGTTCCAATAGTAACGGCCGCCTGCCTCTAGCAACTTAACTGAGGACTTTATCGAATGCTCGCCGTGACCCTCCACAAGACGAGGTGTGCTTATCTGGAACTGCTGCCGTGACCCTCCACGAGACAATAGCGTGTACCACCAGAAGCCTTGCAAGCTCAGGAATCAGCAGTTAGCTATAACTGATAAATCTCAAGTTCGCGAAATTGTTAATGAATCAAGACAAAGATATGTTTTTGGTACACAAATCTCCGCAGATACAGAGGACACCAAAGCCTTTTGGACAGAACTAGCTGATGGGCTATTTCCTGGGGCGAGGATGAACTACTGCAATGCGTGCTCTATGTGCTATTTTATAGGTTTTCGCTAAATACATGACAGACTGATATGAGTAAACAGGACAAAGGAAAATGAGTAATGAAACGGATTCGGAACGGAATATAACGGCCACGCGTCCTCTGTATAGTGTCCTTGGTGAGGCTCGGCACCTTGCCAGTCAGCGCGAATGACCAGCCAAGCCATATCACTGCGGGAAGGAAAAGTACTTGATATTAGTACCCGCCTGATACCTAGAATTAGTACCCGAAGTACTCGATATCAGTACCTGAGCAGCAGAAATTAGTACCTTCGGGTACT
>JARJCN010000085.1:0-198497 GCA_029282135.1 Mycena belliarum
CCACAGTCATTGCTTCGTTTGTATTCGGATGTGGCTAGAGGAAAGCTGGAGGTGCCCGTCTTGCAGGGAGACAATAGACTGCCCGCCATTTCGGCACTACGCTGAAGAAGCGGGCCTGGGGGAGGCATATCCACTGCGGAACGACCAGAGCTCCGTAGATTATAGTTGGAAGGGCTTGAAGTTTGCTGTGGCGTAGGCAGTCCCAAATAATATATCGTTGTCAATGTGATGTCCTGTGCACGTGACCTCAGATGGCGAGTACAATGCCCGGCTCACGGTGTCATAGCGGTGTTTTTGGGTTTATCTTACACCAAGTTTAGATTGGTTGAATGCAGATTATATTGGAGAAGATAAAGAAACACCGCGAAGGAAGTCCTCCGAAAGCAGGTGTGGGTTATTGCCTTGGGTGAGCAGTTCGCCTACAAGCTCTCTGTTTTGTATAGCAATCATCTCGTCAAGAAAAAAGTTATATCTAAACACAGAGTGAGAACAGAGTCAAAGGAGAGGGAAAGAGACACACCTTATCACAGGCATTTCTTGAACGATGTTCTGGAACTTTCCAAACCAGACATTGGCTTGCTCGGCAGCAGACGAGTTGAATATCCATTTGCCGTCTGGACCAATCAGCTCCCGGAAACGTGCAGGATTGCAGTTTATTTGACAGAATGTATCACGCTCCGTGTGCTTACACTTGAAGTGAAAGACATCAACAGGAAGGCCAACATTGTCGAAATAGTGGTCGTTGCAATGGCGCAAGTGCTTGAGGAACTGACAATTATTGTCGTAAAATATATAAGATGGGAGGGATGCGGGAAACTCTTCAGGAAAAGTGGCCTTCAGAAATGTCTGTCGGTTATTAGATTAGAGAGTGCATGTCGTGAGTTGGAGAAAGGAAGTACATTGACGCCAGAAACACCTTCGGAACCAAAGAATGTTGCTCGTGATATTATGATACCACAGCAACGGACAGATAATTGTTCATTGTGAGTCCAGTTTCGGTACAAGTTGCCTTTTACTGTGGTTGATGACATAGCTGCAGTTGGAGGTGCTCCGGAAGCGTCAGGCTGAGGTGGGGCCTGAGCCGGGTCTGGAATTGATCCAGCCATGGGCGCCTGGGGGATCCCGGCATTTTGTAACCGTGAATGCAGCTGGAACATGGCAGTATTGCGCTCTTCAGAACTTGTCTGGAAAGCGCGATGCGTAGGTTCGATGCATGTCTTGAAGCCGGGCTGGGCCGGCTCATTACATCCACGAACACAGCAGATGTTAGCGCGATCCCTATGTGAGTGGCAGAACAAGTCGCGCTGGGACCGAAGGGCTTCAGTGCAGTCGTGTACACTGCATGCAACGTGGCGGACGGTAACACCATGGTGAACCCCGGCAGACATGTGATCTAGCCAGTGACAGTGTTAAATGTGTACAGAAAGGAAAGGCGGACGTACACCAATTTCCATCGTCGCCTTTGTAGATTTTGGTACAGCGGTTACATGTATGGGCCCACATTTCTTGTCCGGTCCCTACCATGCGATAGTTTCGCTGGGCAAGGACCTCATCAAGTCGATGATTTTGGTACCCGTGGTGAGGCAGCATAAGAGTCTCGCCCCGCATCACTTTGTCCCGTAGCACGGCATGTAGAAAGAAAGATTCCAAGACTAGGTCTCCAGCTAACTCATCCTTCAAGCAAGATCCGGTTGGGTCCTCAGAAGTATGTGCTAGAGCGCTGTTGTATACACGAGCGATACCCTGACCCGTGGCACTAGGGAAAAGCCGATCATCAGTTTAAAACTTGAAAAGCAGGAAGCTGATTGACGAACTGAGAAATGCAAAGCTGTGTCTCGAAGTAAACACAGAGAGCCCTTTCAACATAGGAGGACTCAAAGACGTGAATGTAGTTGGGAATTGTATGTGGGTCGGGAGTTTTCGGCTCATAATATTGGCGCTGTGCGGTAGGATTGTGTGCTTCACGGATGTAATAGTTGTGGTAATATCGTGTATGACAGCCTGATAATGGATTAGAAATGGTTGTATATCCTACAGGACTTCTCTTACCACGGCAATATAGTGATTTTGAGAACACAGGCAATATACCCCGTACAATCTTGCCTCAACGATTCTCTTCTCGCTGAGGTGGGCTGAATTGCATGATGAAGTGCGGCAGAATGAAACTGGTGGGACCAAAGTTTCTGCGCCTACTGTCAGGGGAGCCCCCGCTCCGGCCCCCGTTCCGGTTCCGGTTCCGGCTCCGGTCTCCGCTCCGACCTCCGCCCCAGTCCCCGTTCCCTCCGTCGCTCCCCCCGTCGCTCCCTCCGCCCCCGCTCGCCCGCTCCCGCGACCCCGCCGGAACTCCGGTTCCGGATACCACGTGGCCTGTGACCGCGCACGGGACCTATGCGCGTCACTCCGGTTGCTCCGATCACCCCGCGCACGTGCTACTAGTCAGTAGGTATTTTAGGCGGCTCCGGGCGTGGGAATCCTCAGACGTTCTTCTCTTCGGATTCCCCACGCCAGGTGCGCTATACTTGTACTTAGTAGCACGGCCTGTCAATTAACCTTCGGATTCCCCACGCCAGGACCCTTGACTTCTCGGGCCGCGTGGTTGCCCTTACAGCAGAAGAACGTCTTCTAGGGATTAACCGGTCAAGATTGCGAAGTTCGGCGTCGAAGGCTCGGACAGCTCAGATAGCGCTCCAGCCTCACCCCATTCGAATCTTGCCCCCTCCTCCCCCCGCATCGTCGCCGACATGCCCGGCAGTACCCCCGTCGGCGCTCCTGGAGCTCCGGTTCCGGACCCGACCGCGGACGCCCGGATGTCCGCTATCGAGGCGAGCCTCGCGCGCTTGACCGCCCTCGTCACCAACCTGCAACCCGCACCTGCTCCGGCCCCTGCGGCACCCGCTCCGGCCGCGAGTCCAGGCTTATTCTCGGACATCACCTCCGCGAACAAAACGGTCCTCCGACCGAACCCCCCGTTCGTCTTCGACGGCGACCGGACCCAAGGCCGCGCGTTCCTCCACGCGGTCCGGACGTACATCCGGTTGGTTCCGGAAGGCTTCCGGGACGCCTACGGGGATCCCTCCGAAGACAAGGCCATCCGGTTCGCCATGTCCTTTATGGCGAAGGATGCGGCACAGCGCTGGGCCGAACGCCAGAGCGCCAAGGAGCCCTTCCCCTTCCTTCTCTGGGAGGACTTCGTCCGGGAGTTCCGGCTCCGGTTCATTGAGGAGAACGAGCAGGACCACGCCCTGCACAAGCTCGAGTCCCGTGCGTACCACATGGGCAATCGCGACATCTACCGGTACACCGACGACTTCGAGGACCTCGTCGACCTCGCCGGCTTCGAAGACCAGCTCATCAAGGTCACGAAGTACAGGACCGGACTCGACCCGGCGATCAACCTCGCCATCACCGGCTCGAGCGACCCTCCGGACCTCGAGGACTACCCCGGCTGGCGTCTCCGCGCGTACCGCCAGTACGAGTCGATCCAACGCTCAAAGATCGGCTCGACCGGAACGTCCGGAAGGTCCGCGCACGTTCCGAACCGTGCCCGGATGATCCCGGTTTCCCTTCCGGCCGCTCCCTCTGCCCCTCCGAGGTTCGCAGCGCCCCCGGCTCCCGCTCCGGTTCCGATGGACGTCGACCGGACCCGCGCGCGCGCTGCCCCCCGCCGCGGCTGCTTCCGCTGCGGCGACCCGAACCACTTCGCCCGAGACTGCACCGTTCCGGTCGACATCCGCGCGGTCGACGTGCTGGATGAGGTGATCCGGCAGCTGGACGGTGAGATGCTGGAGGAGCTGCTGGCCCGTGTTGCGTCGTCCGAGGCCGCCGCGCAGCATTCCGCCGCCGCGGCTGCTCCTGGTCCGGAGGATTTTCCCCTCCGCGACGAGTGAGCAGTGCGCCCTCGTTCGCGTCCCCCAATCGTTTCAATGTGTTGTTTAACGAGTCAGACAATACACCCCTTTCCCCTATTGAAACGATAGACGCACCACCCCATCAAGGTCCGGCTAAAAATAGCGATGATGCAATGGAGCAAAGGTTCTCGAACTCTAACTCCAATGCGTCATCGCTGACCAATCCTCCGGCCGCTCCGGTTGCTCCGGACTCCGGAACCGCTCCGGTCCCCCCGGCAATCCCGCGTGCACCACGGAAGCCCTCCTGGGAGCGAAGGCTCCCGAAGCGCTACACCGTCGCGGCAATCCCGGCTCCCAACTCGCTGCACCTCCCGCTCGAGTTCATGTCCACCGATAGCGCTGCGAAGCTCTCGACCAACGGGCTCGTGGACTGTGGCGCGACTTCCGAATTCATCGACTCGGAGTACGTCGCTGCCAATCAGTTCCCGGTCCGACGCCTTTCGCAGCCGATCCCGGTCTTCAATGTAGACGGCAGCCCCAACGAGGCCGGCTACATCCGGGACATCGCGGACGTGGTTCTCACGTACAAGGGTCACAGCGAGCGTGTCCAACTCGCGGTCACGCGCCTCGGCAAGGAGAAGCTCATCCTCGGGTATTCCTGGCTCCGGAAGCACAACCCGGAGATCAACTGGGAAACCCGGGAGGTCAAGATGAGCCGCTGCCCTGCCGGTTGCGCTACGTGCACCACCGAGGCTCGTTCCGAACGCCGCGCGGCTCGCTCCGCCGCGCAGTTGCTCAAGCGGCTACGCTCCGGTCCGGTTCCGGCGATCTGCGTCGTAGACGTGGAGGACCGATCGGACGAGGACGAGGACGACTCCGAAGACCCTCCGGGGCCTCCGGAGAATGACTCCGAAGACTCCGGTACCGAGGACGACGACTACCAGATCGAGGAAGGGGACCGGATATTCTATACCCGGTTCACCCCTTCCGAAGACATCCGGGCCACCGGAACCGTTTCACAGCGGTTAGCGGAGGCGTTCGCCCGGAACTCCGCGCCCCCTCCGGACTCCATTCCGGAATGGGCCCGGGAGTTCGAGGACATCTTCAACCGGGAGTCGTTCGACTCGTTACCGGAGCGCCGGACATGGGACCACGCTATCGAACTCGTCCCGGATTCGAAGCCCGCGAACTGTAAGGTCTACCCGATCTCTCCCCTCGAGCAGCGCGAACTCGACGCGTTTATCGAGGAGGGATTGGCGACCGGACGGATCCGGCCTTCCAAGTCCCCGATGGCGTCCCCCGTCTTCTTCGTCAAAAAGAAGGACGGAGGCCTCCGGTTCGTCCAGGACTATCGCGCGCTCAATGCGATGACCGTGAAAAACCGGTACCCGCTCCCTTTGATCAACGATCTTATTAATCGATTGAAAGGAGCTCGGTACTTCACGAAGCTGGACGTCCGGTGGGGTTTCAACAACGTCCGGATCCGCGAAGGCGACGAGTGGAAAGCCGCGTTCCGGACTAACCGGGGACTCTTCGAGCCCTTGGTGATGTACTTCGGCCTGACCAACTCCCCCGCGACCTTCCAGACAATGATGAACGACATCTTCCAGGACCTCATCTTGTCCGGAGACGTCATGATATACCTCGACGACATCCTCATCGCCCATTCCGACCTCACACGCCACCGGGAGATCGTCCGGGAGGTCCTCCGGCGGCTCCGGGAGCACAAGCTATACTTGCGCCCGGAGAAGTGCGAGTTTGAGAAGTCGTCGATCGAATATCTCGGGGTGATCGTCTCTCACGACCACGTGGAGATGGATCCGGTCAAGGTCGCCGGAGTCGCCGCTTGGCCGGTCCCGGAGAACAAGACGGACGTGCTCCAGTTCGTCGGGTTCACGAACTTCTACCGGAGGTTCATCCGGGACTTCTCCGACATCGCCCGGCCCCTATTCGACTTGTCGAAAAAGGGCACCGCGTGGCGTTGGAGCGAGCCGGAGGCCACCGCTTTCCAGGCGCTGAAGGACGCGGTGACCACGGACCCCGTCCTGATCCTTCCGGACGAGGCCCGGCCGTACCGGCTCGAAGCGGACAGCTCCGACCGGGCTTCCGGTGCGGTTCTCTCTCAGGAGGGTCCGGACGGGAAGTGGCATCCGGTAGCGTTCTACTCCAAGAGCTTGAGTCCGGTCCAGCGCAACTACGAGATCCACGACAAGGAGATGCTCGCGATCGTCCGCGCGCTCGAGGAGTGGCGACACTTCCTCGAGGGCTCGCAGCATCCGGTGGAGATCTGGACCGACCACAAGAACCTGGAGTACTTCCGGAAGTCGCAGAACCTCAACCGGAGGCAGGCGCGGTGGTCGCTGTACCTGTCCCGGTTCGACTTCACGCTCCACCACAAGCCCGGGCGCCTGATGGGGCGACCGGACGCGCTGTCGCGTCGCCCGGACCACGGAGCGGCTCCGGACAACCAGGACGTCACCCTCCTGTCTCCGGAGCTCTTCCATGTCCGCGCGATCGAAGGTGTGGTGGTGACCGGACCGGAACGTCCGGTGCTCCGGGACATCCGGGACGCGCTCGCGCGTGGTCCGGACCTCGAGGACCCCCTCGCTATCGCCGCGCGAGAGGCCCTCAACGTCCGGGGCTCCCGGTCACTCCGGTCCGCGGAGTGGCGTGTGGACGACGGGCTGCTCTACTTCCGCGGCAAGATCGTGGTCCCCCGGGATCACGACCTCCGACGCCGGATCTTGGAGCAGCACCACGATACCCGTGTGGCGGGGCATGCCGGCCGCTTCAAGACGTTGGAGCTCGTCTCCCGGAACTACTGGTGGCCCCAGTTGTCCCGACACGTCGGCCGGTATGTCGCGACGTGCGACTTGTGTTGTCGCACGAAGGCGCTCCGGAAGCTTCCGGTCGGTGAGTTGCACCCGACGGAGGTTCCGGAAGAGCGCTGGAGCACGGTTTCGGTGGACTTCGTCGTCGAGCTTCCGGAAGCTCACGGGTACGACGCGGTGATGGTCGTCGTCGACGCGCTCGGGAAGCGTGCGCACTTTAACGAGTGCCACACGACCCTGGATGCCGTCGGAGCTGCGCGGTTGTACTACCGGAACGTGTGGAAGCTCCACGGGACCCCGGAGAAGTATATCTCCGACCGGGGTCCGCAGTTCATCGCGGAGTTCACCCGGGAGCTGTGGCGCCTCATCGGAGTCGCTCCGGCGACCTCCACGTCGTACCACCCGCAGACCGACGGTCAGACCGAGCGCGTTAACCAGGAGATGGAGCAGTTCATCCGGCTTTTCACTAACTACAAGCAGGATGACTGGGACGAGCTCCTTCCGGCCGCCGAATTCGCCTACAACAACCACATCCACTCGTCGACGCAGCAGGTCCCGTTCATGACCGATACCGGACGGCTCCCCCGGATGGGGTTCGAGCCGAACGGGTTGCGCTCGAAGGTGGAAGCGGTTAACGAATTCCGCGACCGGATCGCCTCCGGAGTTTCCGAAGCCCGGGCAGCGCTCGTCAAGGCTAAGGAGGAGTACAAGCGGTACTACGATCGCCGGCGCACTCCGGCGCCGGAGATTAAGGTAGGCGACCGGGTCTGGCTGGACGCCTCCGACATCCAGACCACTCGCCCTTCCGCTAAGTTCGCGCACCGCCGCTTGGGGCCCTTCCGGGTGCTCCAGGTCATCGGGCGGGGCGCGTACAAGCTCGAACTCCCTCCCCGGCTCTCGCAGCTCCATCCGGTCTTTCCGGTCGTCAAGCTTGAATTGGCTCAGGACGACCCCTTCGAGGGTCGGACTGGCTATGACGAGCCTCCGCCGGTCCTCCGCGGTGCTCCGGACGCTCCGGACGCTCCGGGCGCCGCTCCGGACGAGCCACCTGAGTGGGAAGTCGAGGCGATCGTGGACGCGAAGTACCGGTGGGGCTCGCTCTGGTATTTCGTGCAGTGGAAAGGTTATAATTCCTCTCATGATTCGTGGGTTAAACACTCCGACGTTTTCGCTCCGGAACTCGTCGCAGACTTCTACCGGAAGTACCCCGCCGCACCACGCGCCATCACGACCGCCACCTTCGACTCCCTCCCCTTCCGAGACCCCGACGTCCACGTCCGGACGATGCGTCGAGGCGCCGCATTCCAAGGGGGGGATGGTGTCAGGGGAGCCCCCGCTCCGGCCCCCGTTCCGGTTCCGGTTCCGGCTCCGGTCTCCGCTCCGACCTCCGCCCCAGTCCCCGTTCCCTCCGTCGCTCCCCCCGTCGCTCCCTCCGCCCCCGCTCGCCCGCTCCCGCGACCCCGCCGGAACTCCGGTTCCGGATACCACGTGGCCTGTGACCGCGCACGGGACCTATGCGCGTCACTCCGGTTGCTCCGATCACCCCGCGCACGTGCTACTAGTCAGTAGGTATTTTAGGCGGCTCCGGGCGTGGGAATCCTCAGACGTTCTTCTCTTCGGATTCCCCACGCCAGGTGCGCTATACTTGTACTTAGTAGCACGGCCTGTCAATTAACCTTCGGATTCCCCACGCCAGGACCCTTGACTTCTCGGGCCGCGTGGTTGCCCTTACACCTACATTGTTTCAGGGCAAAATTAGATGATATGGTGTTCAAGAAATGAAGATAACTTGCCAATTTCATGATCATGTCCATGACGCTTGAAGTGATCATCGACTGACAAGGGTGCCGGGTCAAGGTATGTGGTCTCAGCTAGATCAGCAAAAGCGTGCCAACTAAGCTGGATTAAAGTCGAATCCAAGTTTAGCACTGAGGACAAGAAATCGGTGATGTTGGTTGGCAATGTAATAGGACGAGGTTTATCTGGAGGGACGATTTCTAGCCAGAGCCTTGCAGTTAATTCAATGAAGCGTTGAATTTGATAGAACTGAAGGTTCAACCATCAGGAAACATTAATTTGCTGGGTAGCTCCAGGCCAGTGCTTTGTAGCGGTGGTAGTTTTGGTAGCCTTTGGTGAGATCTTTGTAGCCTCCGGTAGTCCAGGTAGCTCTCCAACGAAGATCAGTAGCTTGACGTAGCGCATCACCGCCGGATCAGTAGCCCGTGATAGCGCGGCGCCGGGAGACAAGGCAGTTCAAGCACACAAATCCAACTAAAGGGCAAGAAACAGCATCAACATGTTGTCCCGGAATGTTCTTGAAGTTCTGGATTCTCTATGTATCATCGTCGGAATGTGATGTCTGCGAGAACGAGCTGACTCAGCTGAGCGAATTTTTGGACAAGTCAGTTCAAACTCCGCCGGCACGTGCACAATTGCGTGCTTGTTTACGACCAAACAATGCGACGGTTGGTCGTCTTTCTCTCTTTTCCCCCCATCTCGTCCCCTCCGATAGCTTCATGACCATCCTCGTGCCTCGCCCTGGCCTAGCGCCACCCTCGAAATGTATCATCATCCCTCCTCGAATGCTCTTGCCCCAGCTGGCTCTACTGTTTTCAAGCGCTTCGTCACTGCTGTACCTCAAGCCGCTTGTTATCCCCTAGTCACTTGTCTACTGGTTTGCGTTCCACAAGACCCTCAAGGCCTCTCCCCTTCCTTTCTCATGCGCAAACCTTCATCCTTTTCATCCTTTGAGCCAAGGCTTCACCGATAAGGCCTGTTGCCAACAGCGTCAAGAAACAGCCCTCTCTATCCGGGATGCACCCGCGGCTCCCCGCGCCTTCGGTATGTTGCTTGTCGTCGTTTGCTATCGATGCTAATAGTGTGTAGGCTCTTCTTCATCCGGACTCATCCCACCGAAAACGGTCCCGGTATGTATCTTCCAGCTCATCTGTTCATGCCCTCTACCAACTGAATTTTGATAGTCCTTCATATCTGCCTGCGCGCGTTGGACCTTCCACCCCAATGTGCTTTCCACCTATCATGTGCTCGTTGGTGTAGTGTGATGTGGTTCGTCTTGTCCTGTCACAATGAACTGTTGTACACTTGTGCGCCTGTATAGTGTTGTATGAATATATTAACTTTATCGTTATTTTGTGCATTTCAGCATTTTCTTGACCCCGGTGGTCAGCTATTGTCGGATACTGTGTGCTCTCGAGGTCTACCGGAGCGCTACTGAGCTCGTGTGCCTGTGCTACCAGCAGCTACCGAACTTTGGCTGGAGTGCTACCAGTAGCTATAGACAGGGGGACTTGGCTACAGGTCTACCCGAAGTACTGATGCTCCCAAGGGCTACGTAACCAAGTTGTTTTTTCCTGATGCTTGTCTTCCAGGGAAGGATGTGCTAGAAGACGTTCAAGGATTGTCACAGCTAGTTCGGTTGAAGCCATGATGGAGTGAGCTAAGGCGTAGACTCGGACTACATTTGGCGCTGTTTATCCAAGGAACCAAAAGACTTGAAGATATCCTGCAAGAAATGACTGAAGGAGTTGTATGTTGTTAACACCGAACTGATTTCCCTCACTGAATTCCTTGAGCGATATTGTTGGTCTATTCCACTCAGTAGATCCTTGGAGCCCCGTGGGTAATAATTCCTGTCAGACTTACTGCTGAAGCAAACAGAGTTGTGATTTACTGCTAAAGATCAAAACTTGAACATCTGCAACGAATGACTGAAAAGATTGTCTGTTCTTTAACACCGAACTGATTTTCCTGACACATTTTGCTAGAGGATATCCTTCAGCTATTTGACTCAGTAAATCCCTGGAGCAGAATGCCTCAGCATTACCCTCAGATGTTATGGCTGAGACAAACACTGTTGCCATTTCCCTCGGAGTATTTATTGTGTAATGTGATAGAAGCAAGACAATTAAGCAGCTCAATTGATAGTAGCTTTAAGTTGAATGGTACGGCTGTAGGGAATGGCTGTAATGAATCCTTGGAGGGAATCCCTCCAGCAGTCCCGTTGTCCGGCGGACTCCCGGACAGTCCGCCATCACTCCCATAGTCGCGTAGTAGTGAAAATCTGTGTTCTGCTTTGAAACACTTGCATTGACAGCTTTTGATCCCGTCGGCTGATTGTGGGCGACTGCTGTCATGTCATTATTGTCAGGCCAGCCTTTTTTGGTCACCGACCGTCGACCATCTCCTCCCCAGTCCAGTCGGCCGTTCCCTACCAGGCTTGGGCCGGGCCCGTTCACCATGCTGTCCTTTGCCCTCAAACTGGTCTGGTTTGTGCTCTGCATCATCGGTCCGTGCATTTTCGCCAGTCGCACCTGTACTGAGGGCGTTCTATCAGGCACAGTCATCTCGTGGGTCGTGCTCGTGGCGTTCGGGAGCCTGCTGGGCAGCCGCTGGGTGCCCATGTCCTTCTGCATCGCGCTCACCGTGCTCGAAGGCATGTTTTGCCTCGGCATGATATGGCGCATGGACCCCTTCCGCATGCCGCGGTCGTTTTGCGTGGGTCAGTGGCCTGCTCGCTTCCTTTGCTTACACTGAAATCGTGCAAGCCCAAGCGATCCTCATACACCTCTCCACGTATGTCCTGACGGGACTCAGCATGGCCTTCTGCATCGCGACCAACTTCCACATCCTCCGGCCCAAGACCTGGGCGAACCTGGAACAGTGCGTGTTCCCTCTTGTTGGCCTCAAGACTAACACCCGCGCCAGGTCCTTGCGATGGCGCAAAGTGTACATCATACCAGTGATCGTATGTCCATCTTCCTTTAATTGGCGCGCGTTTGACTCTCTCCAGGTGTACCCGTCGACCATCTCCGTCGTCCAAATCGCCCTCAACCTCCACTTCGACGCCATCCAGCCCACCGACGAGATGCACTGCGACGCCTCCGACCCGCTATGGTAGCCTTCGCTATCCATTTTCGTTCCCCACTAATTTGTGCTCCCCAGGGTCCGCATGGTAGCGCACACCCTCCCCGCCGCCCTCCTCCTCGGCCCCACCATCTACCTCATCGCCTCCTCCATCCGCCGCGTCGTCCGCACCCTCCAGCACGTCGAGCGCGCCCAGCGCGACGCGCACGCCCCCGACCCCCGCCAGGCGCGCCGCAGCGAGCACAAGCCCCCCGCCGCGCCCTTCCCGCCGCCCCCCGCCGCCCCCGCCCCCGTCTCCGCGCACCCCGCGCCGCCGCCGCCACGCAGCTTCCACCTCCCGTTCCTCCGCCAGCTGCACGGCATCGCGCAGACGCTCGCGCCGCCCGCGCCGCCGAGCCCGAGCCCGAGCCCGGGCCCGTGGGACGACGGCCGCGCGAGCGTCGCGTCGTCGAGCTTCCCCACGTTCGCGTCCGCGGTGGAGAAGCCCGCGCACTACGCGCGCGCGCGGCCCGAGGACGACTATGTCGCGGACGGGGACTCTGTCGCGGATGCGGACGCGGACGGAGAGGGGGACGGGGACGGCGAGTTGGACGGGGAAGGGGAGGGGGACGTGGACGTGGAGACGGACGTGCACGGCGCCGTGCGCAGCCCGTGGGCGGGCCTCGACGCGGACTCGACGACGGTGACGACGCCGAGCCAGGAGGGGCACGACGCGCTCGAGCTCGACGTCAAGCGCCCCGGCGCGGACGACGCGGACCGCGCGTTCCGCCTCAGCTACCGCGAGCACGCGGGCACCCCGTCACGTAGCCCTGCCTTCCTCCCTTCCGTCTTCCCAGAGTGTGCTGACTTGAATCGGCGGGTAGGGATATCGCACCTGGCGCACGTCCCGGCGTTCACGCCGCAGATCCAGCGCCTCCTGCTGTACCAGATGTGCGTCCCTCCTTCCGTCCCCGTTTCCTTTTCCGTTTCCGGCCTTTCCAACTTCCGTTCTATCGGCCTGTTGAATTCGAGCGGCTGATTTTTTGGGGTGTAGCGGGTTCGCGATCCTGCTGGTGTGCAACTGCCTGACGAGCGTCATCGACGCGGCGCGCGCGCGCGAGACGCCGATGGCGCTTGCGACGCACCACTTTGCGCTGCTGTGCGTCGCGTGGGGGCCTGTCGTCGTTTTCGGTGGGTGCCCGTTCCTTCCTTCCTTCCTTCCCCCTTCCTTCCCCTCCCCTTCTTCCCTCCTCCTCCTCGTTCCCTCGTTCTCTCTCCCTTCCTTCCCCTTCGCCCTCCCTTCCCCCTTCCCTCTTCCCTCTTCCCTCTTCCCTCTTCCTTCCCCGCCGTAAACACACTGACTGACCTGACGTGTTGTATGTGGTAGGCACGCTCCCGAGCGTCAGCGCCGAGGTCGCGTCCTGGGTCGCGGCGCAGTACCGGCGGGTCGTGCGGCGGCGGTAAGGCGTAAGGCGCAATAGATGCTTACGCCGCTGAGTGCCCCCTGACGCATCCCTACTTATGAGTGCATCGAGATTCGAGACGCGGCTTGTTACGCTTGTATAATCACCCTACTGACTGGCCTACCTACATACGTGGTCTAAATATTCCGGCACATACTGTATCTGTACATACGTCACCCGCTCCACGCTCAACGTTCAACGCTCAACGCATACTGGTTATCCGCGCGAGGTTTAGAGGTCCTGGTGTCAGTTGAGCTTGCGAGTCGCGAAACTTGTGGTAGAGCACCCAGGACTTAGAAGAATGTGATGACGGGGTGGTGGTTGTTAACCTGCGTACGGGGGAAGAAGAGTAAGACCGTTCGTATTTTTTTCTCCAAGCAGTCCGCTTGTAAGTTATCCTTACGATCTCCACGATCGATCTGCCCTGTCGACTCTCGAGATTGTGGGTCCAAGCTTATGTATCCAACATCAGATCAGATCATGAACTTGAACTTCAACTCAACACAGCCCGAGCTCGAGAACCACAAACGGGTATTCTCTCTGCGCATCGACCTCCATGTCCAAACCCACCCATGAATTGGAGGATGGCCCCGCTCTCAGCTCCCCCAACGCGAACTTGTACGACGCTGCCCCACATTGCTGTATGGTTCGGAGGCTGAGTGTTTCTGTTGCAGTGCCTCTACAAGCAAGACGACTCGCACCGACAGTCCGGCCAATCTAGATAGTTCTTGGGCTGGCGAGGTGACCATTATCACTTTCCCCATTTCCCACAGAACTAACTCGCGCTAGGACGCCTCGACATCCCTCGGTGCAACGCACTACCTCCTGATAGTGTTGTCGATCTGTGGTTTGGAATACAGCACGGAGGAAATCGCCATGCTGCGGGACGGGAAAGAGCAGGGCCGGCAGGCGGTCTTCAACGTCGCTGGGACGTGGATCGTCCGCATCTTCGAGCTCCACGACGGGTTCAGGCGGCCAGCCTCGTTCCTCTGGAGTGTGCTCACACAGCTGGAGAGCTTGGGCGCCGCGGCCGAGCGCATCAGATACCACGGTGTGATTCCGGGCACGAACCTCCAGTATACTGTGACAATGTTCGTTCACGGTGTTCCACTTACCGACGAGCGCTGCAGCGATCCCTCCGTGCGCGAGCAATTGGTGGCGCTCCAGAGATCCCTGCGGAAGATATCCGTTCCGGACACAGCGGGCACGGTGAAGCATCACATGCGGCCTCGACTCGAGCTGCTCCAGCGCCGGGTTTCCGTCCTATCTGCCGATGTTCTTGAACAGGTCGGCAAACTGGCTTGTCTGTCCGACTTCGACGACGAGAAATTCAAGATGGTTGTCTCCCACTGCGATTTGGCGCCGGAAAACATCGTCGGCCGGTTCGAGTCCGAGTCACCTTCCGCGACGATTTCAGTCATCGACTGGGAGTTTTGCAACTATGTTCCTGAATTCCGGGTCGAGGTGCAGCTGGGGAGCGAGAGTGGCCGTTTGCTTCTAGGCGCGGACTTCTTGAGGAAGAGTGGATACGGTCCGTACCCGGATCACGTTGTATGGACGGAGGCTCTGTGCATGATCGCGGAGGACTATGGAGATGAGGACTTCGAAGCGCAAGTACTTCTCGCACTTAGTGTTAGATAACCTCCCGCGAGCCTGCTCATATAGTTTAGCCCACTGTAGGCATTATGGCCTACTGACATGAAATTGGTAGGCTTGGTTGGGAAGTAAGGCCACTCACTCGCCTGCAATGAGTGCCGATAAGTTTCCGAAAAATATACGACTCCACGAAGTTGAACCAAACTTCCTGAGACCGTTGGCTCCTGCTGAGGATTGGCACTTGATTTTGTGTTTGGCCTGCATGCTACATTGTCTTGCATGATATTTTTTGAGTCGTCGGCTTCTGCAGGAGAAGGAAAGGGCCTCAGCCCGGTGAATAAACTTGAGTAGCTTGGCCATCAGGGAATTCCCTGGAGAATTACGATCGCATCATGCACCGATCACATATGCACGCAATCCAGACAATCGGAGCGCAATCCAGGCAACCCACACGCAACCGGATTGTGAACCGTCACAATCTGTAGCAAGGGGCCCGGATGGTTTGCGTACCGCTTGCGATGGAGTCGTGACAAGGTTGTAATCAGCTTTTGCCACAGCTCATATTACGCTGTAGCTCCTTAGTAGTCGAATCCTGGACTGTAACCGATACACATTTCATTCACTTGGGTCTCAGAGATACATTTGGAGGTCTAACTACAGTACAGGACTGCCCGCTCAGTCGTATGTCTCTCCCGCCGATGAGGGGAGGAACAATCTGGGATATACTGGGGTGAAGAGCGGGTGCGACGCCGGGTCGCTTGCTGCGAAATAGCAGCGCCGACGCGGCTGTAAGTGGTGAAAGGCTCATGTCAGCGTAGCAGTAAATGGGATTGACAGCATACACACCTTGTATCTCCACTGTCCCACATTAGAGAAGCATCCAGGGAAGGCTGTAGTGAAGCATCAACGAAGCATCAATGAATAAGGACTGGAGAGGAGCGAGTACCTGCTGTACCTAGTAGAGACCGAAGGCGACATCAACGTGCAGAGCGATGCTTGGAAGCGGGGGAGCGGTCAAGCAGAAGGAAACGGGTGGCTGATTATAACAGAGAAGCGGCTTGGAGGATCTGGCATTGCACGAATGAAGAATGCTTGAGGGATGGACGCTTGGAGGATGCTTTGAAGAGCAGCTTGATGACGTTCAGAGCTTGGTGGTCCGACTTGACGGAATTGGGGCTTCGAGTTCTTGACAGCTGTTTATGGCGTTGATTTCGAGGTAGCTTGAGCCTTCTTGTAGCTTGGGGAGTTGTTGTGGAGAAGACAGATCGGCGCGCGAGTGGGGAGGAAAATGAGGTGAGCGGGAGAAAGAGGTGACGTGGCATCAACATGAGCACACCATCGCACGTGATGCATCGGAGTCTGAACCGACTTGTTCTTTTTTTGTTTTCCCGCCGGAGTGTAGTAGTACAAACAGCACTAGTGGAGTAGCGCAGTACACTCCGCTGCCGCAGCACAGCAAGGACACTTTTGAATAGTCACTCTGCAAAAACCCAAATACCATCCCTCGAAGTGCAACTACGATGATATGAGTACTAGTCACGGTGTACCCCTCCAAGTCCAGGGAATCACTGCCAATCAGAGCGCAATCATACGAAATCGGATGCAAAGGATTGCCCGTCTTGCAAGCAGATCGCCAGCGGATTGCGAAGTGGTTGCGACAAGGTTGCGACCAGATTGCGGCCGATTGCGCGGCTTGCGATCTGCCGGCTTGATTGCAAACCCGGCAATCGATCGCAATTTCCCAGGGATTTTCCTGATGTGAGGTGATCTCCCTGACTCAGTGTTCACCGTTCAAGCACGCCGCACTGGTTGCAGGTTGTCGCGGCAGGTAAGGCCGAGCTGCGAGGGCAGAAGTGCCATGTAAGGGATCCTAGGACGGCTGTGTTAAGGATGTGCAGGAGAAGCGTGGAGGTGGCAGAGGCGCCGTGAGGTGGCCTCTCCCTTTTTGCTCCATCTCCATTACTAGTAGCACCATAGAACCTAGCGGCAAAGTATCTATGGGGCTGTATGTGGAGAAAACACCCATAGAAACACCTGTAGACTGAAAGTGAGCCGTCTGTGCCGCCAAAAAGAGGTGGAAGACCGCCCCTCCACTGCCTTCACCGCCTCCGTCGCCTCCGCAAATGCGCGCACGCAAGGGACAACACATTATGTTATCATCCATTCCACTATTCCAGAGAGTACACTATGCACAGCAGCACTATCTCCAGTGGCTGGTGTGCAGCGAACCCCGTATCACTTGGTTGACTTCTTTTCACTATTTCAACCCTCCGCACACATCTATATGCCCTACTCCCTAGGACGTGCGAGGCTCGTCTTCAAGTTGCTACCAGTCTCAATCTGTCCGCCTCTGCGCCGTCCTCTCTCCTCGCTGCGTTCAGCATATCTTTCCTCCCCAATCTCTAACTCCACTCGGACCTGTTGGCAGCTGCCACATCGTGCATTCTCAAGTATGTCAGACTCTCTTGATGATCTCTTTAACTATTCATCGGGACGCTGGCTGTAAGTCTTATGCATGTTGCTCTCCGGCATATATGTCTAGTCCGTAATCTCGCACATTTAGCGTCAACAATGATCTTCGCCTTGCAGAACGCAGACGTGAGTTCGACGTCGATGAGCTTTGTCGACTTGCGGCGCAGTCTGTTGGTCGGAGTCCTCAAGATATCGACACATTCGTAAAGCTCGCCGAGGGCGGCTTCAACCGGACTTTCCTCATCACAATGCATGGCGGCTTCGAGATGGTAGCCCGCATCCCGTACCCCGTCACGGTCCCCAAGTTCTACGCTATCGCCAGTGAAGTGGCCACAATGCGTTTCCTCCGTTCCTCTGGGCTGCCTGTTCCTGAGGTTTACGATTACTCTCCTTCGTCGGACAACGCTGCGAAGACGGAGTATATTTTCATGGAGTTTATGAGAGGTACGAAGCTCAGCGACGTGTGGCTGGAGCTGGAGGAACCGGATATCGTTTCGGTCTTGCGTCAAATTGCTCAGCTCGAGTCTCGCCCGATGTCGATTCCTTTTCCGGCTGGTGGAAGCCTCTACTATGCCAACGACTTGGAGAAGGTGACGGGGAAGACGGGCATTCCGCTCAGCGACGAGCGCTTCTGCGTCGGCCTGGATGCTAGGCTGCATATGTGGTACGGAAGGAGGTCGCAGCTCGACGTGGACAGGGGACCATGTACGCCACTCTCTGCGTTTTCTTTTGACGAACTCTCCGGAACTAATCGAGACTATAGACGAAAGCGCTGAGGCAGCGCTCGTAGCAGCAGCTCGCAAGGAACTAGCATATCTAGAACAGTTCGGTCGACCGCTACTACCGTTCCAGCGTGAAAGAAGGGAGGCTTACGGGTACAAGGAGCAGTCACCGTCGGACCACATCAAGAATCTCGAACGCTACCTTCTCGTCGCATCCTCGCTCGTCCCCAAGAACCCAGCCCTCCATCATTTCCGTATCCGCCATCCTGATCTCCAGCCGAGCAACGTCATCGTGTCGACCTCGTCTGACTCCAACCAACTGGAAATCGTGGGCCTGCTCGACTGGCAACATGCCTCGATCCTACCCCAGTTTCTCCTCGCTGGCATACCAGGTCGCCTGCAGAACTACGATGACCCAGTCTCGCAGGCTCTCATCCCACCCTCACTGCCGGCGAACGCGGACGGATTGGACCAATCCGAGCAGAGCGACGCGATGGGACTCTACCACCGCCGTCTCGTCCACTTCCACTACGTCAAGAACACGGAGGAGTACAACAAGCTCCATCATGATGCGTTGTCGGATCCAGTGTCCATGTTCGTCCGCCGCCTTTTCGACCAAGCCGGTGCTCCATGGGAGGGTGAGACTCACGCGCTGAAAGCTACGCTGATAGAGGCAACAGAGATATGGGGGAGGCTTACGGGGGAGGGTGTGCCGTGTCCAGTCGTGTTTGAACCCGAGGACCTACGCAAGACGAAGGAGCTGAGCGCAAAGCTGCAAGTAGCGGATGAGAACTTTGAGGGATGTCGAGGCATGGTTGGTTTCGAGACGGAGACCTGGGTGTTCAACTCACACTACGAGATGGCCATGGCCCTCGCCGAGCTGCTAAAGCTGAGGGTGCTGACAGAGATCCCGGAGGAGGAAGTCCGAGCTAAAACTGAGGCGAATTGGTTCTTGAATGATATGGACGAAAAGGATTACATGTAATGAATCGATCGAAATATTCCATGGTGTTGTATTTTTATAGTGCTACTGTATACATGTCCATTCGACCGTTCTTCAAATCCTGTCGTATTTGTGATAACCACCCCAAAATAACTAGTTGAGGGAAGGATTCCGGATATCGCTATGGACAAAAATAGAGATCGCAACCCCCAGCAACCCCCTTTTAGAGCCTGCTTGAGTACTCATATATCATATGCCGCAACAACAAGATGCTAGACACGCACACGCCGGCAGCCATTATATCCGCACTGCGGGAATGCATCACATCAACGAGGTATGCGCTGGACGGACTAAGAACCAAGTACTCTGGCAGCCTTACATTTTCGCGTTGTCCAAGTGTTGTCCGACTTTGTGGCAGAGTTGTGGCGCACAGCCACATCTATACACCGCCACAGGACTACTTATGACGATGTGCCATATGGGCTCCGAGTCTTGTACGCTCCGCCGCTCCCTCTTCATCGTGCGCCACCATGACCGACTACATTCGCCGCCTCGTCTCGGGAAATAAAGCCCGCTTCAAGGACAGCGCCCTCAACCTCGAGCTAGGTTGGCGTTCCCCCGCGGCGTCGTGCATTCGTTCTGAACGCCTCGCACCCGCTAGACCTCGTCTACGTGACGGACCGCGTTATCATCATGGGCTTCCCCGCCGAGGGCTTCGAGAGCTTCTACCGCAACAACCGCGCCGACGCCAAACGGTTCCTCGAGCATCGCCACGGCGCGAACTTCTGGGTCTTCAACTTCTGCCCTATGAGCGAGAACTCGTATAGCAGCGCCTTCTTTGACGGGCGCGTGAGCCGCTACCCGTTCCCGGACCACCAGTGCGTCTGCCGCGTGGCTTAACTCAGACTGCGAAAGAAAGTGCGCTGATGCGGATTCGAGTGCTCCGCCGCTGGCGATCCTGCCCCTCGCTGCGCGCGAGATGACCCAGTGGTTGGACGGCGCGCCAGAGAGGGTCATCGTCTTACACTGTAAAGGTTCGCCACCGATTCATTCATTCTTCCAAAAGCAGATACTCAAGTTGGATGGTAGCTGGCAAGGGCAGGTCCGGGACACTTGCGTGCACGTACCTTCTTTCGCTCGTACAGCCGACGCTGGGGGGCAGCCAGGAAGGAGCCCGGGACCTCGCGGAAGAGGTAATGCAGGCTGTCGAGGAAGAGGAAGGAGCCGAGCAACCCGCGCTCCCGACGCTTACGGAGTCGCCCGCCGCGCCTGAGCCTCCTGCGGCAGACGCGCCAAAACCGCCGCCGTCTTTCACCGACGCGCTCAACGGGGTGCTGGACCTCCACACATCCAAGCGCATGAAGCCGGTCGCTGCGCACGAGAAGGCAAAGCCGGGCGTGAGCATCCCCTCGCAGCGGCGCTGGCTACACTACTGGGCGCAGCTCCTCGCGCACGAGGCGCCGCACCACCTCTGGACCGTGCCTGCGCCGCCCGCCGCGCAGCGGCCCAAGGTGCGCCTGACGCGCATCACGGTGCGCATGCGCGAGGCGGGCGCGGTGAAGCTGAACCTCGTGCGCGCAGCGACGGCGGTGCTCGACCGCACGAGCCTCGCGAAGCCGGGCGCGGGCGGCGGACCCGTGTGGGTGTCGCTCGCGCGGTACGACGACGCGTTTGTGGGGCTCCTCGAGCGGTGGGAGGCGCACACGCGCGACGCGGGCGGGCACATGGGCCGCCTGCGCGCGGGCGCGGGGCGCCTCGACGGGGCGGAATTGCGCGAGGTGTTCGACGAGCGGGGGACGTGGGATAATACCAAGATGGTGAGGAGCTTTGCACGGCTCGGGGCGCCGGAGGACGGGGGCGGGGGTGTGGAGAAGAGCGCGACGCCAGAGGGGAAGATGCTGACGTACACGCTGCGGCCGCTGACGGAGAGTGGGTGGGTGCACCTCCGGGACGAGATCAAAGAGGGCGGGGACGCGCAGCAGGCGGTGGAGAATGTCGAGGTCGACGTGCCGGTGTCCGCGGCGAACTCCATATACGACGTCACGCAGAGCGCGAAGGAGCGCGGCGTCGTGCTCGACGCGGGGCGCGAAGTGCGCGTCAAGCTCTACATGGGCCAGGTGCGGCGTCCTGCTTCTCGTTTATCGTAGGGCTTACTGACACAGACCCTGCAGGTGTTCATGTGCTGGTTGTGGTTCGTCCCCGCGTTCCACATGGCGCCTGCCAGTGCGTCTGCAGGCGGCGGGCCGACGACGTTCACGCTCACGCGCAAGGAGGTGGACTTCCCGCTCGGCGTGGGGAGCGCGATTGTGGACGTGGCGATTGAGATGGAGTGGGCGGACGGCGAGGGGGTGCAGCCGCCCGCACGCGCGAGCAGCGCGGAGGGGACGGGGGAGCCTGCGGGCACGACGATCATCGAGGCCGTCGCGGCGGGGAACGTTAGGGATGTGGTCGAGGCGAAGCAGGGAGCGGAGGACTGAACGTGTTCTACTAATTGCGATGGGGGTTAGAGTTACTGACTGTAGGTGCACTATATGTCGGGTGAAACATTAGAGACTGTATTGATTCGATTGAGTAAAAGAAGCAGTGGCCGTAGTTCTCGGTTTGCTCGTTTTGACCACGAAGAATTTCAGGCTTAAAGCTTAAACGACCTTGCCGATCGATCCACGATTTCAAAATTAAGCATACATGAGATCCACGGCCTATATCCTATCCTACATCAATGAGTCAACCAACTGTTAGCGGAGAGCAAGCGTTCGCTCGCGATTAAGTGCTCTTCTTGAGGGAGCGCACCCGGCGGGCTGCGAGCATCTCGGTGCCGCCGTCGGGGGACCAGAACTTGTCCGTGCTGCCCTCGCCGGTGATGTGTAGCGGGAGCGGGTCCTGCGTGAAGTCATCGCAGCGCTGGGTTGCGTTGATTGAGTGCGATTCATGAGAGAGGGGGGAAGAGGAAAGGGCGCGCCTCGAGTCTGAATTTACACATCTTGAAGCCGGCTTTGCCTTCTTCCATGTAGGCCTGTGAGGGGGGTGAGCGGTGAGCGGTGCCGTTACGGAGGATGGGTGCAGGGGACGGACCTCTTTCACATAGTAGAGGCCGTCGTAGCGGTATCTGTGGGTGGGGGTGGGTCGCAGTGCGCATTGGGGGGCTGGGTGGGGGCGTACCCTTGGACGGGGGAGTACTTGACGTTCCCGTTGTTCCCGCGGATGACACGCACGGGGTTGTTGCGGTGGACGTTAGTCTGTGCATCCTGAGAGTGAGCCATGGAAAGGTAGAGGGGAAGGGGGGGGAGGTACCTTCAGCGCTGCGTTCCCCGAGGACTTCATGTTCTGCGGGCCCTGCTGGGTGTTCTGCCCGGGCCTTGGCTGGGAAACGCAGAATCCATGAGAACACTGTGAGGGAACAGCAAGAAGTATGAACACACCGCCATGCCTTCCGCCGGCTTGCCCTTTCCTGCAGACACTCAGCTGGGTCCGGGCCGCAATGCAGACTTACCTTCCCCGGTGTAGATTCTGGTCCGCGCCGGTCAGATGCCGAATGGAAATAGAACAAGTTGGACGCCGTACATGACATCGCCCCTATCATCGTCGTCCTCGTAGCCTTGATTGAGCACGATTGAGAATGCGCCCCCGTCACTGCTGGTGCCGAATATGCCCGCCTCTTTGTGGCCGTGCACGCCCGCGTTGTAGAGGTCCTCGCGGTCTGCAAAGAGCATGCCGATGGGCGCGCCAGGGATATCGTCGTGTACCCTCCTGTTTCGGTGTGAGTAGCAGTGGGGGGCGCTGCGACGCGACTCACGGGTCTTGGCGCACCATTGTGGGTGGGTAGTGGGGTGAGGCACGCGTCGAGTCAGAACAAACACGGCTCGGCTCGCAAACCAATTAACGCCCGTTTTTCCCGTCACGTGGTCGAAATCCGGGAGAAACACAACTTCGACTCGAACACAACGGTGATCTGCAAAGTGACATATGGCGGCGTCTTGCCTCGTCAAATAGGGCACTCATACCGAATAGCTGGTGCTTACAAGCCTTAGGGAAAACTGTGCGGAACTGAGCTCGCATTTGAAGGTGCCGACGCCAGAAAAATGGATCCAGCAGTTTCACCCCCAAGTGTTACTACCTCACTGTACTGGTCAGGTGCTGGTTGATGCTCCTGAGTCCTCTGTGCTCCTCCAGGCACCGGCCGAGCCCCTGGGAAGCAGCGACGGTCAACGGGGAAGTTTTAAAAAGCAGATCATTGACATCTTGCAGATCAGGGTCATCCTGAAGGTAGGAGTTGTCGGCGAAGAAGGCCAGATTCCTCACAAAGCCAATGTTGAATGAAAGCGGTTACCTGCATGTCCCCGATAATTAAAAGCTACCTCCGCGCAAAGCGATGATGACCTTGAGTGAAACATGGACTTGTGAAACGGTTGAAACGATGGCAGTCCAATGGCAGTCCAGCGGTTGCGGTAATCCGGGGGCCGGATCGAGCGGATCGCGGCTTGTGGGGTGATTTGTAATCAGTCGTGATCCTGCGACTTTTTGGAGTGGCCCTTTTTTTATCTCTCTTGGTTCCGACCACCACATAGATTCAACGCTTTTCTCCTCTAAAACACCTCCCTTCCCGTTTTCCCCCAGTAATATGACAAATGGAATCGTAAACGGCAATACGGGTCTCGAGACCCAGTTCTGTCCGTCATCCTCCCTCTTCTCCTTTTTTTTCCCAGCTCATTTCCTTGTCCAGCTTCTCTTGGACTGACCAAGTCGGCTTATGTTCCTCCTCACATGCGGAACGCGCAGCGGGCTGCTCCTTCCCCTCCGCCTTCGAACGGGTACTGTCCTCTCCTCTTTGTCTTTTTCTTATCTTCGCTGACGCGGTGTCTCCACAGAAACGGCTGGAACGATTCCCGCTCCTCGACCCCGCCTGCCCGCGGCAGCTTCGGTGGCTCGAACGGCTTTTCTGATAGGGGAGCCCGCGGGGGCGGTTTCAACTCCTCTCCTCGCGGCGGCGGCGGTGGATGGGCTGGCTCCAATGCTGCACCTAACTGGTCTTCTGCGCCCTCTCAGTCGCGCGATAATTTCGGCTTCGGCATGTGGAAGGACGGCAAGCATGTCCCTGGCCAGCGCAACATGCGTACCGAGAAGGAGCTCTTCGGCGATGTCGCCGACCCCTCCAAGCAGCACACCGGCATAAACTTTGAAAAATACGACGACATTCCCGTCGAGGCCACTGGCAAGCTGGTCCCCGACCCGATCAACGAGTTCACCTCGCCCCCTCTCGACCCTGTCCTCCTCGAGAACATCGGCTACGCCCGATACACCACTCCGACTCCGGTGCAAAAGTATTCGATCCCCATCGTCGCAGGTGGTAGAGATTTGATGGCCTGTGCGCAGGTGAGATCTTTCATCACCCATATATCATATTGCTTGACTGATCTCAACTTTGCCAGACTGGTTCCGGAAAGACTGGCGGTTTCCTTTTCCCCATCCTGTCCGCGTCCTTTTCCCAGGGCCCGCGTGCTCCCCCCGAGCAACCCCAGTCTCAGCTCGGCTATTCGCGCTCCCGCAAGGCCTACCCCACTGCGCTTATCCTCGCTCCCACCCGTGAGCTTGTTTCCCAGATCCATGAGGAGGCCCGCAAATTCGCCTACCGTTCCTGGGTCCGTCCTGCTGTCGTCTATGGTGGTGCGGACATCAACCAGCAGCTCCGTCTGATCGAGCGTGGATGCGATCTCTTGAGCGCTACCCCTGGTCGTCTCGTCGACCTCATCGAGCGCGGGCGCATCAGTCTCGCCAACATCAAGTACCTTGTCCTCGACGAGGCCGACCGCATGCTTGATATGGGTTTCGAGCCACAAATTCGCCGCATCGTGCAGGGAGAGGACATGCCCGGTGTCCAGGAGCGCCAGACGCTCATGTTCAGCGCCACGTTTCCTCGCGACATCCAGATGCTTGCCAAGGACTTCCTCAAGGACTACGTCTTCCTCAGTGTCGGACGTGTCGGCAGTACGTCGGAGAACATTACGCAGAAGATCGAGTACGTCGAGGACAACGACAAGCGCAGCGTTCTGCTCGACATCCTTGCGTCGGACCCCGGATCCCTCGGCCTCACGCTCGTGTTCGTCGAGACGAAGCGCATGGCGGACATGCTGAGCGACTTCCTCATGGGGAACAACCTCCCCGCCACGTCCATCCACGGCGATCGCACGCAGCGCGAGCGCGAGATGGCGCTGCAGACTTTCCGTACGGGGCGCACGCCGATCATGGTCGCGACCGCCGTCGCCGCGCGTGGCCTCGACATTCCTAACGTCACTCACGTCGTCAACTACGATCTTCCGAGCGACATCGACGACTACGTCCACCGCATCGGTCGTACGGGTCGTGCGGGCAACACCGGTGTTAGCACCGCGTTCTTCAACCGCGGGAACAAGAACATCGTGCGCGAGCTCGTCGAGCTGCTGCGCGAGGCGAACCAGGAGATCCCGCCCTGGCTCGAGACGGTCGCGCACGAGGCGTCGTTCGGCAGCTCGTTCCGCGGCGGACGCGGTGGGCGTGGGGGAGGAAGCCGGGGAGGAAGCCGCGGGCGCGATTATCGCTCGTCCAGCGGCGCTGGCGGCTTTGGTGGAGGAGGAGGAGGAGGAAGCGGTGGCTTTGGCGGTGGTAGCCGCAACGCCTCGTACGGCGGCGGCCCGTCGTCTTACGGTGGAGGTGGAGGCGGAGGCTACGGTGGTGGCTCCAGCGGCGGATCCTGGTGGTAAACACCTCGTACGGCAGCCCCCCCTATGCGTGTCTCTCCCTATGCCGCTCCGACTCTTGTTCCGCCTCCAGCCCCGATATCATTATGCCCTCTACCCAACAGAAGCCCCACCGAAAAAAACCCGAAAAAAACTTCGTCGCCGTTGACCGCCCTGTCCATCTTGCCGATACTTATTTGCCTGCCCGTCTCGAGACGCGACCACGACCATGACCACACGATCCGCCCATGCGCTGCTTGCTGCTCCTCACGACCCCAAAATTGTCTCGTCTCTTTCCCCGTTTCTGATGACCCTCACGCTGCTCATGCCCGACCGCTATCCTACCCGTGCCCCCCGCCTCGCGTCCTTGACTGGACGCGCGCCCTAATCACCTTGACCCAGCCAAACTTACCTTACACTACTCCACTGTATAGACCGCGGGCACCACCACGAGCAACGACCTCATCAGGCATCAGGCATCAGTCTTCCACGCGATACACCAATCCACTCTGTTATACCCCCAAACACTGTATTGCACCATCGTCCGCGCAGACTGATAATTCCCATCATAGACACGATACGAGACAATCCCAGCATTTCTCCATACTGCATTAGTAGAGCATCCGCACGCATTATCATCTTGTACCCTTAGGTCCTCTCGAGCTTTTCTTTCCTTCTTGTTATGCTACCCTACCTCCGTCCTTTTCTGTTTTTGACTTCTTGTTACGCAGCTTCATTCTGTTTTTGTAGATGGGTGTACGTAGTATCTGATAATCGAGACGTTCACCATGCAAAGCTTGTGCCGTATTTTTCATGCGATTCGATTCAGGATGGTGCGTATAATGCGGTACAAAGCGTACTATTTACATGCACTTGGCCGTTCAGCCTACGAGGCTGATTCTGCGAGAAACATGAAATACAGATGAACAGCCCCTGCGCGTCACGATGCACAATTTCTTGAATGCTGGTAGCAGTGGTACTATCAGTATAGTAGAGATGATATACAATCCCGGACGACGCGAGGCGGAGCCAGAACCATGCCTTCTCAGAAGAATAGCATCCTCGTTCTCGGGGCCACAGCCGCCGCATGGGCGGCGGGGCTAGGGAAGGGGAAGGCGGAAGGGAAGGCGGACACGGGCACAGTAGATTTGAGCAGGCGAGCATATGACTGGGGAGGGTGGATTCTGGATTCTGAATCCTGAGGGAGATGACAGTGGGTCGCTATTCGAGCGGATGTGAAAGGGCATAGCCAGGATGGTGGGCTGTGGAGGGAGAACCGAGAAGAAGAAGGGGAGAAAAAGTGAAGGTAAGGGTGGCAGAGCTCCGCCGGACGAGGAGAAGATCAATGAGACGCAACTTGACGCAGATACGGCGCGCCTGTTCCAACGCGCAATGAACCGAGTCATGGATCCAATATCCTGGTCTACGCATGTCCTATTCCGTTCAGGCTGCTAAGATCTCAAGATGCTGGTAAAAGCAGGGCAGCAATACTCAGTATCCCTAGTAGCAAATGATGGTGAGAACCAAGCGATGTGTGTGGACTCATAACGAGACGCATACCCGTGAGGCAAAGGCGCGTCGAGCCACTGAAGGAAGTCCGTTCAGTCTCGATACCGTCGGGCTTCATTAGATTGGAAATAGCCTGCGTGAAACATCATTACGCACGGAGCATTGCATACCGAGTAGGTACAGACAGCACTGTACAGCATCGAGTAGTGGTCCACTGTCCCAGTGGAAAGCCAACCGCTTCCTCCGAGTACATTTTAAACGAAGGGGGTTATGATTACCCCACGAGATTCCCTGAGGTGTCCCAGCTGAGGCCGAGTATATCGCTGCTTAACTTGAGTGACTGAACAGCTCCAGAGCATCCAGATTTTCATTCAGGTGGTCAAGTACAAGAGAGAGGGGCAGCCAATCTTAGTGGTAGCCCTAACAAAGAATTCTGAGAATAGACCGATGGTCATGGGTGAATAAACACATACCCCTATCGGCAGCCCCGCGTCAATCCATTTGACCTTGTCCCTGATGCCCACCGCCTCTTCAAAACGCGCCAGTCTTTCCGCGGAAGGGACCTGGTCACGCATTATGTGACCGTGCTTGGTATAGGACACCCATGCGATGTCCTCGGAACCTTCAACTCCGTAGTGCGCGTCGTCGATGAACAGGCGGAATCGGAATTGGTTTGCTATGGAGCAGATCTTGTTGTGCTTATACGCGCGGAACATGTAGCAATTGGGCGGATGTTCGTCTGGATCATACATGGCACGGTGTTCTTCCATTAGCTCGTCCGTTATTATCCAGCCGTACAGGCACTCGCGGCCAGCAAGGTGGTCGGGGATCGGGGGAGGAGATTCTTTCGCCACCTCACTGGGCCTGCGGTGCGGCTTTGTTAGTAGGTTTGAAACAGTACACCGCTACGTACGGCGGAGGGCTCTGTGGGACGATGGGCTTGGGTGGGTCAAGTGTCTCCAGCCATATCTGGGGAAGCTGAGCAGGCAAGTTCCACTCTCTCCGAATGTGGGTGGCCATGAGTAAGAAGAACTTGGGCGGCTCGTTTCAGCCTTTATGGTATGCCTGGCATGCTCATTGTTCTGAAGACCAGCTGAAGACAGGAGTCGTTCAGAATCGTGGATACCCGGCTATACCCGGGAAAGAGGACTCAACGTAGCTCAACGTTCTTCCGAAGCTCTGTTGCTCTTCCCGGTGATCTTGAAATCTGGTTTTGCTCGTCACCCCGGCTGCATCTACCATACGTCCTATGACATGATGCTGGAGCTCATGCGCGCGCGACTCGTTCGCGGGGACGCTCGTTACGGCTGCTAGATGTCGGCGGGAAGCTCCCTCAGTTTGCGGTGACGACGCGTACGAGTAGCGGCCGTGCATCCGAGCGTGGTTCGGTATCAGCCCTACTTCCCAAGGATCAAAGGGGCATTGTCAACGGCCGTACCACACCTTGAAGCGCGGGACGACACAGCGAGGAGCAGTTGCCGCGAGCGCAAACGAAGGAGACCACATGCTGTCTATACACGCGTGGGTCGTCAAACAATCATTGACGTCGAGTCTTCCCAACACCGCTTCTCTTTCTGTCTCGCGAGCTCGCAAGTTGCTCGCAACACTCTGCTAAGGACAAACGCCCGCTTCGGAGCTAGTAGGTTTGTGCTCTTGCTGCTCTCGCTGGGAGGCGCGGCCTCACCTTTGGTAGAGCTGTCGGACTGTCGGACTATCAGCATGCATTTTCGCCTTCCATCGCCTTGGGCTAACCAGAAAATAGACTCGGACAAGATGAAGGTTAGTCGCGCTTTCTTCGGCGGAGGTCTGTCGTGGCTGACCTGTAAATTAGACACGCTGCACACTTCCACAGCCCGTCCTGTGCCCAAGCCCTCAACGCCACCGTCCAAGACGCCGGTAACCTCGGCCGTGCGCTTGAGACGCAGGGCCTCGCATACAAAGGGTATAACGGGAGCGCGAACGAGCTCGTCGCAATCGTCGTACGTCCTGATCGAGTCGCGTCGTCGGTGCTGTCATTTTTGGCACGGAGGGGAGCGAGAGCATATGATACCCGATACACGGATTATTTTCGCTATAAATCTGCTTTGTTCCTCCTTTGTCGAGAGCCTCTGCATTATTCATGAGGTATGGAAGAACGTGTCGTTATCCTCATGTCTGCGTTGTATGTACTAGGAGTGGTTTGCACTGCAGAACTGTTTGAACGTAAAACAAGTGATATTTCATTCGTGCGGGTAAGACTTCCAAGATACAAAAGAGAGGGGCAGAAAAGCTTAGTGGTAGCCCTAGCAAGAATTGTGAGAATCAAGCGATGAATAGGTGAGTAGACACATACCCCTATGGGCAGCCCCGCGTCAACCCATTTGACCTTTTCCTTGAGGCCCACCGCCTCTTCAAAGCGCTCCAGTCTTTCCGCGGAAGGGACCTGGTCGACCATTATGTGACCGTGCTTGGTATAAGAGACCCATGCGATATCCTCGGAGCCTTCAACTCCGTAGTGCGCGTCGTCGATGTAGAGGCGGAATCGGAACTGCTTCGCTATGGCGCAGAGCTTGTCGTGTTTATACGCGCGAAACATGATGCTATTGCGCGGATGCACGTCTGGATCATGCATGGCACGGTGGGCTTCCATAAACTGGTCCGTGACTATCCAGCCGTACAGGCACTCGCGGCCGGCAAGGTGGTCGGGGGTGGGAGGCGGAGGTTCTTTCGCCACCTCACTGGGCCTGCAGTCGGCTTTATTAGTAGGCTCGAAACAGGCGGGGATACACCGCTACGTACGGCGGAGGGATCTCTGGGACGATGGGCTTGGGTGGCTTGAGTGTCTCCAGCCATATCTGGGGATAATGAGCAGGTAAATCCCACTCTCTCAGAATTTGGGTGGCCATGAGCGATGCGTGAAAGGTTACGAGCAAATTGGTCGGAGGCAGTGGTCGCAGGTTGGTGGTGAATCGGAAAGGGGTGAAATTTGAAAGGAACGCGGTCACGTGTAATGTTAGTTGGCGGGCCGCTTCCTGCCGCTTCTCTGAATCTCTCCCGCAACCTCCTCGTTAACCCGGCGGAGGCGGCAGGCCTGTCGTTTCTGACGTATAAACTCTCAACGCTGCGCACCTCCGCAGCCCGTCTGGCGCGCACGACCTCAATGCCACCGTCCAAGACGCTGGTAACCTTGGCTCGCAAGGCTCACACCCCCGCGTCCTTTCTTGACGTGTACAGCCAAGAGCGTGTCTGCGCAATCGAGTAAATACACGACAAGCGGTAGGGATATCGGTCGTGTATGGTAGAGCCATCGGGCCCTCCCCATTTCGCAAGGACCCCATACTAGTTAGGGCATCGATAATACCCAATGGTGGAGGTGAAATTGGTGTTAAGTAGTTTCCCAGTATCTCGGACCCCCTCGCCACCATCCTTTTGTTCAGGATCCGTCCTTCCAGCTCCTCGCCAAGCACCAGCAAATCCGCCACAAACGCACCCACCTCGTCGTCCCTAATAGTCGGCATTAACAAAAGCTCAACTGCCCTACGTGTCACCGCAAACGTCTTCGCCGTCGCGACCCCACCGGGCTTGATAATTCAGGTCTGCCAAACATCTGCATGCTCCTTTGCAAAGTCCAAGCTCCACGTCTCCGTCCTGCCCTTCAGCTTCCGCGCCCCCTCCATGAAGCAAAGCTTCTTTTCCTGGTCCGGTTCCACATTCAGGCCGGAGAGGAGCACGTAGCGGAAGCGAGTCCTTCGGGGTGTTGGCAAGACGGGGAGGAAGGCCTGTTGGAAGGCGAGGATGAAGTTGTAGCTCGTGTCTTGTTTTGTGTCGGAGCAGTGCCCAGACCCATGGCGTCGGCGTCGGAGAGGGAGATTAGAACGGCCGTGTCCCAGTTCTGGAAGTCGGGTATGACGAGGTTTGTGGTTTTGGCATCGGAGGGGGGCAGGGGCGGCGGGTGAGGGTGACGACGGATGTGATGACTGGGTTGAGGAGGAGGTGGCGGAGGATGCCGCTACCGATTGTGCCGCTTGCGCCTGTCAGGAGGACTTTCATGGTTGGCGATGGCAGTGGGCTGTGCGGTGGCGAGATGAAGAGTCTCAGCTAGTCTCAACTTGAAACAACGCGACTCAGGCTTGGAAGTTTGTGGCGCATTTCCAGCTCGGGGTCAGGTTGGCAGCTCCATTTATCTGTTGTGATTGAGGCTGGTTCAAGTTGAGGCCTAGGTTGAGGTGGTAAGCGAGGATGTGTCAAGTGTTATGTATAGTACGCGCCAAGTACGCGCGTACATCTGGCTTGCGATGCGTTCTTGCCACCAACTTACCGCTCGAGCACAAAGTATGAATCGTACGAGGTCGGAGGCAGTGACAAGGCCTCAAGGGATGATAATTATATTTCCGTCGGTGTCCGGCCTCGTCTGAGCGGAGGATACGTGACTTGTGAGAAACAGATCGCCACGTTCATCCGGAAGAAGCAGTACCTTTGGGACGGAGACTTAGAAAAAACACTGCGGTGCCAAAAAAAGCACGTACGAGCAATGTGCAAATGACACAACGGCAAGCGACGGCCCGTGCCGGGGGGGCCGTTGCGTATTCACCATTACTCCCCGGCTAGCGGGCGGAGAGGCACCGATCTGATGTTGCCTCTGGCAATATTCAGGGCTTGCAAGTGCTGCTTGGGCGCTGCTTCCGAGTGGCTAACCAGGATAGCTCGCGTCCTGTTGCGAACGGGCCGACGACGACCAAGGGCGCACTTTGGCGTCAAAAGACTGGAAAGTGCAAGGAAAGTGCAAGTGCAAAATTGGATAGCCGCAAGAAGCTGTGCAAACTTGGCAGTGATCGTGATCCAGTCGATTCGGTACATAGATTCTGCTACATAATCTAGCAAACGTACATATTTCTTTCCCTCATCCACCACACCCCTCACTCTCTTTTCCTTCCCACCATGGAGCCGGGGTCTCCGAAGGCCATCCCCCTCAGCCATGAACAGGAGGAGACTGTCCAAGCGCTTGCTCGCTCGATGTCGCGCACCGAGTCCGTCACGAACCTTCCCACACTGGCGCAGACCACGACCCGCATGTCCGAGCACTCAAAGCACATCAACCCGTTCGAGGACACTCAAGGAGACGAGACTCTCGATCCTCGCTCCGAGAAGTTTGACATCAATGTCTGGCTGAAATCTGTTATGCACATCACCTCTCGCGACCCGGAGAATTTCCCTGTAGGTCACTTATATCTCTGGAATTCTTCTGTCAATTGAACTTGCTCAAAGGGTAGAACTGCTGGTGTCACCTTCCGCAACCTCAACGTTCATGGCTTTGGGTCGCCGACCGACTACCAGACGACCACCGGGAATGTCTGGTTGGGCATGTTTTCAACGGTCAAACGATGGATGGGCATGGGAACTGGCCTGCGCAAAATTCGTATGGACCCTTCTACTGTTTAGAATACAGCTTACATCGGATACAGAAATCCTGCGCGATTTCGATGGAGTTGTGAAATCAGGCGAGCTGCTCGTCGTGCTCGGACGTCCCGGAAGGTGAGGGTCCTGCGAGCATGCGTTTCCTGATCTCAACCCTCTCATCAGCGGTTGCTCGACATTCCTCAAGACAATTTCCGGTCCGTCCTTTTTTTATCTGGCGAAATTCTGCATTAACGTGGGATTCCAGGACAAACACACGGTTAGTTCACACCTCTGGCGCAGGCTTCATTCTGAACATTCTATCCATAGGCTTCTATGTGGATCCCGAGGCCGACATCCAGTATCAGGGGATTCCCAAAGAAACTATGCACAAAGACTTCCGCGGAGAGGTCATCTACAACGCCGAGACCGACGTCCACTTCCCCCACCTCACCGTCGGTCAGACTCTCACCTTCGCCGCCAAGGCCCGCGTACCGCGCGTCCGCGTTGGCAACGTCCCACGCGACCTCTACGCTGCCCACCTGCGCGACCTTGTCATGGCCATCTTCGGATTAACGCACACTCTCAACACCAAGGTCGGGAACGACTTTATCCGCGGCGTCAGCGGTGGCGAGCGCAAGCGTGTGAGCATCGCCGAGACGACACTGAGCGGCTCGCCCCTCCAGTGCTGGGACAACAGCACGCGCGGGCTCGACAGCGCTACTGCGCTCGACTTCATCCGGACGCTCCGCCTTTCGACGCAGGTCACCGGCTCGACATGTTTGGTCGCCATCTACCAGGCCTCGCAGACTGCATATGATGTTGGTGTTAGCGTTACCGATCAAAGGACGTCGCTAAACTCGTACACAGCTGTTCGACAAGGTGATCGTACTGTACGAAGGTCGCCAGATCTACTATGGCCCTACCGAGCGCGCGCGCGAGTTCTGGACGAGCCGCGGGTTCGTGTGTGCGCCGCGTCAGACTACGGGCGACTTCCTCACCTCCCTGACCAACCCCGCGGAGCGCCTCGTGTTGGAGGGCTGGGAGAAGCGCGTGCCCCGCACGGCGGACGAGTTCGCACGCGTATGGCGGGAGAGCGCCGAGTACCAGGAGCTGCTCCGGGATATCGCGGCCTACAATGCAGAGCACCCGCTCGGCGGCGAGGCGCTGGCCAAATTCCGGGGCTCGCGTCAGCTGCAGCAGTCCAAGTCTCTGTCCGTCATTCCCTGATTTCTTGCTCGTCCGGCGTCTCATCGACATACAGAAGCACTAAGTCGCCGTACACCATCTCTATTCGTCGGCAGATTGCGATTTGCATGGAGCGCGGGTTCCAGCGGCTCCAGAACGACCTTACCAACTTTTACACTACCGTCAGTCTCGATAGCTTGAAGCTATCGGTCTTGCGCCTGATTTCTGCCGCACAGGTTCTCGGCAACTTCTTCATGACCCTACTTATCTCCAGCGTCTTCTACAACTTGAAGGACAGCACCTCCAGCTTCTATAGCCGTGGCGCCCTTCTTTTCTACGCAGTGCTCCTCAATGCCTTTGCTAGCGCTCTCGAGGTTCGTTTCTTTACCCTGTCGTCGTCCTCGCGCTCAGGTGTCAAACCTAGATCTCTACCTTATACGCCCAACGCCCTATAGTTGAGAAGCATACTGCTTACGCCCTCTACCATCCGTGTGTTTCTCGTCTGTCACGGCCTTGAGCCGCCACTGACTGATCTTCCTCGTTAGACTCGCGGAGGCGGTCTCCTCGATGATATGTGACCTGCCGTCCAAAATACTCACGGCAACCTGTGAGCCAAATCTCCCCTTTCTTTGTCGCCGGCGCCCCTCATCTTTTTCTTGTCAGTTGTCAACGTGACGTTATATTTCATGACCAACCTCCGGCGCGAGCCTGGCGCATTCTTCATCTTTTACCTGTTCTCGTTCACCTGCACCCTCGTGATGTCTATGTTTTTCCGCACCATTGCGTCGACCTCGCGCTCGCTCGTGCAGGCACTCACGCCGGCGGCGATATTCATCTTGGCGCTGATCATGTACACCGGGTTCACCGTGCCCGTTCGAGACATGGTCGTGTGGTTCCGCTGGATCAACTATGTCAACCCCGTTGGGTATGCCTTCGAGGCCCGTGCGTTGTCTTCTATCTTCCTCCATGTCCTCTGGCTAATCGGATTCCCAGTCATGGTCAACGAGTTCGTCGGGCGCGAGTATCCTTGCGGGACATTTGTCCCTGCCGGGCCTGCGTACGCCAACGTTTCCGCCACGAATAGAGTCTGCGCCACCCCAGGTGCCCAGGCCGGCCTTGACTTTGTGTATGGCACGGACTACGTCCGGACATCTTTCAGCTATGTCCACAGCCACCTTTGGCGCAACTTTGGTATCCTCATCGGCTTCATGGTGTGTTTCTTTGCCTGTCTAATCCTCCATCTTCTGGGAACTAATCACGCGTAGATCTTGTTCTGCGCTGCGCACCTGATTGCCACGGAGTACATCTCCGCGGTCAAGAGCAAGGGCGAGGTACTCGTCTTTACGCGCGGACACCTGCCGCCGAAGCGTCCTACCGAGGACGAGGAGGCCTCGACGCTCAACGAGACCCCGATCGGCACGCCTATGAAGAAGCGACCCGAAGACGTCAAGATTCACCCGCAGAAAAAGATCTTCCTCTGGAAGGACGTGTGCTATGACATCACGCTCAAAGATGGCTCGGACCGCCGCCTGCTCGACCATGTCGATGGGTGGGTGAAACCCGGAACGTTGACTGCGCTCATGGGTGTTTCGGGTGCCGGTACGCTTGCAGCACCAGATTTGTGCATCTCCCTTCTAACCGCTGATATAAGGTAAAACGACGTTGCTTGACGTGTTGGCAACGCGCACGACGATGGGCTTCGTGTCTGGCGAGATGCTCGTCAACGGGCGCCAGCGCGATCAGTCTTTCCAGCGCAAGACCGGGTATGTGCAGCAGCAGGACCTCCACCTCGCGATGGCGACCGTCCGCGAGTCGCTCGAGTTCAGCGCCCTCCTGCGCCAGCACAAGTCAATCCCTAAGGCGGAGAAGCTCGCATATGTCGACGAGGTGCTCGCGCTGCTCGAGATGGAGGCGTATGCATCGGCCATCGTCGGTGTGCCCGGCGAGGGTCTCAACGTCGAGCAGCGCAAGCGTCTTACCATTGCGGTCGAGCTCGTCGCAAAGCCGGAGCTCCTTGTCTTCTTCGACGAGCCCACCAGTGGTAAGTCGTGAATGCCTTGCGGCTTGAAATCGCATGCTAAAACATTCACAGGACTGGACTCGCAGACGGCGTGGTCAATCTGCCAGCTGATGCGCAAGCTCGCCAACCACGGGCAGGCCATTCTGTCGACTATCCATCAACGTTAGTGTTTGCATTGTGGACCCCTTGATTTCGGCTCAAATACCACTTACAGCGAGCGCTATCCTGATGCAAGAGTTTGATCGCCTCGTGAGTTTTGTTGTGCTTATCGAAGCGTGCCCTTTTGATTGCGCCTCCAGCTCTTCCTGGCGCCTGGGGGAAAGACAGTCTACTTCGGCGATATCGGCGAGAATTCCAAGATACTCACCGGGTACTTCGAAAAGTACGGCGCGCACCCGTGCCCACCGGAGGCCAACCCCGCGGAATGGATGCTAGAGGTCATCGGTGCGGCACGCGGATCGAAGTCCGTGCAGAACTGGCCTGAGGTCTGGAAGGCTAGCGAAGAGCGAGAGCAGGTCCGGGTGGAGTTCGACCAGATGGTGGCAGAGTTGTCGCAGGTTGCAGACGCCGGTGACTCGGCCGCGGGCTATGAATCGTTTGCTATGCCGCTCTCGACGCAGTTTTACGAGTGCTTCAAGCGTGTTTGGCTGCAATACTGGCGCACACCGTCGTACATATACTCCAAGCTTGCCCTCGTGTTCATTTGCTCGATTTTCATTGGCTTCACGTTCTACAAGGCACACATCAACTTGCAGGGCTTGCAGAACCAGCTGGTATGTCCTATCTTCTTCGCATCTCGATTGACATTAACTCGCCGTTGTCATCGCAGTTCTCCATCTTCATGTTGCTCCTCCTCTTCGGCAATCTTACCCAGCAGATTATGCCCCTCTTCGTCGAACAGCGGGCCCTGTACGAAGCCCGAGAGCGGCCGTCTAAGGCCTACTCCTGGGTTGCGTTCATGTGGGCCCAGATCCTTGTCGAGGCTCCCTGGCAGCTTCTTGCGGCGGTGATCAGCTTCGTCTCCTGGTACTACCCTATCGGCTTTTATCGCAACGCCATCGAGACGGGTCAGGTCAAGGAGCGAGGAGCGCTGATGTTCCTCTTCATTCTCCAATTCATGCTCTTCACCAGTACTGTTCGTGGATTCCTTATAGAGCCGTCTTTCTTGCTTGACTGACCGTCTCCCAACAGTTTGGTCAGATGCTTGTCGCGGGTGTAGAGACTGCAGAGGCCGCCGGAAACATTGGCAATTTGCTCTTTTCGTTGACCCTCCTTTTCTGTGGTGTCCTCGCGGCCCCGAGCACCCTCGGGTGGTGGGTGAGTACTCGAAGCATTTCCAGTGGAATAGTTTTTAACTGCGGCTTCTGGTGTCTAGATTTGGATGTATCGAGTCTCGCCTTTCAGTTATCTAGTGGGCGGCATGCTGGCCACCGGCGTTGCAAATACAGAAGTGCACTGCTCGAGCATCGAGGTTCTCATCGTGGACCCCACGGCGGGCATGAATTGTCTCGACTACTTCAAGCCGTACCTGGCGATCGCGGGCGGTTCGGTCGTGAATCCCAACGCTACAAGCGCATGCGAATTCTGCTCCGTCGCTTCAACCAACGTGTTCTTGAAATCAATTAACATCGTCGTACGTATCTCTTCCAGGACGCGTTGGAGAAAGCCTGACTTGTTTTCTTTGCAGTACGAAGACCGGTGGAGAAACTTTGGTCTCATGTGGGTGTACATTGCGTTCAACACCGCTGGCGCCATGTTCTTTTACTGGTTAAACCGGGTCCCGAAGGACAAGAAGCCGAAGGCAAAGAAGGAGGTGAAGGAGACCAAAGCTTAGATACTTATCTATCATACTACTCTGTATCCGATTCTAGAGGCTACGATAATGAGTCCTCCCTCACTCATAGTTTTGAATATTAATGATCTGGAAAATGTTTCTACTACGTCTCTGAGGCATCTGATCCTGAACGAAGTTGGGCCCTGCTCATGTTGGTATCGAGCTGCTTGATCGATTGGGATCATCATATCGTTGCGCTCAGTGGTTTTATCGACTCGGCCCCAGGCGACGGTTGCTTTTGTACGAGTCTCGGGTCCAGATCGCTGCGCGCCGCCATGATGAGAATCGGCGGGTTGTCTTTGAAGAGACGAGCCGATCATAAGGAACCTGTTCAACTCGGAGACTCCCCGTCGCTCCCTGAATGCCTTTTTCGCAGGCGGCGATGTAAAGAAAATGTTGAGTGCGATGTTCAAGATCGCGCCGCGCGCGACTTCGCTCATCAGGAGATGGGAAGTGACAATGTTTGCCGACTCGAAGACAGCCTTGAAAGTCTCGTTGTTCGGTAGGATTTCGACGCGCTCATCGACGCCCGTTGTTGTTTCCAGTTGGATATTTAAAAGCCTGAAGCGGGCGTTCTCCATATCTGTGCATTCAAAGACCATGGTCAGCTATGAGGAGCTTCAATTCGATACAGCATAGCAGAAAAACAAGAGCTTCATGGATAGCCCCCGGTTCAAGTTGAGGGCATACGGAAACAAGTTCAAACGACTCTGACATTCTACCATGAGCACGCCACGCAATGAGAATGCAGCATGAAGGATGACTCACTATCAGGCGTGGTGTTGGAGGTGGATGACTCAAGGACTCAGAAAGGCATAGGCTGGTCCACCTTAACGTAAGCAATAAGGACATTCAAGCTAGGTACTCAGCTTCAGGCGCTTTACATACATGAAGTCCACTTTTCATTCAGTCGGCCAACTAATACAGCAAATTTCAGTAATGAACGAACGAGCTAGCATCCGGTATGTATGTATGTTATGAGGAGGGCCATGAGGGGAATGATGCACGCGTAATACCATTCCAGAGAGAAGACCGAGACAATGACAGCGAGACAAGTGCAGTGCGAGAGCTTTTGAGGATCTGTGGTACATATCGAGCAGGGAACAGGATTCTTGAACGGAGCAGGAAGAAAACGAGACGAGCCGAAGTACCACCACATCATGCCCCACCGCCGATGCTGAGGCGAAGCACGAGCGCCTCGACGAGCTCGCGCTCCACGCCAAATTCGCGCGCGAGCTCGCTCATGCGCGCGCCGGCGTCTTTCAGGTCGTCGGTGGCGGGCACAGGCGCGGGGAGGGGCTCGGGCTCGGCCGTGGGGGAGGGCAGTGTGGGTGCAGTCGCGTGGTGCGGGGATCTGGGCGGCGTGTACGTCGTGCATTGCTGCTGCTGCTCGTAACGTGCGTGGAACTCAGCCTCGGCCTCGGCATCGTCCGAATCAACGTCGCTGCGTGTGGGCGACTCAGAATGTGTGTCGAACTCGGACAGGCCGCGCAGCTGCTGCTCTGTGAACGCTGGGAACGAAATGAGTGCTCGAAGAAAGACAAGAGGAAAGGGATAGACACACCGTTGCATCGAAGCGCGGTGCGCACGAGGTCCTTGAGTAGCGCGGCGTCCGCGTCTTCAGGAACGCGCGCGCGGAGAACCTGCACCGCGGCGAACGTGACGTCATACAAAAGGTCGCGCAGACCGGCGCCCCAGAAGACGCGGCTGTCGCGGTCGGTGGGGAACTTTGCGAGAATGCTCGTGAGCGCGTAAAAGGGGAGTGCGGGGACCTTGACGAAACGCGCGTCGGGCGCACGCATGAGCCAGAGCAGGTCAGTCAACTCGGACTCGCGCATGAGGCCACCCTCGAGCGCGCCGGGGAGCGAGGGCCCGGCGACACCCGCGAGCGACGGGGCGGGACCATCGAAGGCCCCAGCCCAAGAGGGGAAGATCGCGGCCATGAGTGCAGACTGGGACGAGCGCGTGAGGGTGACAGCGCGCGCACGCTTGCCGGAGCCCAGGACGGGGGCCGCGCGGTGCTCGCCGCGAAGGACTGCACGGGCGACACCCTCGGACGGGAGCTCGACGAAGGCGTGAGAGAGGGTCTTGCCGAGGCGGTCGAGAAGAACGTGGGCACGCGCGCCGGAGGAGGATGACACGCCAAGGAAGGTGAGGATAGCCGGCGGCGTAATGTCCCATGGGACGTTGTCGATGCGAAGCACCACGGGATCTTCGTCGGAGGAGGGGGAGGAAGGCGGGGAGAAGGGCAAGAGGAAGCTTTCTTCAAGGGTTGGCGACGGGGGCGGACGGACGAGGCCGAAGGTGTCGACGGTCGCGCGGCAGACGACGCAGTGCATGGAGAGCTGGTCGACAATGTTGAGGGCTGAGGTAAGGCATCCGGGACACAGGGCGTGAGTACACGGACTCAGTAATGCGAGCTGCTTGGACGCGACGGCGCACGAAGAGCAATGTGATTTGGAAGGCTCCTCGCAACGCGGTTCGACGCGTTCCTCGACGTCGGGAAGATTGGACTTGAGGCCAAACGCGCGCCGTTCGTGAGCTGGAGCAGTCACGCTGCCCTTGAAACGAAGATGGGCTGCAAGCTGCGGGTTGCGGGGTGGGGTCTGCGGGAGGTTCTCAGAGGCGTAGGAGAGTGCGCGACGACGCGGTGCGGTGAGGAAGGGGGGCAGCAGGGGGGCCTCAAACGACGTGTCGCTCTCTGGTTCTTCGTCATCATCTTCGACGCGAATTCCGTTCTGAGACGCGCGCGAGCGCCAGCTACGGGTAGCATCAGCCTTAAGTACCTCTGGCGAGAAGCTGAGGCGCTTCATGCGGTAGTTTTCTGGGGTGACAGGCGCATAGGACGACGGTGTAGACGGGGTGTTAGGCGAGGTGTACCGTGACGCGACAACGGGCGAGGAATAGCGTGAGGAGAACGCTGGGGATGTATAGCGGGAAGCAGGGGACGCGATGGGAGGTCTGGGCGAGGTGTACATGGCGGTACAAGGTCAAAGGTTGGCTTCAACAAACGCGTGAGCCCAAACAATTGCCAATATGTTATGTAAGCCACACCTTCAAGAAAGCGGCCCGGGCCCTTGATCAAAGATTTGAAGCTGCAGCTGCGGCAGCAGCCAAGATCTCGTTCCTTTCCATGGGTCCCTAGCCTTATCTTCCGTGAATTCAATCTTTTTTTGACGCTGTGGTTGGATTTATCAACTCTCCTGGCACGAAAACAGCAGCGCAGCACAAGAGCTCGAGCCGGCCGATCCTTCAAGGATCAAGGACCTTAACCTTGAAGTTGACCATAGCATTAAATGGGCTGCCACACGGTAAGATACCTGCCACTCAGATTCTCAGTGAACTATGCACTCAACTCCCACCGTCGTTCAAGCTTAAGGAGCGACCATCTACGAGTATGGGCCGTCACCTACATATGTACCTGTATCGATCCGCGGCTGCTATCCTCCCGAGTCCGCAATCGAGCAGAACGAACAACCGATTTACCGGACATGTCCAACCGCTTTGCTCGAAACTTCCATGCATCACGTAGGATCGCGCCCGGCGCAAACCACTCATGCAAGACCACTCATCATCCGAAATTCGTCTGTGTGGCTGCAGGCGCGTGTTCAAACTGGCATTGATCGAAGGTAAAATGTACGATATCTCGTTGGATTCCCCGCGGCAGCACAGGGGCTGGTGTTGGTCGCCGTTCCCAAACAGGATACCTGAAGTCTAGTCTCTCTAAGACAGACGCTATGATGAACAAGCTCGTTCCTCGCTCATCTTAGTCTGTTAGTTACCGCGTCAAATAAGCGGCGTCCGATCTTATTATGTAATGATGGACAATGCACAACCAAACAGCCCCTGTCTTTCGCGTTATTTCGCGTTGTTTCACGCGTCTATGGCCCGTAAATGGCTAGGAACAACTGGGAATTACTGGTTTTCTTTGTTATTGATGCTCTGACTCACCTCTGCCAGTCAGAACCTCTCAGGAATTGAGTTTTAGAAGGGGACATCCCTACTCAGTTCTGTTGCGGATGAGAACCTCTAGAATCGAGAATAAACACACGAAATGTGTTAAGATGATTCATTGAAAGAATTTGAGGTTTAAGATAGGTTCCACAGGGTCAGAGAGCATGTTCTTTGAGCAATAATGTATATTTTTGAGATGAATCAACACTTTTCACAGGGAAATTATGCCATTCACAGTGAGTTAAAGTCAAGATTTCAATACCGGCTTCATTTTACTACTGTGGGGCGTCTTTTTACCCAGTTTCAGTGAAATTTCACCCAAGTTAGGGGCAGGCAATCTATATCTCCAAAATAAAGACTGGAGGACGGTTTTTGATACCCTTTTGACGCATAGTTTGTATTTATATCATCCTAAAGTATGAAAGACGCGTCAAAATCGCGTCAAAAAGGAATCATACGCGTTCAAACGGCGAGGCACATTGAAAGTGTCTGTGCACGTGCCGTCCCAAAAGGGAAGCTTACATAATAAGGTCGTGGGCCTACTGACAGGGCGTGGTAACCACAGGACTACCTGAAGTCTGGAACGAGTCCAGAAGCATACGGTGTTCGCCAGCCCGTAAAGAGGATTGGAATCGCTTGCTGTAAATCGATTCGACACGGTGCTTTCTGCGCAGCGAACGTACAGCATCGACGAGATGGGACGAATCCAAGAAATTGAATCCGAAGCTGTGGTGGTAGCCGACTCGAATGAGTGCGATGCGATGCCCTATAGGCGCGGAGAAGCGGGGTCTCCCGCTGGAGCGCCGGCCCGTGTACCACTCAAGAAAGCCGCTCGGGCATGGGCGAGAGTGTCAGCCCTCCTGGAGAATGGGGAGATATTCGGCTCCGTCTGACAAGGGAGGAGGTCGAAGATAGGGAAGATTCAGAACATGCGGTTACAGAGCGCCGTTGAGTGGGAGGAAACGAAGGCCAGACGAATCGCTGATCTGAAAAATGCTCGGAGAGAACTGAGGAAGAGATTATCAATCAAATCCTTGAGGATGGAGGAAAGGCGGCCTTAGCTGAAGCCTGACTGTCGTCGCAGGTAGTTCTTCCTCTGCGCATAGTACCTGACTCTGAATACGTTTGCTCAGGAGGACACGTAGTAGCACAACCGCTGTAGCTCATAACTTTTGATTCCGATGCCCAACTAAGGACGAACGAAAAGATCTCGGCGGCCAAGCTAAATTCCATTCCGTGCGAGGAGCCACCGGACTTCCTAATGTATCGAGGCTCTTTTCTGGGTAAGTGGCTTCGAACAAGGTCTATCTCAGACCGGCTCAATCCAGGGGCATACTGGATTACTAGTGCACGTTTGAAGACCTCGGACCGACTTGCATGCAGATCGCTTCGGCGCCTTTGCCACTTTCGTCACCGCGCGTAATCCTCTAGATTAGAGATCGGACTTGGTGCAGAGCTTAGCAGGCCGATCAAGAGCCTACGGAGTCGCGGATAAAGCTGCTACTGCTAGGCATGGTGCTAGAAAAGCCTATCGACTCCCTTGCCGCCCCCGCATTCGATGTTCCTATCCACATCCCCTTACCTCGGTGCTTTCGCCCTCATTTTAGTCTATATCTCATGCGTGTTATGGAAGATTGGCCAAAGGGAGCGCGGGTTACCTCCAGGTATGCTCGTTCGGAACTTTCAAGGGCAGGGCATTGAGAACTTGCAGGTCCACCGACGGTTCCACTGTTGGGGAACATTCATCTCTTGCCCAAAGCTGAGGAAATGCACTTCAAGTATGTCTAAAGAGCAAGTGCCGATGAACCTTGTTCTTTCTCAGGTTCATGTCAGGTTCCTGGAGTGGTCGAGAAAATACGGGGAGATCGTTTCGGTCTGTTCTAGCTCTTGAATAGTGAACTCTCATCGCTCAGCAGACGTCTAGCTCAAGATCGGCACCGGGACGATGATAATTCTCTCCAGCCCTACCGCCATCAAACAAATTGTCGATAAACAGGGCTGGACAGCCAGCTCGCGACCCGCGAATTATTTAGCTGAGCTTGCAACGGAGAAGTTTTTTATTTTATTTGCTCCCGACAGTATGTGGACCACGGTGAAGCACAATCTTAACGGTCGCTGAGTCGTCTGCCCAGCTGCACCATTCCGGAATCTCAGAAAGACAGTTGCTTGGTTCTTTTCCCCGCAACATTCTGCGAGTCGAGTCCCTATCCAGGAAGCCGAGAGCACCATCTGGAAAGCGACTTTAGCAGGATAGAACGATTATTGTCAGACAGCCTACATAGAGCTGGGCTACTATATAGACTGGGATAGGCCGCGTAGCCTAGGGGTCGCATAGACTCATAGAGCGCATAGAAATCGGCCCATTTAGGTGATGCGATCAACAGAGCCCAATCGGGTCGAGCGGGCTGGGCAGTGAGCCAGGCGGGACTCAGTACTTAAAGGCGGGTTCTCGTTCGAGAGTCAAGCAGATTAAGTAGAAGCTACATGTGTAGTGTACATTTTTTTCCCAACTCTAAATAAGCAGAAGCTATGAATGTCACTATACGGACTTGGGAAAAAGGCGGCGCAGCGCTCTACCACATTGCCAGTCGTCCAGCTCGCATCCTTCTTCCGGCCAAACTTGGGGAGAAGATGGCAATTTCGTACGATTCGGTCGATGCCGATAATCTCCCCGTAGACGTGATTGTTCCGAGTGGAGCGTCTTAAGGTAAAAAGTCCAGTTACCGGATCTGGGGTGCCGAACGGTGTGTACCACTCCACGTAGGCCAGCGGGTGCGACGTTTCGAGAGCGTAGACTTGCGGGAGATTAAACAAAACCTTGACATGAGCCACGCGAAGCCCTGAGAACGAGATCAGTTACGTCCAAGTTCCCGCAAGACTCGGAGGTACTGGAATCTTACCTTGAAGCGCAGTTCTGTCTGTCTTATCGTTTCGCTCCCCCGTGCGAACCAGCGCAAAGTCGAGATGAGCGGGCTGCGCAGGGGAGCGAATACCACGAGCGGGAACAGGGGGGGAGGCCCGAACGATGTTCCGGCGGTTGTTGTAACTCGCCTCCGGAATTGCGGGAAGTAGAAAAGTTAGCCGTTTGAAAAGGTTAAATCGATCGAAAGGTTGGGGCATTAAAGGGGAATATGGGGAGATATAAGCTCGAACGGCTTCCAGAAAGTAAGCCGCACCATGACCAGCAATGATGTCGGCCGCCGCTATATTGCGAAGGGCTGAGGGATGTGTTTTTGCAATCTGGTAAGTTTTTGAAGGGGTAGATCGTGTTGGCCGAGTTACCACGATGCCCTCCGAGTCGTCCTGTGTGGAGGGTATGCCAGGGGTACGGGACATGTTATCACCATGTCTGTATGCGCCGTTGCGCATCCAGTCCAGATAGAGGGTGAAACGATCCACGGCCTCCTGACGGCGGAGCCAGCGCGTCATCTGGATAATATAATCGCGCTTGTTAGATGCGCGGTACGCATTCTTGGCGTAATCGATATGCAGACGCTCCGGGCTCTCAGTATTAAATCCATCCGCGCTGCCAAAAAGCTGGATAAGCTCGACGTAGTGTTCCATCGAGTGGATCTTCGGGATATTGAAATGGGCGGGAAGCCGGGCTTTGAGCTTGATGAAGATATCTTTGTAGCGGTGGAAATTGTCGAGGGCGCCAGCTAAACCGAGGAGCGACGCGGTGGTATGGGATTGAAGGGAGGAATAGTTGATGAAATCAAGAATAGCACGGGCCGCACCGGCTGCGTCCTCGGGAACGGCGCCGAGCACAACGGAGATGAAGACCTTCTCCATGGCCTTGAATTCGCTTCCTGTCCACTGCGACACCGACGAGATCCCATTCTTGAAGTGTCGGACATCGGGGTGCGAGGGCATCGCTCGGAAGCGCGCGTCCACCTCCTTCTCACCCACCAACTTCGTACACCACTTTACGAGGTGGTCCTTGAAGGCGCCCTTGTGCAGCTGGTGGAGAATATCCGGTGTGAAAGCCTTGAAGATGTCGCTGTGCGGCAGGCGAGCCCAGAACGGCTGGTAAACAGGTCTCAGACCCGTCGCATCGTAATCCTCCTTTGCCTTTGCCGCCGTCGCGGGGTTCTTGTAGCCGGACTGATGTTCTCGTAACAGCTCGAGAGTTTCCGCTTGCTCCCGTGAAGCGGCTGGCTCATGGGAGCCTCGGGACGTCGGCTTGACCTTGCAAATGGGACACCGATTCTCCATGCAGTTTGCGATCAAGCACTGCTCTGGGTAATCAGCGACATAGGCCGCGAGGATAGGCCAGACCCAGCGAACGAAGCCGTCTGCACATGTCATGTCGATGCCGTCTGTGCCAGCAGAGATGAGCGAGCGGGTGATGATGCTCATGCAGTGGTGGAAGGTACGATATCGGGCAGCTTGACGTGCTTTGTCGCTATAACCCCCGAATTTTCCTACAGGCAAGTACCCGACGAGGACAGTTGCATGTGAACTGGCCTGGCGGCGAATATCCTTCGAGATATTCCCGATTGTCAGATACACGGGCCAGGCGCTCTGGTCTCCACGGAAGTTCGAAAGCTTTGTCTTGTCTGAGGACAGGATTATCGGGGCGATCGTCGCGCCAGCAGGGAGGAGTTTCTAACATTGAGTCCGTGAGTCAAGATATGTTTGCGGAATATGTAGCGGCTTACCTGCAATTTCCACCACCACGCTGCGGTCCACATCTCGTTAACCACCTGGGAATTCCCCTCTTCGTCCTCAAAAACATGCTGCGGTGCGTACTGCATCACATCGCGGAATACCGGGTTTCCCATCAACTCCCGTATACAGTCGACTGGATCTCGATACCACAGTTCAAGGTTTTCGATGATCTGCTTCCCGTCATCGTCCTCTAAATCCCCTTTCAGTGTCACTTTCTCAAGCTTCCAGCCGATGCCTCCTGGCAAGTCGTCGACAGCCTGTAGAAGCTGGTCTTTGGTTGAGTAGTCGGTGCCGAGACCTTGAATCTGATGAATGTCAGTTTCAATCTTCCTTTTGCGACATGTCGACCCCAACTTACGATTGGTAGCTTTAAGAAGGCCTCCATCTGATTGTGGCCAACATTCTTGATCAACCACTTCGCAAGCTCCCACTCGTCGTCGCTCTCGAATGGGCCCAGGATCTGCGCGCCTTGCAGGATCTGATCATCGCGGATTGCCTGGAACGTGGTCGGACCTTTGCCGAATGTTGCGCCAGCCTGGCCTTCTTCTGGGAATTCCTCAAAGTACCAGGTATTCTCTTCATCGACGACCTCCTCCATTGTAGCAGGTCGCATGGCCGCTGGACCCTCCTCGGATGTGGGCTCCGGACTGGCAGATTCAGCCTCCATCCTCGAGTCGTGGAAGTTGTCAACAGCTATTTCGGGCTGTTCCACGCTGTCCGGTGAGTCTTCATCCTCGCCCTCATCTTCCGATGGTTCTTCGCTGGGGATGCTGTTCGCTAACATTGCTGCAGCCATCAATCTTTCAAGACGCGCGTCCCGCAAGGCTTTACAGGCTGGAGCTAGGCCCTGATGTATGCGAAGAGCAGAACCGTGGGCGCATTGAAGAGCACAGAATTCGCAGGTGGATAGCATGGACCTCGAGTCGATGAAGATGTTGCACGCAAAAACACGCGGCGCGCGCCACGGCGAGTATCGGCCGATGTACAAACATTGACCAACTCATTTTTTTCACCGACTCATCATCTCCTCGCAATATGTCACTCATCGAATTCTCTTCTCAAGAACCCCGTGTCTACGGCCGTCAGCAACGCCAACCCAAAGCTACAGAGCGCATCGAGACTCATAGTAAGTTTACGAGCGGCTTTCAGCTCCTCTTCTGATGGATGCGCTTCGTGCAGACCAGATGCAGAAACAAAAAGAAAATCGGCGTCTAGCTCGAGCTGCGAATGGCTCAGCAAAGCCTACCTCCTCAACAGGTCCTCGTCCTCGTCCCAGGCCCCTCACCAGTCATCCTCAGCAGCTTGACACTGGCTTTGCTTCCCTACACGAGCAGCCCTTGGTCCCCACTCAGCATTCGTCAATGCATGCTCCCGTGGCTAACTATCGCCCGCCGTCACCCATTTTCGCTCGCCGTAACGCCCCCGAAACTGGGCGACCCTCACTCCATCTTCGCGCTGAAGACGAGGATCCGGCGGTGTATGCTCGGCCTCAGCTTGATCCTGAGTTGGAGCCACGGACTACTCCCACCGCACACGGTATGCTTCATTGATTATTGAGAACCCCCTTGACACTTCTAGACAGATTCTGACAGTGAGCTCGACGCTGCAGCTCGTGCTGAGATGGATCAGGACCCAGAGGCGGGCCAAGATGAAGACGGCTCCGATGACGAAGGCTATACCCAGGTGTGTAGCCTATCCCATACTGTCATCATGCTAAAATCCTCAGGCCGTGTCACTCGACGAACGGCTTCGTGGCCTCCCGCAAACCGACGATCAGGTATGATTCCGTTGCAGGTATGAATTGCACTAAGTGATTATCATAGATCACTTCGACTTCTGTAAACCTTTCTCAGGCTCAGCCTCGCCGCAAGCTTGTCCGCCGCGCAGTCAATGCTGCCTCGCCGGTCATCTCTGCCCCGTCCCCCGTCGTCGCCTATCATACCCCACAGCCTGTGATTCCATATGCGACCAACCCACGGCGCTTGGTACGGCGTACCCACGTGCTCATCCCGGCTGTCAGCAGTCCGGATCCTCGATCGTCGCCGACCCCGATCCCTTCAAAGCGCCCTTTCTCCGAAGTTGACGGCGGTCGCGATGAACGCGATGACCCCAGTGATGACGAGGACATCAACGGCGTCCCAGCTCTTGTTATGCGCGCGGCGGATCTCCCCCCTGTCCGCCGCCGTATCTTCGATGATGCTGTTCATCACATGCGGCTCATGGTCATTTCCGAAGCGCCGTATGGTGATTCTATCCAGATCGACAAAATGGCTGTTGCTGCCTGGTTCACAAGCTTGAAGAACCTTCATGAGACCCATGGCTATCTGGGCTCGACGCCGCCAATGCCTGGGGAGATTGCTTTGGTAACATCTATCTGATCATCTCTCAGCCCGACATATACTGAATCTGCTTGTTCAGCTCAAGGCACGGATGCATCAAGTCAAAGGGGACATCAAGACCGCTTGCCGGGACATCGTCATTAGCAAGAAAGGCTATGATTTCCGCCAAGACGACTCTCCCGAATCCATTGCTCACAACCGCAAGCTTGTAACAGCATTGGTGACTGGGAACTCCTTCCTGTATAAGGTGATTTCAATGTTATGGTAGTCTATCTTCGCAAATAACATCTCTTTCAGGACCCGGCTCGACGCGACCTCCCCGGCACTTTGTGGGAGAATTCGGCACCTCAGGAAGTACTCAACCGTACCTTCTACAACGACGGGGCCAACTCCGAGGCGGTCCTCATTCCGAAATTCTTCGCCAACGGCCTTCCTCTGCCAGCAGGGGCCTTCATCGCTACCACCGTGAATCTCATCATTGTTCACAAGCTTCATACTCACCACCTATCAGCTTGAATGTGTCATCATGGAGTACCAGACCGGCACGCGCGTCAAGACCCGCATGTCTGCGAAGACATGGCAGCCAAAGTACGAGAAGCACCTCAAGATCCTGACGGACTGGAAGGTTTACACGACGAACTCTGGCTCGCAGCTCACGCAGAAGCTCCAACTTCGAATGATCCAGGCAGCGCGGTGTGTCGCTTTCATATCTTACGTGGGTATCATCTGACCGCTCCACTAGGAAGTATGCCAAAGTCGATGTTACGCCCGCTGCTGGCACCGAGGCCCTCGGCATGTCCACCATTGACTTCGAGAACAACGACGCATAGTGGCGCCGCCGCTCGTCCTGTCCCTGCGCACCTCGCTCCCCCACCTCCATGACTCACTGTCCTTACCGTTAACTTGCCGCCCCCAACTCTGCTGCTTCCACCACTGTCGCTACGTGTCCTTGCGCTACCCGTCTGTTACCCTACTGTCGTTAATACTGCCTGTGTGTCACTCTGCGTGCCCAATACCATCTTTTTTCAAGGCTGCTTTTAGCTGTCCGAATCGGTCTGTCCGGATTCAGAATAATTATTAAGCGCCCAGCCGCTCGCATAGAGCCGGGTAGAGCGCATAGAGCACAATTTAGCCGAAATATGAACCTCTATGCGAGTCTATGGGAGATTCGAGTTCTATATTGTCCCTCATAAAGGCCTACTTATTACGCGGCTATGCGCTCTACCCGGCCTATCTGGGTCTATATAGAGAGGCCGGGTTTTCCAGATGACTCAACTTCTATTTGATCTGATGACCCAGCCGGAGGTGCGTTCAATTTTTCGTGTATTCTGCGAAAGTTTAACCGAAGAGGCGCAGTCATTCTGTAGTGCTATCCGGCGGTATACTCATTCCATCGCAATGGTATGCACTAATTCCTAGTCGTCTCGTTAGGCTCTGACTCTCAACAGGTAACTGTGTATGGCCTCAGAATCCCCTGCTTCGCTTCGCCACAACTTGATAGGTTCTACAACGTATGTCAAGCAGATGCGCTCGAACTTGAACATAACATATCCCGATAACTTCCACAGACGCTCCACCAATTCCTGCACATCCTGGTCCCGGGCACCTATCCACCTCTTGATGTACTGCCTGCGCTTAAGTACCTCCCGGCGCGTTGGGCCCCGTGGCGCTCCGTTTGCGGACTCGTCAAGTCCGAAATGGCGACATTCCACCTCGAGCACTCCACTGCCGCGGAGAAGCGGACAGTCGAAGCGCCCCAGCCCAATGACAAAGATAAAGATTCATATATGGACTACATCATGCGGCTGGGCTTATCGTTTGAGGAATACCAGATCTTCTCGTGAGTCCTTCTTCAGGGCCGCGATCGAATGGTGTATCCTCACTATATGCGGGTATGTAGCTACACAAGCGTCCCCCTTGTGGAAGCTGGCTCGGACACGAGCGCCGCGTTCTTGCTCTCGCTCATACTGATCCTTGGTCTGTACCCCGAACACCAGGAGCGCGCGCGGCTGGAAATCGAAGCCGTCATTGGGACGACACGGATGCCAGAACTGGAAGACTTCAAGCGTATGCCGTTCGTCGATGCTCTCGTAAAGGAGGTCGTGCGCATCCGGCCTTCGTTCCCAATTGGCGTGCCGCACTCCACCACAGAGGATATCCACGTAAGTCCACTTAGAGACATATAAGTCAGGCGAAGTTCTGACTTGGAATGGCAGTACAAGGGCTACGTCGTGCCTAAGGACAGCACCGTCTTCCTGAATATCTGTCCGTCCGACCTTTCCTTTCGCGACGTCTCTTAACAAGCAAGCAGATTCGATATTCCACAATCCGGATCTCTTCGCGGACCCAGAGGTGTTCAACCCGGACCGCTTTCTCGGCTCCGAGCACGGGACCCGACCAGGAATGGACACTGACTTTCGGGACAATTTCAACTTCGGGGCGGGCAGGGTCGGTGCAACGTCTTCTTATCTTCATGGTTCAACCGTGGGTAAACACTATTTTGTTGTAGCGGATATGCCCCGGCCAATATGTCGCACGCACCACCATGCAGCTCTCCACCATGCGGCTTATATGGGCGTTCACGTTCGGGCCGCCCGTCGATGCGCGCACAGATCGTCTGCTGACACGCGATCTCGATTGCTACGCATACGTGAGTTCCTCCTTCTTTTCAGCAGGCGGAGTCATAACACAGAACGCAAGGGATTCTTGGTCGCGCCCCATCCGTTCAAGTGTACCATCCAAGCGCGCAGTGCCGAGCATCGGGAGCTAGTCGCACGGGCATTGAACGAAGCGAAGTCTCTTCTCAGGCAGTACGAGCATGATTATGCAAAGAAAGCCTGAGACCCATGCATTTTCTGCGAGCTTGTGGTACCATCTGAAACCGAACGACTGAAAGTCACCCAAACTTGGACACTGTACTAGCTCGCGAACCAGGAGCGCTGAACCGCTAAACTCTGAGTTCGGACGCAAATCTATTTTCGCAAGTGTACGTACAAGTAATACTGTCACATCATCAGCCTGCCGGCTTCCTATCTGGGACGAAAAAGAAAGGAAGGAATCACTCAAACTTTTTGCCAGGACAAGGCTTCATGCTTCCATGCTTCCTCAACATCCCATCGCGGCTCAAAGCGCACCGAAGGCGGAGCGAATCAGCAGTGCGTTTGTCAGTCGACACAGTGAGCCTCGAGTGATCCTGAAAAGGACTGCAAAAATCCATTGAGTGCGTCGATATAAGAAATCGAATGGGAAGTGTCTAAGTTGGGCGACATGTGAGATACGAAGGGGGGTCTAATTTCAAACTCCCGACCACAATCCCCATATCCCCGGCAGCGGCCCGTCATCAATCAACGGCTTGCTAGTTTTCAACGGTCGTTGCGGCCACGCATTGATCAAGCCGTCCCAGAGCTCGATGTGGTCGTAACTAACGCTGCTAGTCGCTCCGCTCGACGGAGGGAGGACAAGGAACCCCGCGCCCGTAGACACCGCAAGCCACGGGTAGACCCTCGTTGTAACCACGGCAACGTCATTTGCATACACCTCCAGCGCGGAGTTGTCTACGATGATGGTCAGGTTGAGCGACTGCATCGTGAACGTGTTCCCATTTAAGATCGGCCAAAGGCGGAGCTTTGCGACCTCGGTTTCGTCACCGTCTGCATATCAATATGAGCCCCGAGAGGGAGAATAAAGGGAACACATACATGAAGCAATCAAAGAGCTATGGGATCTGTCGATTACAAGCGTTTCGTTTGCGGGCTGGAACTGAGCGGAGGTTAGTCGGGTAAGGAATGTCACTTGCTGACATACCAGAATGTCGGTCCATTCGCTGTCGCTCGCCAAGACCCTGAACCCCGCAATCAGCATATCCGCAGGATTGGTGCTCCCAGACCACGTCAGCGTAGCCCGGAGAGCATAGTATCTACCAGTGGGCTGCGTCTCGAACGAAGCGAACCCCTCGGAGCCACCGAAAGTCGCACCACGGGGAGTCGAGACAGTCGACTTGGCCCTGTACTCGTTTGTGATCTCGGGAACGATCCGCTGGCCGAGCGTCAGCACTGACACACTCCCGTCCGTCTCGGTGCGGGTTATCCAGTTGCCCGGCGAATCTAGGCCGGGGGTGTCAGGATCGACATTCCGGATGACCTTCAAGAAGAGGTCGCGGAAAAGCGTGAAAGAGCCTTGGTACGAGCGCTGCGGAGCCAGCGCGAGCGTCTCGTCGTCTTCCTGCGGAGGACATCAGCCTCCTGAATATCCGCGATAGGCGGGGTACTCACGTATGCCCAACCAACGAGGACCGAGCGGTTTCCGCTTACTGAAAATGGGACCGTTGCGTACGCCCTCCCCCAGTCAACCGGCCCCACAGCTTGAATATTCGCGACGATGCTGCCGTTGGCTGGGCCACTATATGTGACTATGGCCCCTGTCCCAGAAACTTTGGTCAGGTACTCCCAGACTCGGCCCACAAGAAATCGTACATAAGGGCCATGCATCTGCATGGCTTCCGCCCCGCCCGCCCGCCGCACCGAAGCCTATGAAGTCGACGGCCGCCGCATCCGCGGCATCAAGCGACTCGCCCTCCTCGTTTAGTCGAGTGACCGATCCCGTCTCGAAATTTGTGCCGTAATTGCCGCTCCAGCCCTCTGAGGAGAACGAGCTCCCAGCGGACACACTAATGATGGGTCCGAGATAAGTCCAGTCTCGGATGTCTGCGTTGCTGGTCTGACGGTAGAGGAGTAGGCGAGGTCCCAAGCCGTGGACTCCGCCGGATATCGTGAGAAAGTGATCACCCGTCGCGCCGGATAAATTTCCAGACAGATTGGATAACGTGGGGGAGAGAAAGATGTACGGATCGCGAAACCCCGTAAGGTTATCCATCGGCCATTGGTCTGTGTGGGGAATGAATATGCCGCCTCTGATGAAGTAGGCCGATACTTACAGATAATGGGATTGTTTCCTACCCCGAATGGAAGCTAACGGGGGGGTGGTGTTTAGTTACGCCATGTAGATCTCGAGCCCACCTTAATCCAGGAAGCCCCGTCATCTTCCGTGTAAGCAATGCTTTGCATCTCAGCGCCCTCGCTTTCGTTTGTCGTCGCGCCGAGCGGGCCAGGGAACGTTCCAGTGTAGATAGTGGTCGGGAAGCCGTTCCAGCCGTTCTTCATGATCGAGCCGTCGAACACTCCCCGGATATCGAAAATCTCCGACGGCCACTGCATACATTGGATCGTTGAGATATATAGAAGAGCCATGTTATCTGATGCACGTACAATCGTTTTGGGGTTCTCCCAGCCATTCACTACGCAAAAAAAATGAGGCAAACCTGAAACGAGAAAGAAAAGAAAACGAACTGTCTTCCCAATAGACAAAGTCATTCGAAGTCGCAGCGCATTGCGATATGTTGCCCCACTAATCGAGATGACGTGAAAAGTTCGAGCCTGTGAACACAACTCACATCGTAGTGATTCGGGTGGCACTGGTAGCCTGCATGGTACGAGCCGTCGCCCCGCTGGTACAAGCCTGTCGAGCCGTTAGTACCTCGTGGTACATCAGCGTAGAGCATAACGCTCGCCCTGCGGATCGTTCTGCCAGCCCTCGGGCGCGATGAAGCGCGCACGTGGACGCCAGACGGAGAAGAGGGATGAGTCGGGGCACGAGGTCAAGTCCGCGGGTGGGCTGTTCTGGTCGGGGTTGCACGCTCCCGCCGCGATGAGGGGCGCGGAGACGGATAGTAGAGTTTTGAGCATTGCGGGAGCGGCGCGCCGACATGCTTTTTTATATATCTTGAAGCCGCGACTTCGAAAACAGCTGATCGGTCCCTATTGTCAGCTGGACTCAGATGTTGGACATCTGAGGGCAAGTACGAGCGGCGCGGTCACAAGGGCTGAGGACCTGGGAGAGTGGTGGACTTGTGGATTCAAGTTTGCTGTTCTTGATCCGAGTCCAGTCAAAGACGGTGAGCTCGAGTCGCAACTTGCTGCTCTTGAGACAAAGAGAGGTGTCGAAATGGATCCAAAGCACAGCGCACAAGATAACCTCAAGTCTGGACTCTTGAGCTACTATTGAACCTTGCAGGAATGGCTTCGACGAACGAGGAGTCTGAGCAAGCGCGGGTTCGTGAGACAGCCTGATTGGTTCGATGGTCGAGGCGAACCTGGCTACCTAGCACTGGCTGCGAGGGCGCAGGAGTTAGAGGGCCTGATTGGCAAGTCTTTGTCCCACGCTATCTCCTACGAGCTCGTCAGCGATAGACGTAGCCTAAATGCCTCCCAGGACGGCGTAGACCGTAACGTCGCACGATCTTGCGTACCCTCCCAGAACACCTATCTCGATACCCCGAGACGACAATTGAAGCTCGAGATGGGTTCGTGAGGGCTCTGCAGGTTAACCAAGACTGTATTCCGTTGAAGGTGAGCCTCAGGCTGTAGCTCAACGCTCCCGGCGGGTGCGTCCGACCGGGATCTGCCGATGCCGTCAAGGTTTGACGGCTATCTTTTTGGGAGTGACACCACCTTGAAACCTTCAAATCCGTGAACGCGTCTCTTGCCTTGCACCCCTCCTGGATATCCATATTCAGCACCCCGCAAACGGACCTGGTGACCTGCACCCGTCTCATGGACGGACGGGAATTGCCGAGTGTCTGTGATACCAACAACGCCCGCACGTGTTGACCGCCTCTTACTCAGTCTACTCGTTGCCAGCAAAATCTCGACGCCGTCGCAGCCATGGCGCACCCGCGCCGCACTCTGCATGACAAGGTGTGTAACTTGACGTTCTTGTCCGTTTCCGTTTCCGATAACATGTCGCGCAGACGAGTTACAGCATCCTCCCCACCCCGCCGTCTCCCACACGCATCACATCGCCCTCACCCTCCTTGTCACCCTCGAACTCCAATTCAGCGGGCTCGTCAACCGAGCCTGCGACACCCCCATTGCGCCCCAAAGGACGCGGCCGCAATCTCTACCCAGATTCGATCGGACGCGTGCCTCTCCATCGCCGCGGCACCTCTAAGACATACGAGCGTCTCGAGGACCTCCTGCGCGAGGCAGGGTACAAGGAGACACGTATATTCACCCCAGAGACCGAACGGACTGCACCCGTGGAAGAGATGAAGAGCCCAACCATCGGCGCTTCGTTTGTAGGATTTCTCGCCAATCTCGTTCCTAGTCGATCCGCCAGCCTCAAGCGCGACGAGGAGGCAGATTCCGTGGCACCAGTCGTGTACTCCCCGCCCGCGTCGCCGAGTCGCACTCCGCGACCCCATGCCACCGCCAAGGTCCGCCGCAACAGCAATGCGCCCGCCGATGCGCACGCGAATCGGAGTGTCCCACTTCCGCCGCATCGAAGTGCTATCGACCTGCGTCATGGCAGTGGCAGTGGGGCCATTGAGCGCCAGAACAGCAACGTCCACCCGCTCTCGCCTCGTCGCAGTACTGTCGACATGCGGCGCGTCGATTCGACGGACATGCAGCATCGCCCCCGCGTTGATTCGATCGTCTCCCCGCTCCCCTCCGACCCTCCCCTCTACCAGCCGGTCCCCGCGCGGCCAATAAATCGGTACTATCAACACCACCCGTCCTCCTCCCGAGGCAGTGGCGCCATATCACCGCCGCCGGCGCCCGTCCACCACCCCACTCCCACCCGCGCGTCAACATACCTTCGCCACATGACGTCGTACGACCGCCCGCAGAGCACGCCACCTGCATATGCTCGCGTCACGGACGACGCCGAAGACGAGGGCTCTCTTCTCAGTTCGACGACGCGAGCACCGCGGATGCCGACAAACTGGATGGACAACGTCAAGCGCGCGCGCGAGTACTTCGTCGTCCCGCCTCTCCCACCCATCTCCGGGTCTCCCGCCGTGGTCCCCGGGGCGAAGCTCGGGCGCAGCGTCTCCGCCAAGTCGCGTGGACGTCTCAGCGACCGCACGAATGCGCACCCCCTCCTGCACGCATCCGCCCGCGCGCCACGCAGCGAGAGCGTAGTAAGCGCGGGGCGTGTGGTGTGCCGCTCCCGCGGGCCGTCGCCCGCCGGGCGTGAGCCGAAGGGCAAGGGCAAGGCGCGCGCGAACGCAGCGGACCTCGATCTGCGAGGGACGCTTGAAATCCCAGAAGTACTACCCGGCCTGAGCGCGGACGACCCGCGGTCGCGCTTCCTCGGGGGATGGGGCACCGCGGCTGCGGGTGCTCACCTGCTGTCGCCGCCGCGGCGCGAGTTAGAGGCAGAGAGCGCGAGCGAGGCGTCCTCGGATGAGGATGAGATCACGCTGGCGCGGATTCTTGTTCCGTCGCGGCACAAGCGGCCGGTAGCGATGGAGCGGAGCCGGTCTGTGCGCAGTCTGCGGCGGTGTCTTGAGCTGGATGGACAAGGGCAAGGGGAGGATGTGCCGCCGGTGCCGCCGCTGCCGCTGCCGGCTGGGAGCGGGCGGTGGAGCGTAAGCTTGAGCTGGGGCCGCGCGCGGGGGGAGACGGAGCAGGGGGTTGCAGGGGACCCGGAGGTATATACAAGCCTTGGGAGGGGGTCGCAACGTCTGAGAGCTGGGCTGCCTGCCTGGGGTGCTTAGCCTCGTTCGTGGCCCATATCCATCCACTTTCCCCGTCAACTCCGCATTTCGTGCTAGCATCTGCGCCGCAAACCAGCCTAGCAGTTCACGAACGACGAAGCAGGCATCCTAGCATCCATCTCATCTATCCATTCGACCCAATCATGCATGCACATCTCATTTCACTTCCACTCCCTCACTCACCCACTATGGAACCCACTCTCCCTTACTCTAATAATCTGGACCACTCCGCGCTAGCAGTAGCGGTGGACGATCCGCGCATAGCAGCCTATCTTCGCATTTCGCGACGACGGTGCTCGCGCACGAAGTTAAACACAACACCATGTATCTCGTACCGCTCCCAGTTACGTTTATACAGTACAGTACAGACTACAATAGTTTAGACATCGGAAGGCAAAGTAAAGTTGTAGCGTACTTCGAAATTTTATTGGGTTTAACTCGGGCAGTGCTATAACTGCTCCGGCCCGGCGAGCCAGCCTATTTTTGCTGGCTTGTCCGCAACCTGATCTTCAACTTGAACCTGGTTCTTGCAAGTTGGAGGCCTCGGGCTGCTCCGGTTCTATAACGATGCTCCTTTGGCTCGCACGGCGGTAAGATGGGATGTGCTCATCACTCGAGACTGAATCAAGTGCCGCGCCGCGACTTCGACTTGGAATCTCTTGTCGTGACATCCTTGTTCATGCTCTCCTCTCTCCGTCATCTTTACGAATGCTCAGCCTCTGGGAACATCCAGCACTCCGTCGCGCGAAGGTGTACGGTAGAAGAGGAGTGGATCAACGGCGCACCGCTCCCCCAAACACGCGAGCCCATGATCAGCTGTCCGAAGTCGTGCGCCTTGGAAGGATACATTGACGACGACGCAATATTTGCGCCCACTGCCGTAATGCTCAAGGCTCTACTCTCTTTGGCTGCGCCCATTGTCGTGGCGGCGGCGTGCGGCCTCGACCAGAACTTCAACCCACCCGTGGATCTGACCTCGTGCCCCGACTCGTCGCTCTTCTCTGTCTGGCGTCCACGCGCACACTTCATTGCGCCCGAGGGTTGGCAGAACGATCCTCAGGGTGGGTGCTGTTCTCTATGTACCTTCAAGTACCGCGAGGGGCTGACGGCTCGACAGGTTTGTACCAGCGGACAGACGACTCGTGTGCTGCGACATCGAATGACTTTGTCTATTGGGAAGACAGTTCGTGTTTTATAGTTATTTTGGCAACAAGTTACATTTGTACAAGGTCGTTGCAGTTTTGTCAATGCAATGGGGGATCATGGGAAGTAAGCAAGTAAACAGGATAGATCAGGTGCGACGATTTCCGGCAACTTTGAAGCGCTCATAAAATGGCATGGAAACTGGCTTGTGAGACTTTGCAGCGGTCGCCTTTATCTTACAGAGCTCTAATATCACATTCACATTCAGATCGAGTTTGTGTTGAAGTCGTTGGAGAACAAGTACTTACCTCCAAGAGCGACGTCCCAGGGGAAACGCGACCAGCCATTGCCCCGCGCATTATGCTTACTGTCACAGATGTAAGCATACGAGGCGCGCAGACGAGATATCTGTGCGGGATCATAGATTGTTTCCAGCTTGTCCGGAGTGGGGGATGCCGCAAAATCTCGCGACAGTGCACGAAGCACATCCTGTCGCACTTCTATAGCACGGCCAGTGAATGGGTTCGAGGGATCGGACTGTGCACCCTTCTTGCTGGACCGAGCCTTGATCTCCTTCTTGTGCTTGGCATACATCTCCTCGACATGCTGAATGATGATCGCCTGGTCGTGGCTGACTTTGGCATCGCCATCCCTCGCGCTTTTCGCAGCAAAGTCTGTGAAGGTCCGCCAGGGCTGCGTCAAATCAGGGTCAACGACAGTATGTTCATCCTTCTCAAACGGCAAGAAAAGCTGTTCAGCATCTGCGAGCCACCTATCCTGCTGGGCCTGTGCCTCATCATCAAGAACATCCATGATGAATCGACGGGACAGCATGGGGTTCTTTTTGTCGACCTTGCGCTGAAGGGGTGTGCTATTTGACCAGTTCGCGTAGGTGTGTTCCTTGGTTCCATTCTTTACGCGTATCTTCCATGCCGGCCCTAGGGAGTGCGTGTACAACTCGGCATCAGCCCTGCGTGCATCGGGTCGAATGACGTAGCCCGTTTTGGGGGAATCAAGGATTTTACCGAATCTGGATGAAGGTCAGTTTAGTGGAGGAAGCGGGAGCCAGCCTGAGGGTCCATCGATGTTCATCGGTTATCCCTATACATACTTGTGACCGAGTTCAACCGTGAGAGGGTGGGCATAGCCGAATTTGACGATAGCATTGTCTTGGAAGGACGAATAGTGGCCCACAACTGAAGGGTCACGCAGGGCACCCAGCAGGTATAACTGCAGTTCCACCGCCTTCATATCGTCAGAGTTCCTGCGATTCTCTCCAATGAATTTGGCAACAGTCTTCTCGTCCCGCACAAAGCACGCGTCGAGTCCCTGGGGTTCAACCGAGAATCTTTCCGGAGCATTGATAAAGGGGTCCACCATCGTCTTGTCCCAGATCACTATTGCTGTGTCACCGTCATAATCCCCTGGCGCAAAATCCTGAGATGAACAATGTAGTATAAGTGGTTGGAATACTCGCCGCCCGCGAGAAAATCTAGGAGACGCCGTTGTCCCCTGACAGAACACACGATGACATCAACTGTATCGGCGAGCTTGAGATGCCTGACTGCCTTGACCTGCAGGATGTGATAATCATTCCAGAAGGGAGGGTCGCAGACATTACTACGCACCTTTCGTACATCAGTCGGTAGTTTACAGGGGTTTCGTGTCATCTGATCTGGCTTTGAGCTCAAGTTCAACAAGTTGATTGGAAGATCGGCCCACCAAGACATTGCCGAGTACAGTATCGGTGTCCACTTCGTCAATGTGGAACTCACGCCGCGAACTCTTGAAGTGGATCTGATCTTCTTCGAGCACCCCCCAGGGATCTGCAGACACATTAGTCATAGACGACACTACTGGTTGAGATGAACACTATACCTGGAACAACAAATGCACTTGCACTTTGCCGGACGTCGTACTTGAAATGTGTTGCCTTGCTTTTGATCTTTTTGCGAACAATCTGCTTCAGTTTGTCCCGGAGGACCGGCAAGGATTGAGGTGTGAACCCCGGGTCAATAAGGGCCATCACTGTTTCTGCCAGCGACGATGGACAGCCCGAAATGTAGTCCGGCCACCACGGCGTCGATCGCTCATGTACCGCGAGGTCGAATGAATCCAATTCATCCTCGTCGTCGTCGTCTTGCGGTGTGTTGCCATATTGGTCTCCAAACCCACGGAAACGCGCCTCGCCCTCGGCTTCTCGGACACGACGTGCCATGTACACACCTTCACTTTTCTCCACAGCGGCCCACAAGTTCAGCATGTGCTCGGCCTTGTCACGTCCGGGCTCCTTTGCCCAATAAAGCAGGTCGTCCACACTTTGGGCGATATAAGCGTCTTGCATGGCGACGAACACCTCCGCTGGTACCCCGTTGTGCTCAAGATTTATGATGACTTCGGGAGAGATGCGCGCCGGCGATTTGGTGTGCGAGAACCGCAGGATATCGATGGTTGCATTTGCGGGGTGCGCCTGCGCGTCCTTGCTGTAGTTGATCTTGATCTGAGACTTTCGAAAAGCAACCTTGGGAGTGGTTGGAACTTCAGATGTGTCGGGCCATAGCAGAAGCATGCCCTGGTTAAGAAGTTGAATGAAGTGAAGATGGGAATTAACGACGGAGGACCTTTCGCCCGCCATGGCGGACTTGAACTGCGCACGGCGTAGAGTCGAGATTGAAATCTCGACGCAATTTTAGATTAAAAGCCAAGTTGGAGAGTCCACAGCCGTCGCTAGAAAAGGAGTCAGGAACTGCCAGGCCTAGCTAAGCAGAGCCACATACGTCATGTTGCTATTAGCGGGCGAGACTGGCAGTCAAGGTTAGTAGGGATGCAGGATACAAGTCGGAAATTGCTAACTGATGTCGTCCATCTGATCAACGTCTTCGGGCGCAATGACAGGTCCGGGTACTGAGTTGGAAAGGCCGAGGGCAAATCTGGATGCCCATTTGCAGAGTTTCTATAATACTTAATCAGCTTCGTTGTTCTACAAGTATAAGTCTCAAACCTGGTTCGAATTGAGTTTGAGGGGGTTGAACTGATCGAGAAATTCGAACAAGCTAAGGCCACGCGCGGAGTCGGGCAGCTGGATAGAGCCATCTCGGTACATCTCCCGAGTTTTGAATAAGAACACGGTGCCTTCTTTGGCATAGAATGACCGAAAGACATTGCCCCAGATGACGAACGGCCGGCGGAAGAAATCTATCAGACCACTTTTCAACAAGTGGACCTTCTTCGACGGGACTTTGAGTCGAAGGAATTGGGAAGAACCAAACTGGCGATACAGGCGACATGAAGAGGTCAGAGTGCATCTTTCCAGCACGACTTTGACTTCCCGATCGATTTCGATGCTGCCCGAGAAGCAGATCTTGCCGCCGTATCCTTTGTCATATTCGGGACAATTTCCGAGGGCTGCGTTCGGGTTGGCGGCGAGAGCGCGTTCCTCGAGGTCAAGTTCGTTCCACGGATCCTGTACACGCATGGTTAGTTGGATAGTTGGAACTAGAGAAAGTGACCCACATGAGACTTCCGTTCTGCTGCGAATGCTGCATCAACGACGATATCCCGGGCCTTTTCATTGAGAATGGTCTCAACCGTCCGGGGAGCCGCTTCGGCGTTCGAGCCCTTGAGTTGGGAGAGGTCGTCGAGAAACAGATTGGTGGCGCGTCCCATGCTGACGAGTCTGGCAAGTTCCCAGGAGACACCAGAAGGAAGGTCCGCGATGTTGTCCCAGACAGTTTGGTCCTTCAAAGATTTGAAGCCGGCCTGGAAAGAGAACGTTGAGCATGTTTCAACACTGTAAGACAGAGCCGCTACAATGACGAAGGGCACCCCGTCGTCTAATCTCGATGCAGCGGTGTAGACGTTGATCAGGTCCGACCCTTTGAGCATTTTCGTAGCTGGGCCTGAGGGTCCTCCATGTTCCGAGTCATGTTTTCGTTTCAGTGGACGCGTTTCGGGCACTGGAAGGCGCGTCAACGTTTGAGATAAAATTCGTCGGGCCGTTCTCACCGAGGGAGGTTACACTTGTAGGGGAGGAGCCTGGCGATGTTGTTAAGGAAGTCTGCGAGCTATCGGCGGCAGCGTCTAAACTGCTCCACAGCCTCTCTTCGTCCGAGTCCTGAAGATTTGAGACGCGTCGCACGAAGGGTCAGGGAATGGGTAGAGCTACCTGCGCCGGTGAGGAGGGAAGGTCAATATTGCTGCTCATCGCAAACTTGACGCGTTAAACGTAGGCGGAGGCAAACTTGAACAACGATAGTACGGTGAGGGGTTGGAAATGTTGAAACTTGAGTCGGTTGAAACCGGGTTGAAAATGTCGCGCCGTGCGCAGCACGAATTCCCGGAACCATCGTGATGATATGAACTGATATATGAACTGCCGCGAGGAGTTTGGCGCCCATGGCGCACGGCCTACAGAATTGATGGAAGTGAACAAGAGAAACAGATCCCGTGATCCATCAGTGGCAGTTGACAGCCTCAGCCTGAGCTTGAAGGTTGCGGCCGTGCGGTACCAGTGCGCGCTGAAGTGCATGAAAAAAAATCTCCCCTCGATGAACCCACTTATGGCTACAAGACGGGTTTTATCCACCGCGCAGACCCTTCTCGCAGCGGTGCACCGAGGAACCATCTTCGAAGAGCGCTCTCTGAAACTTTTACAAGACAATCTATCCATGTCTCTCCGACGCGTCGGCGGCAGGTCAGACGGCGGCATCGACCTGATGGGCTGGTGGTGGCTCCCTCCTTCTGAAGCCGATGCGCAAGACTGCGGTCCCGCTGCCCCGAAGCGCCGGCGCCTCCGCGTTCTCGCGCAATGCAAAGCGGAGAAGAAAAAAATGGGCCCCAACTACGTGCGTGAGATGGAGGGCGTGCTGCACCGCTACATGTCCCTCTCCAGCTCTGCCGTGGCGCCGGACCTGCAGGACCCGCTGGTGGCGCTCCTGGTGTCCGAGTCGCCGTTCACCAAGGCGACGATTCTGCGCGCGCAGTCGTCGCCCGTGCCGTTCTTTCTCCTCCATATGCCCCCATCGGATCCGAGTGAGGCCGAAGACCCTGAAACAGAGGAGACGGGCAAGATCGGCATGGCGGTGTGGAATCCTGCACTCGCAGGCACTAGGGGCCTGCTCGAGGGAAAGATGGAGGCGCGGTGGGAACTCTCGCTAGGCGGTACAGGCCGTCCGAGTCTTTGGTGGGCCGGGCAGCGTCTACGCAGCTGGACACCCGACGGCACCGCTGAAGAGCTTACGATGGAAATCGAGGACAGATTCTTCGCCGCACAATAACCACTGATACATGCAGAGGCTCTACATACAAGGTGTTCGCAAGTACATATGGATATAAGTGAAGATAATGTGTACAGATACATTCCAGTAATACATGCTGTTCATGGCAGGAGCGACGCCTCTTCGAGGTATTGGGTCATGAGCATATCCTTGACTGTGCTTCGTCAGAACCGGCAGACGGATAGGAAGGGCATCGGGCAACGCACTGTTGGCTAGGATGTACTGGGTCGACTTTGGGTCCTGGCGGAAAAAAAAGGGATTCAGGCCGACCACCATCTGCTTAGGTTGGTAGTTCTTACCGTGACTGTCGTTAGATGGCAATAGAAAACGCGATGTGAGGGCGAGTTTTCCCTTTGAATTCCGGCTGTTAGGGCATCAGCAGCCAATAGCTCGCTTGATGGTGTACAACGAACCAAACTTCTTTCGCAGGTCTAAGCATTGTCAAACATGTGGGCGGAGGGCCACTACTGAAGACTCACAACTCGAAGCACACTCTAGATCGTTTGGCCGCTTCCCGTACGAGTTGACGTAGTCCACTAGTTGGATCCCGGACTCCTGCAGACCCGGTGGTCAACGCCGCTGCATCGGATCAAAGGAAGAGACGCACGAGTTTGCTCTTCATGATGTCTATCTTGTTGAGAAACAAGATGATGTTAGTATTAGCGAGCAACTTGTTCGACACGATAGTCGTCCAGAGGTTCACAGAATCGGCCTGCAAGCTGATGAGAAATTTTTCGTGACTGACGTGGAAATCGGCCTACAAGACGGTTCACTCGTGGTTCTTCTGCCAGGACCTGGTCAAACGCGGAGATGGGGGCGAGAAAGATAATCGCGTCCATATCAGTAAAATAGGGTGCCCATGCCGCTGTTCGCCCCCGTGTCAGCAATCCAACTAGAGCGTCGCGTTAAGCTGGTTCTTACGTCGCTAATGAAAGATATGAGCGGAGGTTTTGCCAGCGGGGGATATAATTGCTTACTAGAGACCGGTGTCCGCCCACTGAAAGCGCAGAGCTGTGAGCGAAAGCGGTACGGAGATGAATACTAGCCCCACCGTCGTATATTCTCCAGTCGCGGCTGATGCTACCCGTCATTCCGCCTGTACCGGGCTTCGGTAGAGCACTTGAGGCGAGGAGAACAAGAAAGTACCTGAGGTCATCTTGATGCGATGCTCGGATACGCCCTAATACGAGTTTAGTTGTATCGCCGGCAGACGGCGTGGAATCGGACCAGAGTTTTTAGGCGAGCCCGAAGAATGTGATCTGGGGCCCGAGGCGTAAGCCTAGCTTCGAAAGGTGGCTATGGAACGACTCACCATCTGAGGGTATGTATCTCATCGACGTTACTTCGTCCAGGCAATCAAGGAAGCTGATGCAGTGGTGAGCAATGCCCGAGGGCGAAGCCACGGTAGAGACGTACAAGCCCGCCGCCTCCTGGAGGCGCAAATTCTGCTGCACGAGCAGCGCCTGGACGGTCGCGTTGTTCCAAAGCGCTTTCATGTCTTCCGCGAGTGCGTGCAGCACGACGCCAGGGTCCGTGGGGTCCTCCCAGTCGATCGCTTTCTCGCTGTCGAAGCTATCCTTGTCGCTCTGCACAAGCCGCGTAAACACGTCCTTCCATTGCGTCGCGGAGTTGACCGCGATCTCGCGGTTGACGTTCCGCGGGCGCTCGGAGTAGGGGATGTTCGTGAGCTGCGCGAGGCGCGCCGCATCGGACTTGTCGGGCCCGCGCGGGATGAGCCGCGTCATGAGCACCTCCTCGATGCGGATGAGCGGGGAAAGTCGCATCTTGAGCGCAACGAGATCGTCGTCGACGATGGGCGAGTCTGGCGGGCGCACATAGTCGTCGCCCAGACTCGGGCGGCGGTGCTGGGCGCGCGTAATCACGTCGAGTATAACGTGGATCGAGCGCACCACGTTGAGCTGTACGATTGCGCGCCAGGACGCGCGCTCCGCGCGAAAGGCCTGCGAGGACCACGCATCAGACGGCGATGCAGTGCGTGAGATGCGGTGGGAGGCGGGACCTACTTTCGCGTCGTACATCAGCTGGAAATCTTCGCAGCATTCGTTGAACATCAATTGCTACGGCCGCGGGTCAACACGTACTTTTTAGGGTGGTGGATTTGCCTGCGCAGACATGATTCAGCACACCGGCGTTCGCGTGGGGCGCGAATCGTGCATACCTGATTCGCTTTGGCCTGTGCAAGCAGCCAATGGTTATTGAAGACGTGCATGAGTAGAAGCCGAGTGGAGCGCACCAAGGAGCAGTACTTTGACGGGCCGCGGGCCTTTCTTTTCCTGCGCTCTCTCTCGCGACAGTTGCTCGTCGATCGAGTCCGAAATTTCCTTCGCTTCCTTTTCCAGCAACAGGCGCACTTCGCGCTGCTCGACCGTCTCGCCTTCCGGGGGCGCGAGCGCGAGGCTCAACGGATCGTCGTCCATGGAGCGCCGTCGGACCTTTGTCGGCATTGTTACAGCTTATTGCGGGAGGGCGTCGGGGGACGAAAGGCGGGCAGGAACAGAGAGAGGGAACGCAGTCACTGCTCGCAATGTATCAGTATTAAAGAGCGCCCGCGGACTACCAATGGGGGACGTTAACATTTGCGGGCGGGCACATGCCACTGTCCTCTCACGAAGCCTTCTTTTTGAGATGATTGCTCCGCAGGCCTCTGGCCGCAGACAGCCGCAGACGATGGGATGGGCTGGAAAAGGCCTACAGCTTGCAGAAAAAGCACCCAGGCTGATTTTCTGATGATAAGGTGGAGACTTGATAGGCTGAAGATCTGGAGCGCTGATAATGAGCAGCTCAGTGCCAGATCATTGCCTATCATTGCTACGGCACCAAGTCGGCAAACGAGCAGCGAAAGAGGACATTGTAAGGAAGAACCCGTGCGCACTTTGTGCGCGGAGGGTGGGTACCCAGTTCTGGAGAAACACAAGACCGACATCACGCCTTCCGCCGCTTTGTCTAAATTGTCTCTTAATTTACCAGACTCGCATAGCTGATAGACTCGCATCAAGAGAGGAACATCACAAGGCGATTCGCGAAGCAATTACTAGATGGGCCATTTTCCGGGATGTCTCCTCGGAACAGTGCCATCCTCGCGTGGGACCAGCTCTCTGAAAACACACTGTAGTATCCATCTATGTCGTGAGCATGTGCAGGAAGTAAGATATGTATCAGCGATGTCGCTCATTACCTTGTTGCGGAGGTCGCGCTTAACGGCCTTCCGAGGCCAAATTAAGCAGCAAGGGAAACCCAAGCTCTGCCTTCAACGACGTCACCCGGATCCTGGGCTCCTACATCCTCTCCAGGGGGCCACGTCAGCGCAACGGGCTCCAAAGAGGTGCCTAGAGTAGAATGCGATCTGACCGACGCTCCGAGCTGTCAGGCCATTGCCTCTTGGTGCACCTACGGCGAGGAAGCACTGACCCGAGCAGTCATCGGGAGCATTCCAGGGGCATATAGCAGCATAGCAGACGGGGAAAGTCAAGTCCCTAGCTCGAAAAAACAATGCCTGCCACACACCTGTACATTAACCTGCATGTACAGCTTGAAGCTTCCTGCGCCTTGTCCTGCAACCCAAATTCGATCGAGCGGTAAGATGTAGAAGACCCTGTGTGATGCGGCTATGCACAAGCACGTCATGGCAGTAATTGACTGCGCGTTGGTCCAGTGCAAGCGGGCGATTTTGAAGCCGATTTGTAGACTGGTGTAAGGTTTGTGAAAGGCCAAATGGTCGGCAAGGACTTGGGCGAACGACCGACGCCCATTGACAGCAGGCGAGATCACGGCGTCCAGAGTACTTTCCGTGGTTGTCGTGCCTTGAGGGCAAAATTAGGGTAGCTCAATCGTCCTGAGGCTATTGGGTAAGGCTTCTCGAATTGCGGTGCGCGATGCTTGATGGATCAGCGTCGAACGTACGGCACGGCTGCGGGGGCGGAGAACGATATCTCCCCCGGTATCGCTGGCTACGTTCATTGGTGGGATATGTGCGGCAGCGATCTCCGTCCTATCGTAGATATTCCGCTGCTGGCATGCAGCTATTCATGTCCGCACAGCTACAAGGAGACAACACGCCGGGGCAATCCAAAACCAGACGCACGGGTAGAGCTTACCTGATGGGAATGCCGCACAGTGCGCTTGGACACTGAATTCGTTGCTGTTTAAGTCGCTGCGAGAATGCGACAGCATTCGTGGTCGTTTCACAGGTGCGGCGAACTGATCGCAGGACGGGCAGGGATGCATCGACAGCATCTTGTGGCGAACAGCGCTGATGCGTCATTATATCAATATTATATTGCGAGGATGCGCCTTGCGCGGAACGCCTAAGAAAGGGACAACGCATCTCGTCGGATGAAGTGAAACTATACGTTAACCTTATGGCGGCCGAACAGCGGCTACGGAGCGCGCCGAGTGCTGTCGGGAGGCCTTCTGGTCTCCTTCGAGGTTCATTGTGTTTCTGCCCGTCGAGGAAAAAACTGTCCCGCTCCGCCGTTGTCGGCGGACGCGGGGGCGTAAGGTTAGAGTCACGATGACCGTAATTTGCGCCGTCTGAGTAGAAAGATGAATGGATATCAGGACTGGACGACGACGACAAAAGCATGGCACATGGAGGGAACGTGTCAAAGCAGCGAAGGGGATCCTTACCGAATCATCTGGAGATACTTGGCCTGATGCGACAAGTGTCTTGTCGCCATCCCTGGCGAGATGGAGTCCGCGCAGCGCGGATGGCGACAGTCCAAGAAAAGTACGCGAATGCCGAACAGTAGACAAAAAAAAAAGGCGGACTAGAAGGCGGGCAATGCGAGAAATGCGGGGCAGCGAGCAGAAGGAGACAAACAAAAAGCAGGGAGCGGGGTACGCAGCTGCGGTGGTTGCCGGTTCCGCTGCCGACAGTGTGGGGACGGAGGAAGGAGCAATAGCCGGCGTTGACACTTGATGAGATCGATCTCTCATCCGTGCCACCACCAAGATTTGCAACCTCCGAGAAGAGTCGGACTTCGTGGACTTCGGACTGCAATGCCAGAATTCCTCAAATACCCGGCGGTACTCTCCAGACTCCCCATCCCCTCGACAAAACCCCATATTCTTTGAATACCTGGTTTACGCGCAATGGTAGCAACATGGCACACCCTTCCCGCCGAGATGCAGCTCGCCATCGTCGACAACCTCGATCGCGCCGACGCGCGCGTCTTCTCGACCGTTGACCAGCGCACATACGCAGCCTGCGTTTCCCTCTTGTTCAGGGTATGTCTTTTTGCTGACGGCGATCCGCGCCTGCGCTCATTAGAGCTATTTCGACAGGACGTTAAGCTCAATAGCCACTCCGATCTCCAACGCTTCCTGCAGAACGTTCCACGCGACTACTGCCGGCATATTGAAACGCTCGATGTAGGAACCGAAGGCGACGCACGGACCCACGCGGATGCGCTTATTTCGCTGCTGCTCGCGTCTCCGCGCCTTGTCCAGCTCGTCCTTCGCCTCCAGGGCTCTCCGGACAAGAGCGTCATCCCCGCCTTCTCGTGCCTAAGCAATCTCAGACACCTTACTATCAGCAATGTTGCGGAAGAGGTTATTTCGCCTTTGTGAGTCAAAGTTTTCAAACGAGCCTTCTCATCTTGGTTCCCGCTTTCATCCCCCGATTTTTCTGTTATTTTCGTTGCGGCGATGCAGTCCGATTTCTGAGGCTGAGAGAACCTAGGCTCCCTATGTTTCACGCAATCGACTACATCATCGCGATGAAAACGATAGCCGAGTCTACACCATGAGTCCTCCTGCTTGCAGGAAGCATAATGGCTTGACCGGGGGCTGGGCGGAACGGGCTCTTGTCATAACTGCAAGCTAACACGTTTTGCAGGAGCGAACGCCTCGTTGTCTCCATCGCCGCATCTGTGCCCGATCTCCGCTACCTCTCCCTAGATCGCATCTCCCGCTCGACCCTCCATGCTCCGGAGTTGGTTGGAAAATACCCCTTTGTGCCCCTCGTGCGCGGTGACGAGGACGTTCCGGACCACCCCGTGCTGGGTTCGGCGCTCTCCCTCCCCTCGCTCCTCACCATCCCGTCTCTGCGCCAGCTCACGATCCGCGACACCCACCTCGGCGACCCCCTCTGGGCGACCGCGCCCGTAGCCTGCCGCCTCGAGGTCCTCCACCTCGGCTCCTGCGCGCACGAGTCCGAAGACCCGAACCGCGCTGCGATCCAGCGCATCACGTCCGCCGTCGGTGCGACCCTCCACGCCTTCTCCCTCTCCACCGCGCTCTCCGCGCCGCCCGCGCCCCTCCCGCGCCTCCGGACGCTGCACCTCTCGCCGTTCTTCCCCGTCGCGGACGCCGTCGATGCGCTCGAGGCCCTCGCGGGCTCCCCCATCGAGGCGCTCAGCGTGCAGTGTTTCGCGGACGACGTCGCCGACGCGTGCACTGCCCTCGGCGCGTTCCTCCGCCTGCGCGCCGCCCGCGGCCCCGCGTTCTACGACAAGCTCGCGCGCATCGACGTCTCCGTTGCGGGTGACGCGGACGGCGATCTGACGCCCGACGCGGACGCGGATGCTGCGCGCGAGAAGCTCCAGGCGTTCTGCGACGACCTCCGGCTCGCGAGCAAGGTCGGGAAGGCGCCCAGGCCCCGCGCCGGCGACCGCCTGCGCTCCAACTCGTGTGCATTCTGAGCTTACTTTTATTTTTGGGTCTCGGTATGTTTATCTCTATATAAGTGGTGTAACAAAGTGTGTACAAAATGGATTCCCTTGCTTGCAAAGTTTCCGGGAAGTGGTATTAGGTTACACTCAAGAATTGTACTCATACAGCTGACGCGTTGCGGCCCGCCCCGCCTGCAGTCGCGGACGCAGAGAGTCAGATGCACGGTTTCTGCCCGATCATGGCGCGCCCCGTCGGAGCTTGGCCACCTGGGTTTGTATGTATAGCGCGGGATAGTAGTGCCCGCGTCGCCCGGAGTCTGCATACCCAAGGAGTCTTATTGCCGACGGGATCCTGCGGTAAGAACTCAGACGCGGCCGTGCATTGAAAACGGCCACGGAGGGATGTTACAACAGGTTGATTTGATCATGATAGTAAAGTACAGAGACAAGCTCAGAAATAGTTTCCCGTAAGAGGTGTGACGGAGTTGACGGACAGCTGGCTGGTGCGCCGCCTCGGCGACGACTGCGCATCGCGCAGCTCATTCTCCCTCAGCTCCTTCTCCCTCAGCTCCGTCTCCCTCTCTTGCTCGAGTTCCGTATCGGTCACACTGCACCTCAGCGTGAACGGCTCGACGCCGTGCTGCGCGACGATCTTGTCCACGTCGCACTTGCGCTGCTCCGTGAACTCGGGCAGCGAGCTGGCCTCGGGGAAAAAGTGGCGCGCGCCGAAGAAGAGGACGACGTTGATGAAACCTGGGGACGGGTCAGCACTGCAAAGCGGGAACGGTGAGCAGACTCACCGCCCAGGTCGAAGATGCAGCCGGTGAGGGCGTCCGCCCAGAGGGGTAGCGCCATCCCACAGAAGTCCGAGAGGCGGGTAACGCTAATGGGCACGATCGTTATTGCATACGCGACCTGTGGGCGCAATCAGTTCGGAGTTCGGTGTCCGCAAACACAGGCGTAAATCTATACGCACGGGGTACCTGGGATGGGCGGGCGCGTTAAACGGAGGTTCGGGGACGGGGAAGACGAAACGCACCAGATCATGTGCCTCGCGAGGCGGAGCATCGCCGAGTCGGTGAAGTCGCGTCCGAGCGCGAGCTGCCACGACTCGCCGGGCGGCACCCATCGCACGCGCCAGCGGCCCTCGACGCGCAGCAGATTCCCGCGCACGCGCAGGAACGTCGCGATGTGCAGGAAGAAATTGACCACGACGGCAAAATATTCCTACCGCGGGTCGTTAGCTAGGAAAACTCCTCCGGGTCGGGAGACGCACGAAGAAATACTCCAGGAAAGCCTGCTGCAGATGGTAGTTGACCGTGATCCAGCATCTGCGTCACGGGCGCGTCAGCAGCGGACATTTGGTCAGACGGAGCGACGCGTACGAGTGCCCGGCGATGCCGAAGTAGGGCCCCCGGGCGACGGTCTGGATTCCGACAGGCCCAAGGAACACGAGCGAGAAGATGAAACTCCACCCGAAGACGACGGTCCCCCAGGATATTAACTTCGGAGTCTTGTAGCGCAGGAACAAGAGGTTGAAGAGGTGCAGGGAAATAACGAAGGACCTGGATTCAGGGGTTCCGGTTAGCGTTCAAACCCGACAAGCAGGGCACGGCAACGCACCACACAGCAGTCCCGAGGTTCCCACCCATCTTAATACCACCTGCAAGGCAATGTCATGAGCCCTGGATCCAGATAGGTCTGTGTCGGACGGACCTTGCGCAGAACAAAACGGGCCGTCCACAACTCCTCCATGCTCCACCCACTTCAGGCTCATGATGACGGCCCATGCCTGCATGGTGTTCGCCAATAACAGGCACACGAAATATGCTTGAAAATGCGTGTGCCTGTACCTTTTTTTCATGACAATCATTGCCTGCACAAAATGAGCATTCTCGGTCGCGTTTCGGACCAGCGACTGCGTACGGCGAGCAGGCTCAAAAGCGCCGTGAGCGACACAAGGCCGGCAACGATTTGGGACTGCGCATTGGCGGTAAGATGCAGAATACCTGCGATACGGGGGCACTTACGATGACCGCATTTCGTTGAGCGGGGATGTAGACTGTCACAAAGGGAGGAAGGGTAAAGACTGTCTCGTTCATGATTTCATCCACTAAAGCGCACAACCTGTGGCGAAAGAGAAGAAGAAACAAAGGTTTGCAGTGACCTGGGAGCTTGAAGACCAGCCCCTGGAGCGAGGTGTTACGCGACGACACAACGCAACGATCTCTGATTTCACTGTCAGTGACTCACCGCCCAATCCGGAAATCCACCGAGGGCTCTGATTCCCTCGGGATGCTTCGGAAAGACTACATGGCCTTATGAACTACAACTGCGCAAAGGAACATGAAAACGGAATGTATCGCGAAAGGACTATCGAACCCAAATCGAACCATCAAACTCAGAGGGGCTAAAAATAGTTGCCAGTGTCCTGGCTCGCCAAGGTGAGGTCGGGTTTCATAAGCAGGGTTGTTTTCCAGCTCGATTTTTGGCCCAACTGACCTCTCAAATTCTCCCGCCGCCACAACATGGATCCGAAACTGCTCATTGCCTAGTTTCCCGCGCCGGCTTTGCTACTGTCGGGTAATGATATTCTTGGTCTATAAATATACTCGATACATAGCAGCTACACGTGACACTTCAGAAATTATAGTTTCTGATCTTTTTCGATACGGCATCGGGCCGGGTTCCTCGCTGCAACTTTTTTCATCTACCACTGCCAGCTAATTCAGTTCCGCGTTTTTCTTTCTTTCAAAGTTGTCGCACAGAAGATGCAGCCATACATGGAGAGGAGCGCGACTATCCTGTCTTATCGCCTTCGTCCAGATTGACATCGTGGTAAAGCTAATGAAAACCTCATTTCGCGGATTGCAACGTACGCTACAAGTTGATCAAGAGGACGCGGGTCAAGACTGGAAGCGAAGTCTCCTTTCTTCTGGCGCCATCCCAGCTTTCGCTTCCCAATGCCTCCGTCCTGTATAGATTGCGGCTTTCTCGGGCGTCCTTTGGGTGTCCTAGAACCAGGCTTCCGGGCCAGGATAGATATACTCACGACGGCATCTTTTCGGGCGCCCCTCTCCTGGAAACAAAGGTGGGCTTGGTGGAGCTGCTGTGAGCTACAGATTCCGAGATCCAACCACCCAGCGCCAGTGGCAGATGCCAGGCACCATCGTGTCCACATGCGATACATAATTGTCCCTTCGACGATATTACTGACAAGAACACTCATCTGTGCAACACGTAGACTTCGGCCGGGGTGAAGAGCCCACTGTTCAAGCTCAAGGTTCAACTTTTGCTTCGGGTGCCCCTCAGACCTGGAAACTAGCACTCAACTTATGATGCGCTCCCTCGTTTTTCCAGAATATGTTTGGTTGCATAGGTTTCAACGTGCACTCTGAGAGTCCATCACTCGCTTATACTCTCTGGCAGAAGCGTTTTTATTCATTGAAATCCTCTGTGCCATCACCACCCCTTCCACGGAACCCACACATCGACGACCGTTTGCCCGCCATCCTCGACGATGTAGTACCACGGGTACGCGGCCGCGATCAAGCACGCATGCTGCCCCACAATCTCGACCACCTCACCCAACTTCAACGTGGCGCCCTTCTCGGTGGGCGTTAGGATGCCGTGCTCTTGCGACATGCGCGTCAGCTGCCACGGCTTCCCGACGACGTCCCCGTATCCGCCGCTGGGGCCGGTGTCTTTGCTCATAGCGATGCACCCCGCGTCGCACATGGCCTCGTCAACTCCGTCCGCGCCGCGGGCGGGGTAGTACGAGATGACGCTCGCGAGCACCTTCTGCGCGATGCGGTCGGCGGAGATGAGCGACGTGTGCTTCTGCTGCAGGTCGAGCATCGGGTAATTCCCTGATGGGCGCGCGTCAGATGGGTGTTGGAACTCCTAGGAACGGACGCACCCGCGTGGAGCTCGAGGTTTCCGTGCAGGAAGGTCGAGAGCGCTGCGCGGGACTCGGCGGTCGCTGCATGTGCGGTCGGGGTCGAGCCCACCGACAGCACGAAGGGCTGGTTGTGTGCACCGGCATTGGAGGATGCACCCAGGATCGGGAGAGCAATCCCGGCAGCTTCATTTACGGCGTGGACTTCTGAGGAGAGGAACGAAGTGGCCTCGGAAGAGCTCGTCGACGCATACGCGTTTCCGGCGTGGATGTAGAATCCGTACACAGAAATTGCTGGGGAGTCAAAAAGGGATCTCAAGAAGGGCGTGAATTGCGGCGAGGCCGTAGTCATTCCTGCGCGCCTTGGGACCCGTGAGCTAGGAAGGGTGGCTGCCTGGAATGAGACCGTACCGCTGTCCGCCGTCTATCTTCACGAACACGGACCATCTTCGCGGAGTCGCGCGCGCCTTTTCAAATTCTTCGATGAAGCGGATTTGGTCCGGGTTGTCCACCATCAGGCGCACCACTGCGCCGTCTTTGGCGACTTCGTCCCAGAGATCTGAGAGATCCGCAAATTTGTTGATAGCGACGGGAAGGCCGTAAAGGATCTGCGGAGAATGGTGAGTTGGGCAATAAATCGAAATCGGAAACGTACATCCTTCACGGAGCCGTCCTTGACCAGACCGCCTTGGACCACCTCCCATGCCTCCATTAATGTTGAGACCACGACTGCGTGTGTTTTGTGCTCTCCCCCATCGAGCTGCAGACGCGTTCCCTCGACCGTCTGTAGGACGTGAGCACCCGCACCAACGATCAGTGACGCCGCCGCACTTTGTGTGTCTTGAGATGTGATCGGAGCGTGGCGCCCCATTCCGTCGCGTTCTGCAGCATCTTGCGGCAATTGTGTTGGAAAAGGCTGCGGTCGATCACCATCGCAGGCGTGCGGAGCGAGTCGAGCGACGCGCCGACAAATCTGGAGACGAGTGCGTCCTTCTGCGGCAGATTGGCGAAGGCATAGGGCGTCTTGGTTTGTAGGGGGCTCAGGCTCGACATTGTGAGGCAGTTGTTTGCTAGTCGCGAAAAATCAGGGCTTAAGTATTGAGGCGACCCCCTGTAGATAACAGAGCCCGGGCCGCTGATCCCAATCGATCCCGGGCCGAGTTTTGCCGTGCATCCCGATTCGGGACAGATTTCGCGCTTTGACATTTCTTAACGGTAAAACTCTCAAGAGGGTCTATTGCGTATTCTGGATGTCTGCACGAAATATTGGATTGACAATGGAAGGAAAATTTGACTCTTGGTCTGCCGCTTTATCCGTCAAAAGTCAGATATTCGCCCCTTGTCCCCGAGCCGTCTATGGTTTATGAGACTATTGCACCACACTCAGGTGTAAGATGCTTCTGTTAACAAAGCCCGAATATCGGATATCTACGCACTGGAATATTTGAGCTGTACGGCGGCGTCCAATGTGAACTTCCACTCAGAGTCAGAAATTCATAATATTTCTTCGCTCATTGATAGGGTCTCAAAGAGTCGCCAAAAAATTATACAGCCCACCTGAGATACCAGCATAGTCCCTCCTTGTATGCCTTCCTGATCGAGGACGATCAGGTCGTGAGCTAGATCCCCTCACTGCAAACGGCATATCTTCCTCGGAAGTCCGAGGTAGTGTTCGCTACCTCACCCATGTCAGCTCGGGCGGGGAAGATATCCATCTGAATGGTTCTTGATGCGACCTGCCTTCCCAGACTGCTCGATTCTCATTGGTTTGCAGTGCCCGTGCTTGGCCCGTGCTCATCAGCCCGGTTCGGTCCAGACTTTGATCATATTGTGTTTGCGCTGACCTGTCCACTACCAGAGAGCGGACTGGAAGTGATAGGAAGAATAAGAAAACTTTCGTCCAAGTAAACGATTGAGCAACGATTGAGTATCGGAAGTTCAACTTTTCGTTGAACCGGTGACCGGGCCGGGCGCCGATTCGGATCAGTCTTTTCACGTGCCTTGAGGTTGGCGCCACGTGCCTGGGATTCACATGTAAACGATCAATTATCAACCCGGGTCCGTCATCGACCTCCCTTGCAGCAGTGCCAGCACGAATCAGAAGGGCTACCTGCCTCGAATATCCCCAGCGCACCCCGGTCCATTCGGGCCCACTCACACGCCGATTCCGGGATAACTCTTTGGCGTTCTTTCTGAGGACCAGCTCGAGACTTGGAGGACTAGACAGGTCTCGAATGAATGCCTAGCTTCTCTAGACCAACTCTGGCCCGGAAGCCGCTCATTGTGCTTGTGGCGACAATCCTCTTGCTGCGCGGACGCATTCTTTCGGCCCAGATCAAGCTTCCCCAGCTGGGAGGCAAGCGATTGACCCCCGAGGAGCTCGCAAATGCTCTTCAACAAGTTTATGTGGTAGAGGACGGTGTCAAGACGGTACTTGTGCCGTATCGCGATCGCATATCCAAGGTGCGTCCTTAGATGCCCCGGTCATTCACCGAACTGACAATTGACAGGTTCCCGTACATCCTACTCCGGCGGAAAAGTTCGCTGCAGATGCCAAGCACTTTCCACCAATTTCTGCCACCGCTAAACCCAATATCGATGCAGCATTTTTGCGGCAGCTCAAAGCGATATTGTTTCGCATCGCGTTTCCAGCCTTCCGCTCGAAGGAAACGCTGATTGTGTTTTTCCACTCGTTCTTCCTCGTTCTGAGGACACTACTGAGTATCGCTGTTGCCCGGTAAGATGATTCTCCATATCGGGACTGCCGACTCAATAATGGCCAGGCTGGATGGGGTCATCGTCAGAGACTTGGTTCGTCTTCGCCATGAAGTCGCCGCGGTCTATCCCTTACATGGCTTCAGGTCCGCGCAGACGGAAAAGGTTTCCTCAAAGGACTTGGGCTCTGGTTTCTTCTCGCGATTCCTAGCACATACACAAACTCCATGGTACAGACCGTCCTTTCACTTTTCCTGGTACGTTTCCAATGAGTTACAGATCCGCCACCTCCAGTCGAAGCTATCTCTCCGGCTGCGCACGCGCCTTACTCGGTACACGCATGATCTCTACCTTTCGTCTGCCCCCGACCTCCGATATTATCGCACCGGGCTCGAGGGCGTCGACCAGTACATCACCGCCGACGTCGAGTCATGGTCAGCAGCACTTGCCGGGCTATAGTAAGCGACCTCTCTTGACAAATACCCTTCCCTAATCTAGTGCAGCGGGAACCTCCTCAAGCCATCCCTTGACTTGGTACTCTTCACCAGCCAGCTCTCCAAGTCGCTAGGCGTCCGCGGGACGCTCCTGCTCTTTGGAAACTACTATCTGACGGTGTCGATCCTGCGCGCGGTCACGCCTGCATTTGGCCGGCTCGCGGCAGTGGAGGCGCGGCTGGAGGGCGAGTATCGTGCAGGGATGGGCCGCATTGGCCGCGAGAGCGAGGAGATTGCGTGCGTTGCGAGATGTACGGTTTCATTCCATTCCACTCTGACTGCGATCATAGATTCTACGATGGCGGCGCAAGAGAACGCGATATATTGAGCACCGCGTACCTGCGGCTGATCAAGCATGTTAATTCGATCTACAAGGTACACTTTTCGTTGTACCTCTCACAATGTGACTCACGCTCATGTAGATCCGGATTGCCTACGAGTGGACGGAGGACTATGTTATCAAATACCTATGGTCCGCAGCTGGCTACGGGCTGATCGCTGTCCCTCTGCTCTTCACCCGAAAGCGCCGGTCTATTGCCATACAGGCGGGCGAGTCTGAGAGAACGTCTGGCGACCGGCCAGATGATGCTGTCGCTGGTCGCACGGAGAGTAGGTGGCTTGCTCTGTGCCATCATTCGTTGTTCACGTACAATCCCAGCGTACATCTCGAATCGCAGGCTTTTAATCTCGCTGGCCGACGCTGGCGGAAGATTGATGTAATTTGTTTATCGTCAATTTGCGGTCGGAGCTCATCACGAACTAGGTACGCGTACAAGGATCTGCTGGAGTTGGCAGGTAGGGCACAGTCGGCACTCCTTTGTGCAGATTCCTGATCAATTGGAAACAGGCCAGACCACGCGGATATACACGCTGCTATCGACACTGCACAATCTGCCGCATCTGCCGTCCAGCGAAGCAGATGTCGACACCGTCAGCCTCGAGCACGTCACGGTAGGAGTCCCGCCCACGATCGCCGTGCCAGAGATCACGGTCGACGATGCGCTTGGCCTCGAGCTGCTGCCCGCGCAGGCTGCGCCGCTCGTCGCGGACCTGTCGTTCGTGCTGAAGGACGGCGAGCACCTGATGATCACCGGCAGCAACGGTGTCGGCAAGACCGCTGTCGCGCGCGTTCTCGCCGGCCTATGGGCCCCGCAGGGCGCCGACGCGCTTGTGCAGCGGCCGCGCGACGCGCCGGGGAAGCCGAGCGTGTTCGTCGTGCCGCAGCGCGCGTACATGGTTACGGGCAGCCTGCTCGACCAGATGATCTATCCACACTCGTACCCTGAGTTCCTGGCGTCGGGGAAGACGGAGGCGGATCTCATGGAGATCCTAGAGATGGTCTTCCTCGCGTACCTGCCTGAGCGCGAAGGCGGGTGGACGACGAGGAAGGAGTGGCGGGATGTATTGAGTGGAGGGGAGAAGCAGAGGGTATGTGGGCTTTCAAGTACTTGCTCGATTTACTGACAAAAGAATTCAGATGGGCATGGCGCGCGTACTTTACCATCGCCCCAAGTTTGCTGTCCTGGATGGTTCGCTCAGACAGCCTCGTTGCTTTCAGAACTAATGCATATCGTATCTATAGAATGCACGAGCGCGGTCTCGAGCGACGTCGAGGGCCGAATGTACGAGAACGCGAAGAAGCTCGGGATCACACTCATCACCATTTCGCTACGCCCGTCGCTCGCGAAGTACCACACGTTGCTCCTAACGCTCACGGGCGACGGGTCTGCGCGGTGGACGCTCACGCGCATTGGGACGGCGGAGGAGCGCATGGGGATCGACCGCGAGATCGCCACGCTGGAGGGCAAGCTTGCGGAGCAGCAGAGCTGGGAGCACCGCCTCAAGGAGCTCGATGGGCTTCTCTCCGTGCAGGAAGCTGCGTGATGGGCATGGATGGCCGAGTTGTGTACTTACACCGACAACGAGATACATAATGGACTCTAGTATAATATCTGTCGGATAGAATGTGGTGAAGGAGATTGGAAGGAGAGATGGTAGATTCGCTTCTTGGATATGTTGGAGACCAGCAATGACAGGATTCGCGAAAGAAACAATGCAAGGGCAGGATCTCTGGTCGTCTCGAACAACACGTCAATGCGAGACAAGTTGAAGTTTACAAAGCGGAAATACATTGAAAAGCAAGCTTACAGCAAAACCTCTCCATTCAAGATATCCTTGACTTTCTGTACCATGTGGGAGTCTCCCGATCCTCGTGAATACCCATTCCGACCCTCCAGGATGAGTCCGGCGGCTTCGTTCAGCACGCCAGGCAACTCGCTAATGACGCCCACGGGCGCCTTGAGCTCCGTCTTTCCTTTGACAAAGCCCTGCACACTCGTCTCCTTGAGCTTCCCCTCGACAACGACGAGGAGTCGGTCGATCGGCTGGCTCGTGGCGGGGTGCTTGATGATCCACGTATTGCGGAAGTTCCCCGTCTCAGGCAGCTCGGTGGCCACGCGCTGCGCCAAGTCGGTGACTCCGGCGTAGTCCCCATCCGAGACGATCAGGACGCGCCCCATTGCGTCCACAGCGACCTTATCGGACCCGCCATCAAACAAGGCGAGTGTGAAGCCTTCTGGCTCGACGGGGGTGTTCCGGAGCACAACGAGGGAGAGCGCCTCGTGCGTTGGGGTGAATGAGGTGGGGTTCGGATGCGCCTTCGTGCGCGAGTGCCAATCCTCATAACGCGATGTCCAGCCGGACGCGGCGGATGTGCTGAGTCCAGAGGCCATTCCGAGGGCGGTGTACAGTGAGTACGACGTGAAGTGTGACTTGGAGACGAGGAAAATGAAGAGGAGGACAGCAAGAAAGCCTATTGCTTGCAGTCGTCTTGGCGGTTGTGGTGATGGAGTCATGGAGCACAAGTCTATAGTATACGTGATTCTGAACGACTATCTTCAGAAAACCACGCCAGGGATACTATAGAGGCTGAAACGAGCCTAGAGCACAAGAATCAAGATACTGCGCGGGAGCACATGCACTGGTCTTTGTGGTTCACAGAACTATCTGACGAGCCAGACCTACACTCAACCAGCGGAAAGTCGTCTGAGTCAAGTCTGAGTCGCGTTGTAGAAAGCCACGGGGGCTCGATGGACGAACACTCTGAGTCTTTGAGTGTTTTGCAAGAACGCCTTGTGCTTACTACCGGCTGTTCCGACGGCCCGGGTTCCCCGGTCGTTTCCCATGCATGCCTGCTTGACCCAACCAGTCACTGGCAAGTTCTTCAACAGGACTTTAACAGTCTCTGTTGCAACGCATTGCCCTGGCTTCCCCAGTTCATATCCTTCCCGGGCATGTAGGCCTCAACGAAACACTTCCGCGGGCAATGGCTCGGCCAACGGCAACTCCGAATCCTCGACGCTTGGTCGAATGTCCAAGGAAAAACCCGTTCAATGCTTCTACAATACCTTGTACATGAGGACGGCTGAGGGCGATGCTGCATCCCCTAAAACGCCGAGGCTCCTCGACAGATGCGGTAGAAATTCTACTGTATCTCTCCCTCCACTCCAGCCATGCCAATCACGCGTACCACCTCTCTAAGGGAAGCGGATGCTCTAGACCCACTTCTGGTGTCATGTATCGGTGACGCGCGCGCGATACCAGTTATCTATTCGTTTTGGCGTCCTTCCGGGCAACTCAACTCCACGAAGCACTCAGCAAGACTCATAGAAGAGGCACGAAGACTACAGGTTGTTCCCAGTCTGTAGAACGCGCACCGGAAATTACGACATAGTCCAGCTAGCGGTGAAAGAGTGCACGGAGCGCACATAGTCGCGGATAATACGAGGTGTGGCATCTATCGACTCTCTGTTGCTTGCGATTTCAATGTTGACCTTCATATCCCTTTGCCTTCTCGGCGCTGTCGTTCTGGGACTAATCATTTCAACAAAGGTTGGCCAAAGGGAGCGGGGCTTACCTCCAGGTATGTATGTTCAAACCCAGTCAAGTGAAGCGGCTCTGAGGTGTCTGCAGGCCCACAAACAGTCCCGATTGTAGGGAATATCCATCTCTTGCCAAAGGCTGAGGAGATGCATCTTAAGTACGTCCGAAATCGCAGGAAGGGCCGGTGACATAAATGCACTTGCCCAGGTTCATGGAATGGTCGCGAAAATACGGAGAGATTGTTTCGGTCTGTTCTAGCTCCTGTTTGGTGATCACATCTCAACAGTCTTCCAGCTCAAGATCGGCACAGGGACGATGATAATCCTCTCCAGTCCAAGCGCCATCAAAGGAGTGGTCGATAAGCACGGCTGGGAAGCTAGCTCGCGACCCCCAAATTATCTAGCGGGGCTTGCAGTAGGCGGATATCATATCTTGTTTGCTCTGAACAGTACGTGAGATGAGGCTCATTCTGAATAGCTGTCAATCTATGTCTGCCCAGCTTCCCAACTCCGAAATCTCAGAAAGACCGTAGCTCGATTCTTTTCTCCGCAGCATTCTGTGGGTCGGGTGCCCGTCGAGGCAGCCGAAAGCAGTCAACTCCTGTTCGATATGATGACCCACCCAGAGGTGCGTATCATTTCTCAGTACAGTAAGTACAAGCCAATTTATAGATCCCAGAACTTCTCCAAATCTATCCGGCGGTATACCAACTCCATCGCCATGGTGCACTGATTTCTGGTCTTCTCGTCCGGCTCTTACTATCAGCAGGTAGCGGTGTATGGCCAGAGAATCTCTTGTTTCACTTCGCCACAACTCGATAGGTTCTACAACGTATGTCCAACAGATGCGCTCAAACTTGAACATAACATATCCCGATATCTTCCCCAGACGCTCCACCAATTCCTGCACATCCTAGTCCCGGGAACTTATCCACCTCTTGATGTGCTGCCTGCGCTCAAGTACCTCCCGACGCGCTGGGCTCCGTGGCGCTCCGTTTGCGGGCGCATCAAATCCGAAATGGTGGCGTTCCATGTTGACCATTCCACCGCCGCGGAGAAGCGGGTACTCGAAGCGCCGCAGTGCAGTGATATCCCTAAGGATAACCGGTCGTATCTGGACTATATCATGCGGATGGGCCTATCTTATGAGGAATACCAGATCTTCTCGTCAGTCCTTCCTCGAGGGCGCGCTCACAGGCACCCTAACTATGCGGGGATATATAGATACACGGGTGTCTCCCTCGTGGAAGCCGGCTCGGACACGAGCGCCGCGTTTTTATTGTCGCTCATACTGATCCTTGGGCTGTACCCCGAACACCAAGAGCGCGCGCGGCTGGAGATCGAAGCCGTCATTGGGACGACACGGATGCCAGAACTGGAAGACTTCAAGCGTATGCCGTTCGTCGATGCTCTCGTAAAGGAGGTCGTGCGCATTCGGCCTTCGTTCCCATTTGGCGTACCGCACTCCACCACAGAGGATATCCACGTAAGTCCACTTCCAGACATATAAGTCAGGCGAAGTTCTGACTTGGAATGGCAGTACAAGGGCTACGTCGTGCCTAAGGACAGCACCGTCTTCCTGAATATCTGTCCGTCCGTCTCTTCCTTTCGCGTCGTCTCTGACAAGCAAGCAGATTCGATATTCCACAATCCGGATCTCTTCGCGGAACCAGAGGTGTTCAACCCGGATCGCTTTCTCGGATCTGAGCACGGGACCCGACCAGGGATGGACACTGACTTTCGCGACAATTTCAACTTCGGGGCGGGCAGGGTCGGTGCAACGTCTTCTTATTTTATGGTTCAACCGTTGGTAAACACTATTCTGTTGTAGCGGATATGCCCCGGCCAATATGTCGCACGCACCACCATGCAGCTCTCCACCATGCGGCTCATATGGGCGTTCACGTTTGGGCCGCCTGTCGATGCGCGCACAAATCGTCTGCTGACACGCGATCTCGATTGCTACGCATACGTGAGCTCCTCCCTCTTTTCGGCGGGTGGAGTCTTGACGACGCGGAACGGAAGGAATTCGTGGTCATGCCCCGCCCGTTCAACTGCGCCATTCAAGCGCGCAGCGCCGAGCATCGGGAATTGGTCGCACGGACATTCAACGAGGCGAAGTCTCTTCTCGGACAGTACGAGCATGATTAAGGCTACATGTATCATCCACGAATTGCCGATCCAACTGAAACATACAACGTGGCCCGAAAGACACTCCGACCAGTATGATACGTGTCAATGCCAGCAATGAGTGATTGCTGGCGCAAGCCCACAGTCCACTAGCGGGATCGGTGCCTTCAACAAGTGACTGAGTAATTGTTCGCTCGGCTCCCGCTCTCTGTCCCGCCGTCAGAGACTCCCCTTTGTACTGGTTTCGGAGGGGACCCCTCTAAATTTCGTTGACCAGCGCAGTGAGTGAGTTTGTCGAATTCGTTTTGAATCAGCCCGGGCCCCGGGGCCCGGGCCTGTCTAGTAGTAAGGTCCACGTTGTTAGCTCCAGCTCTTGCTTGTGAAGCCAATCCAGACTCATGGAGGGCTTTAGCGGGGCTACAGACATGAAGATCATGGTTTACGCTGACAGAAGAATTGCCAAAATTCAACCAGTGGTTGAACCAGAGGTCACGTTGTGCTGACGAATTGTTGTGATCGGCAACCTCGGCCCAGCTCGGCCCGCGCGCGTTTCTTGTGGAACACCATTTACCAGCGTTTACCTGACCCGTCGAACTCTTCCTCAACTCCTCCTTAGCAGCAGGCTTTGAGCCCTTGAATCTCACTTCACAGTGAGCAAGCGTCGTTCTACGTCGCACCCGAAGTTGCGGAGGCGAATGGCTGAAAACAAGGGCAGAAATCTCCGATGTCCGGAAAGCCCTCCAATGCGAACGATTCTTTCGTACTATTCGATCTGCGCATCGAAGTCATATGTCCCCCCGGAGAGCGCATACTATGCGGTGCGAAAGCTGGGGACCACTTCACTCTTGAAGGTGAGATGCTGCATCTACCCCCGGGCCAAGGCTTTTCGATATATTCACTGGGTCAGCGAACAGTAACTCTCCTGTGTTGTACTGATTATTGTTGACCTTGGATGAAGGCGCTGTACTTCCGCTTCTAGCCGCAAAACAACGGGAGACCCATCAGAATGATTGGATGTCCACCGACGCAGACGTTGCATGTCCGGATCCGAATTGTAAATCCCTGTTGAGGATTACAAGAACTGGGAAACGAAGCTTTAGCCACGGCGCGGTGACTGTTGTGCCGCTCCCAGTTTCGGAAGGGGTCGCGGGACGAATTGGTGCGGCCGATGCTCCCTGCTCTGTAATATACTAAAAACTCCCAAGACGGAACGAAGGAATAAGTGGTGAAGCAGATACCCTGAAACGACACGATAGTAAGTTTCCGTTCCTCAAACTTGCCATACATTGAACATGTTGATACAGAATGTTGAAATTCAGAATAAAATGTCAACCGGATCCCAAATCAAAAGCCCCACTCCTCCAACCCCCTCGGCGGCTCTCAACACGTTCGCGGTCCCGCTTTCTCTCTTCTGCCCGTTCAATGTCTCCTCTGATTCGGATAGACTCACCCTCGACAGTCTCGACGACCTCGCGGGTTTTCCCGACGGATCGTTCGACCGCATCCTGTATTTCGCCAACTGCTTCGCGCGCGATCTCTCCCGTGGTAACCTCGTCTGCGCCATACGGCCCCCCTTTGTTCGGGAACAACTGGGCGCCCCCACCAACGGCTAGAATCGTTTGTTCCGGAGGCGACGATGTACTGGGATCTTCGGACAGCGTCGTAGTGGTCTGGATGATTCCTTTGAACGTCGGCGCGGTGTGCGTCTCGACGACCGCGCCGGACTTGCGCTTCTCGAAGAATGCAGGGGCGGTCAGGAATGTTGCGCGCCAGTAATCCTCCATCGACGGGCTCTCCCCCGGCGCGCGCTTTCGCGCGTTGATCCGCTCAGCCTCCTCCGCGATCGCAGACACCACCCTGTCCGCCCGCTCGACCCCAGTGCGGATCTGCTGCTCCAGCACGCTCTTCAGGACGAGCCGAACGACGGGGGCGGCGAGCGGCTGCAGCACGGCGTTGTTCAGGATCCAGTGTTTGCTGTGTTTGATCGTGAACGCGAGCCCAGGTACCGCGACGTTGACGTCGACGAGCCGGAACAGCGGTGCGCCCGGGGTATCGCGCTCCTCCTGCGTCGTCTCGAGCTCCAAGTCGACGGTGAGCCCTTGTCCCACCGCTCCGGGATGCCCGACATCGACGTCCAACAGGCCCTCGTCAGAGTATCCTAGAAGGCCTTTGTAGCGGAAGTAGTATCCGAATCCATGCGCGGCGCAGCGCATCCCGTCGATATGGATACGTGTTCTGCTCGATGTCTCCGGCGCCGTGTCGGCAGCCATGTCAACCTTGATCTCGCTCCAGTTCTGCGCCCATATGTGATCCGGCGCGAACGACACGCTGGTTGATGCGGAGGTCAGCAGGAGCGCGTCCAGCGCGACGTCAAGCGTGCTGTTCTGGAACTCGACGCGCGGCATGGGCAGCGCGCGGACGGACCTGAGCACGCGCGGGAGGAACCACCCGAGCACGTCCTTGATCAGCTCCTGGCGCCAATTCCGCTGTGCGCGGGCGCCAGAGAACACCGCGTCCTGTGCCAGTGCGCGTAGCGCACCAAGCACTCTGTGTATCGAAGTTACGAGGCGCTGGGTCGCGGTGTCGGACTCGAGGGCCTGCACGAAGAGCTGTGCCTCGCCTGCTAAAGCGCGCACGTCCTGGGCCCACTGCGCGTTCGCCTCCGACGCGAGGAGCAGGCGGCCGGTGTCGTAGAGCTCCTCCGCAGTGCGCGCGCCCAGGCGCGATGCGGCAAACTGCGGCTCGGCGAGCGCGCGTTCGAACCAGCGGCCGAGGGCACCCAGATACTGCCTCACATCCTGGCTCGTTTCGTCTGAACTGTCAATGATGTCTGCCACGGCAGCCCTGAACGCGCGGAGCAGTGGGTCCAGGGAGCGTCCGGAGGCGAGCCGCTCGAGCAGGATCTTGAAATCAACCACGGCGTCGTGGAACGGAGGCGAAACCTCGACCTGCGCGTCGACCGTGGCGAGGGATGTGAGCTTTCCGGAGTACTTGTTCAGGATGCTGAGGATTGTGCGGATTGCGGCTTGGTGCTCCGGGCTCTTCTGCGCTTGGATCACGATCTATATATGGTCAGGTGCTGAATATTGAATGCAACACAGGCTTGACGCGAACCTCCTGCACGCGCCCGACGACCAGATCGCGCGCGCGTTCGGAGGACTCGTCGCCGAGGGTGCCTATGTTGCGCTGGGCATGGCCGACGGAATTATGAATTCCCAAGTACGATTCCTCCGCCTTGCCTTTGAGGCCGTCCACGGTCAAGTTGTCCAGCTCGGCGGTCTTGGCGATGTCGGTAGCCGCAGCTTGCACCTGAGAGGCTATTTCGCCAATTTCAGAGGCAGACTCGGCCACAATCTCACGCGTAGTGGCGAGAATGTCCGAGACAAGCATGCGGAACGCAGAGGAAGTTACCGTGAGCTGGGCGAGGGTTTTCAAGGAGTCGATGAAATCGTTTGCGTCGTCTGAGGGAAGCATTGAGAGTAAGTGCCGCGCTCAACCGCCGTCGGGCACTTACCGATGTTCACCGGAGCACCGTCGACCAGCTCACCGCTGATTTTCATGGGAACACCGCGTGATTCGACGCTTCGATAGATCAACTCCTGCACCTTGTTATCGTCTGCCAGAGAAAGAGTCAGGAACTCCACGAAAAAATACTGCCAGGACGCACAGTTCTTTTCAAGACCAACACGAAGCAGGGCGTCAACTAGCCCCCTCGTTTCGAGCATCAGCACGATTCCCCGCTGGCTGAGTGCGCCCCCGCGAGTCGGGAGTGTGTGGCCCGGATCCCGTAGGAATTCTGAGCGAAGTGCATGCTGCAAAAGGCCCGCGACCTGGTCTTGCGAAGGGATCTTTCCAGAGTTGATTGCTCCAACAAAATCGGCTAGTTTGTCAAAGACAGAGTGTGGTGGCTGGTCGTTTGGGGGTGATTTAGGCAGGAGCGGCTCCTTGTCTGCCGATTTGTCGCGTTTGCAACACGACCAGAATCCGCCCATGGTGGCTCACTCCAAGGCGCTTACCGATGACGTCATTGACCCGTTTGCAGTATACACGGGAAAAGCCGAGTTCAGCCTTGAACGAAAAAAAAAAGGCCAAGCCTGAAGCTACAAGAGCGGATTTTCTCTTAGAATGGCATAAGCTACTAGTACTGAACGTTGAACGTTGAACGTTGAACGTTGAACATTCACTGAACGCCGCCCTGATTTAGCTGTAAATGGCAAGTCCCGCTTTGAACTTTCTTTTCTCAAATCTTGACAAGAGATTCTTCATTGTAGAAATATGTGACACTACGCGTAAAGCTAACATAGCCATAGCGCAGGCCTCGTTTTCTTTTTTTCTCAGCCCTAGTAACGCGTAAGAGCTTTACGAGAACGTTCAACTTGCGGTACACTACTCTAGTATTCAATCGCAAATATTTTGTCAAATTTCCTAGGCGCTGAGATGCTTCAAGGCCCTTTCGCTCTCATAACTGAGCGCAACGATGGTTTTACTTTTTGCGGTTAACGCAGCAAAATCCGTTCGAATCATAAGTACGGTTACGGTACGCGTTGTTGAACGTGAACCGTGGGAAAACATACGCTCACGTGCAAGTCACGCATACTTAAGCCGAGTTTGCACTTATTATTGGCTCTCCACTTTTCATTGACGCCCACGACAAGCGCGTCTTTCGTCGCGGAAAGATGGCACAAATGTCGCAACAAGAGCTGCTAGCACTCGCCAAGTCGCATCTATCTCTTCCCTCCTCTGCACCTGTGAGTTGTCCTTGTACTTGAAAATGCCACTCGCGCCTTATCACGCGACTGTCAGACCTTGTCCATGCCCTCAGTCTACCTGGAGGAGCTGAAGAACCACCTTAATCTGTACCCCCACGACACGAATGTGCGCTGCCTCAGCTTCGCGTGTCCTGCTCAGAAATCTGACTTTGCCCCTATTCAGTTTCGATTGTCGCCACAGCCCAAAACAGGATGTACGTGTGGAACGTGTTTTTTTTCCCACGTCACATTCTTAACATTGCCCTCAGTTGGGGTTGTTACCTGCCTAGAGGATGGATGCAATGGAGTGGCAGTCCCTCTCATAAAGCGCCTCAAGGCAAAAGACGGTGGCCTCAAAGAAGGGCTAGGCTCACTTTCTGCTTATCGAGTGCGCTTTCTCTATATCCTTTGTTTCGCTCGTCTCATAGTACGGATTTCATCAGGCGCACATTGAAGCACACCCTACCCACAAGGCGAAGCGACTCGCGCGCGTCCGATCCGGCTCCTCTGTCGGCCGCAATACAGCGCCCATACTGTCGGTAAGGATTCCAAAACAGCATCAATCCCTCTGCTAAACGGCTTTCAGGCTGTCCCTGGTTCAAGCTACCCGATCATTAAGAAAGAGTCCGTGCTGGCCGCCCTCGAAGCCAGTTCACCCTTTTCGACCCCGAAGCGCCAACCGTTTGGATCGCAGAAGACACTTGCCTCCTCATCTAGCCCAGCCCCAGCCGACCTTTCCACCGGTGTCAAACCAGCCATCGCCAAAAGGTCGTCTTTGCAACGCGTCACGCCACGCACGATGATCAAGGATGAGCCCGTGGAGTCGATGGTTCCTCGTAAGCGCGTCAGCGACGTTGAATTTGGTGGCAAGGTCGAAGACACGAGCGTCGTCAAGAAGCCCAAGCATGAGCTTGAAAATATGCCTGTCGTACAGTCCAATCGCAGTACGGCGGTTGCCAAGATGGAGCCGCTTCCTGTCTCCTTCCCAGCGCCTGTCGATGTCGCGGCCATTCGCGCCAAAATCGACGAGACCCAAATGCAAATAAGCCACACCGAGACCCTTAAAGCGCACATCGACCGCAAGCGGAGGAAGACGAAAGCCGACCTCACCCGCCTCGCCCGTCATACCAGTGATTTGACCAGACTGCGCCAACAGAAGGCCCGATACGATGCGTCGCTTCCAAGGGCCGCCGCCTCACCCATCAAGCGGACTACGTCGAAGGTCCTTGGAAAGACCGAGTCACTACCGAGATTGCCCACATTTTACAACCCCGCCCTAGTTGCAGCCAAAACCGAGCCGTTCAAAGCCGAGCCGTTCGGTCGTATGCCCGGCGCTTTCCCGCCTTTGCCTTTCAATGCAAACGTCAAACCTGCCGTTCCTCAGAACGCTGTCGCGTCGAGCTCCAAAGGAGGGCGGCTTGTGCCTCCGCCGCGATACGATGACGATATGGAGATCGACCCGTTCAACACGGTGAACAAGTATGCTTATGCAATTCCCGCTATTGCCCCAGTCGGCGGCGAGGATCACCGTGACGCGAACGGCGACTACCATGGGCGCGGGCGCGACACGTTCATGGGCCCGCAAGCCAAGGCGGACGACATCGACAAGTTCCTCATCCAGGCGGGGAATGCTGAGCAGTTTGACGGCGACGCGAGCATCGAGAAAGCGATGGAGAAGCTGGGGCTTCGGAGCACACACGAGCTCCTCCCGTCGTTAGATGTGCCTTTGATGCCGCACCAACTGCTTGCAGTGGCGTGGATGGTGGAAAACGAGAAGAACTCCCTCAAAGGCGGCTTGTTGGGCGATCAGATGGGCGAGTCGTCTTTTTTAACTGCGGAAAGTTCCAATCTGACTCGGGCTTTCCAGGTCTGGGGAAAACCGTACGCATGAGTCTCCTTGGGGGCCGGTCATTGCATCTAACAATCTTCTCGTGCTTCGTACACAGGTCCAAATGTATGCGCGTTCTTGTAGCATCTATTCAGCTCAGCACTAACCTTGTCGATAGGATTGCGTGCATGTGCAAGCACCCTTCGGAAGACCCCGCGTGCAAGACTACACTCATCCTCGCGCCGTTGGCGCTGCTCGTCCAGTGGCAACAAGAGTAGGCAGCAACGCTCAGCTATCGTATCATTCATCTCATGTGGCCCCCAGAATTGCGACCAAGACCACCGCTGAATGGAAGGTGCTCATCTATCATGGTCTGATCATTTTCGAGCCGTTTTGGGTGCCTGAACTCATTCCCTTCCCAGGGTCGAACAAGCCCAAGAAGAAAAGCGAGCTCCTCAAGTACGATGTGGTGTTGACCACGTACTCGGTACGCGCGCCTCTGCTCGCGTAGCGCGCTCTATCTTACGCCGGAACCAGACAGCTGCGATGGAGTGGCCAGATTTCGAGGCCGACCAGAAGAGGAAGGAGAAAGCACGGCGCAAGAAGCCGGCGGACGACTTTGTTGTCTCGGACTCTGATGACTCTGGGACGGACCGCCCCAAGACGAAGCGCAAGAAGGACCGTGAGTCTCCGCGTTGTTCTACATCTTGCCTCGGCTCACGTCTGTTTAGGCGGCTTGTTGTACCAGGTCGATGTATGCGTTTTGCCTTGTGCTTCCCTTGCATATGTACTGAGTTGCACCGTTAGTTCTATAGGATTGTCCTGGATGAAGCGCAGAACATACGCAACAAGCGGACCAGTATGTGCAGCTCTTACTTCTGAGAACTGTGCTTATTCCACTTGCGCAGGAGTGTCTCGGGCCGTGACAGAGCTCAGCACGAAGTATCGATGGTGCCTGACTGCGACGCCGATCATCAATAACCTCACGGACGTGTACGGCTACATCAGATTCTTGAGGATCCGACCATGGTACGACTGGTCTCAGTTCAACGATCACATAGCCAAGCACGAAAAGAAGAATCGTAGGCGTCCCCAGTCGTTCTTGTGCAGCAACATGCTCATCCTTATTCACAGCGTCGTTGGCGGTGACCCGGTTGCAGGCGATCTTGGGCCTGTTCATGCAGAGGCGTCTGAAGACGACGATGCTCAACGGGAAACGGCTTATTGAGCTGCCGGAGAAGGTGGTCGAACTCGTTAGTCTGCAGTTCTCGGAAGAGGAGCGGGACATCTACACCCGCGTGGAGACGATGCAGCAGGCGAAGTTCAACCGGTATCTCCAGGCAGGCACCGTCCTGAAGAACTACGCCTCTGTCCTGGTCATGCTCCTGCGGCTTCGCCAGTTATGCTCCCATCCCGCGCTTATCCAGGAAAACGGATCTTATTTCCTCGCGCCTGACGAGGCGGACGACGCCGAGGAATTCCGCGAAGAACTTTCACGCGCGCGGGCTACCATGTCCCCCGAGTTCGTCAGGAAGATGAAAGACAAGTTCAAAGAGGCCGCTTTGAAGCGCATTCAGGCTGAGAAAGAGGTTCGTTTGGTTCCCTGAATATCACCGCATGTTTATTTACGGTAATCCAGTCCCCCGACGCCATTCCGGAGCAGGACGACTGCCCGATCTGCTTCGACGCGCTCACGTCGGCGGTGGTTACGCCATGTGGCCATCAATTCTGCAAGGACTGCTTGCGTGCGTCTGGCTTGAGGCGTCCTCGTTGCGGAGACTGATTCTGGGCTTAGATGACGTTCTTGAGACCCCCCTGCCCGACCAGGCTGGCAATGGCGAGGCCATTCGTTACAAGGCTGACGAGCGTCCTTGTGAGTCGTTTTTGTTGGTGGGTTCTGACAGGATATTGACGTGAATGCTCGCAGGTCCCGCATGCCGCTCTGTTATCTCCGCCGAGACGCTCTTCTCCAGCGCGGCGTTTGAACCCACCGACAAGGACCTCGCAGAGGACACAGATACAGATATCGAGATGCCCGACGTCAAGCCCGAGCCATCGAAGTCCAAGGGGAAGGGCAAGGCCAAGCGCCCTGTTCGGAAGAGCGCGGCTCGCAAGTTCGTTGTCCTCGATTCCTCCGAGGTCGACGAGGAGACGGCCTCGGAAGACGATGCTGCGGACAGCGACCTCAGCGACTTCATCGTGCAGAGCGACGAGGATGAAGAGGAGAAGGACGCCCGCCAGACGCTGAAAAGGCGTCTTGGGAAGCGCCGCGCAATCACCACCATAGTCGACTCCGACGACGAGATGGACAATGACGACACGCCGGAGGAGAAGGAGGTCTTGTTCGGAGCACGGCCCAAACTCTCTAAGGAGGCCGTCAAGCTCATGCCCCGTTTCTTACCGTCCGCTAAGATGAAGGTATGTTCTTTGTTGCTGCACGCTACAAATTTGCTGAGAACCGTACGCAGCACATGATGGATGTTCTCAGGGCGCTCGTCGAGGGCCGCCCGGAGGAGAAGGTGGGCACGCTGATCCTTCGACTTGCGATGCATATTGACTCGGGATCCAGACACTTATCATATCGCAGTGGACATCTTGTCTTGACATTGTATCCGCGTACCTCACGGAGTGCGGCATAATCCATGTCAAATATGTGGGTGGCATGACGCGCAACCAGCGGGATCAAGCCGTTCAGGTGTTCATGTCGAAGGACAAGGCCAGAGTGATGCTGATGTCGCTCAAATGCGGCGGAGTGGGCTTGAATCTCATTCGCGCGAACAATGTCATCTCGCTCGACCTCGGCTGGTCGCCCGCCATAGACGAGTGTGTTTTCTTGCGCATGGTCCTTCGATCCGCTGCTGACTTGCACTAAGACAGGCGCAGGACCGCGTGCACCGTCTTGGACAGACCCGCAAGGTTCTTGTCAAGCGCTTGGTGATTGAAAACACCGGTATGTATCCAGTCTGCTTACTAGCGCGCGACTCCCTGCTGACTCGCTGTTTTTTAGTTGAGGACCGCATTCTTGCCCTCCAGGAGCGCAAGCAGAACCTGGCCGACGGCTCCCTCGGCGAAGGCAAAGGCCAGAAGATCGGGCGGCTCAGTGTCCGCGAGTTGGCGGGCTTGTTCGGCCTGGATGCCCGTGGACGCTTGCTTTGAAGCGTGAGGCCCATGGACGAATTCTTGAATACTCTACTAGAGCTCGACACCTTGGCCGCTATTTTACGATACCTTCCCTTATTCTTCCTTAGACAGCGATGCTTCAAGTTCCTTCTTGGCAGTTATTCTACGATATGACATTCTATAGCATTCTATATGTTCCTATACTTAGTTTTCTTGTACGCCTTGTTGTCATTGAAATGTATACACCTGTTCTACTCAAAGCTGCGATGATCTTGTCGACATTGGCAAGCCTGGAGCTGGAGAACCTCCTGACTCGGAACACGCCCGTAACACGCTGCGTCGACGCAGTGCATCGTGTAGTTTCCGCTCTCCCAGAGGTAAGCCACTGGAACGTCTACAGCAGCAAGCTTCAGCGCTTCAACCGTCAACGCGCGTCAAGCTTCAAGCCCCCGGGGCCCACCGCGTCCGGCCCATTCCAGGATGAAGAGCGACTTGACGTGGGATATTACGCCAGTGCGTCCACGGCGCGCAAGACCACCGCGTGTTGTCCCTGCGCCCCCGCTGCTTGCAAGCTGCCTCGGACGGCATGCATCCCGCCGTCACGTCCGCTCCACCCCGGGCCCCGCGCTGGCCACAGATCGCGAGCGCGGGCACAGCGCGATCGAGTCGATCCCCCAGGTCCTCCACATCGCAATCGCGCGGGTGCGTCCTCTTCCCCTCTTTGCGTTTCACACCACGAGCCCCCGCAGGCAGATCTGCGCGCAACCCAGCAATAGGGATGGACACTCGGGGCGGCGCGCCCCCTCCAGCCATCTGCCCACCGCAGTCCGCGCTATTCCCCGTCGTCCCGTCCTCAAAAAACCTTCATCGGGCTGCACCGCTCGCTTGAAAAGGACAACCACCCCGATTGACGACTTGGAAGGAAGACATCGGCGGCGGCGGCGAGCGAGGCTCCTCGTGCGACGTGCGTGCGACCGCGTTTTGATGAAGAGTCGTGCGGCATGGGAGACGACGCAGGTTGCCATGCGGTGGGCAGCGTCGGGGCAGCGGGTGTCGACAGAGACTCGGCGCCGCGAGCCGCACGTGCATACCGACGTGTGGATTGACAATGACAAGCGTTTCTGCGTGCGCGGCCGAGGGCCAGTGGGCCGGTAAGCGCAGGAGCAAACGAATGGTGGGCGGGGTCGGCGCAGGGGCTGCCAGCACCGCTTCTTCTTCATCCCGAGAGATGGACGGTATGTAAATACGACTCTTGCTCAGCCTCCTCGACATGGCTCCAGGGCCGAAGACGAGACCATCGCCAGATAACGGACAACCTGCAGGTTACCTGCTCGACGCCGGGTTGTGGTTCGACTCCGCAGGGGCATGCGTATACGACACCGTCCGTCCCGTGCACACTCTTCTCTATATCGACTCTCACCAAGGAGTACTGGCTCCCCGCCCCGCAAGATTCAAGCCCAGCGCGGCACAACGGCGCCGCGCTTCACCACCACGCCAACCGCCTTTTGCATCGTCGCCCTTTCGCAGCCCCGTGGCGGGCATGTCACGATAAACAGATGTCTGCCCGACCCCGTCTTCGCTGTTGTGCAGGGCACTAGCGCGCCGCTTCCTTGGGATGTGGATGCACAGACTGGTCGCTTGGTGATTGACGCGTTCCGGAGGAGGATGCCATGCCAAGATCGGACTCTGCGTGGGCGTTCAAAGCTCGAGTAGCTCCGTTCGCAGTCTCATGTCTTCGGTCCTTCGTGCGTATCTTACATGTGTAGTTTTCAGGCCGGAATGAAATTCAAAACATGTCGAGTATCTTCGCAGAACAGATACAACTGTACTTGAAGAAGTATGTCGGATTGTCTAACTGCTCTCTGCAAATTGCATCCACTTGACTGTACGGATCTTATGAAAGGAGGGCTCATTGCAATTTCCTGCGCTTCGTCGATTCTACTCCGAAACCGGGTACGAAATTTCATGCCTCCCTCAACAGCTGCTTCATTTCGTCGACATTGCGCCGCGGCCCAAAGCGCACTGAGAAGGGGAGCGGATGCACATTTGCAGTATTCGTGAAACCTAATGAGTCGATGGGTTTTTTCGAGTCCTGCGAAATCCGAAAGGCCCAAAAGAGCAGCGCAGTGTTGATGAACACAGATCTAGAGGAGTTCTTGTTAAGCGAGCAGCTCCCACGGAATTATGGCGGGTGGGAAGCGTACTTATTCGCAACATGCGACCCAGGACAGACCTAGATCACTGGTCAGACACAAAGGGAATTTTACAAGCTTGAACGCCGACCCGTCTCCCGAACCCGAACTGGAATACTTTTAGGTCTTCACGGATTGCGTTTCCGTCGGGTGTCACCCAGCGTTGAGGATCGAAACGCTCTGGGTCTGGAAAAACTACAGGGTCGCGCGCAATAGACCTGGGGCGCGCAATCAAGATTCACACTTGATGTCCTCGCGGGCAAGACTGACCAGTGGTTTCCGTATACTCGAGCTCCTTCAGGTATGACATACCCGTTCTGGAGGAGTTGCAAATATTGTAGAAACATCTTGATGTTCAACTCACCCATACGATGTCCTTCGTTGCCCTGTGCGCGAAGCCTGGACGCATGCTAAGTAGCGTAGAACGTACAACTATTCGAAAGTACCTCCGGCGCTCACGGGTCGCCTTCGGGTAAATGGTCAACATGGTTCACATGTATAGAATGGATACTTCTCACCAGCGAAATGATTCGAGATAGAATGCTGTCACTTGCACGAGCTCTGATTCGTCTTGAAATGTTGGAACTGATGCATTGTTTTGAGCATTTGACAGCCGTCAGATGAAGCACCTACGTTTACCGGCACCGACGACACTATCCAGCTCTTCTTGAACCTTCATTTGGGCTTCGGGGAACAACGCAGCGGCCATCACCACAATCGAGATCGCGGAGCCGCTCTGACGAGGATTGAAGCCTCGATATCAAAGAAGTCTCAACGAAACTCACAGTACCAGCACCCGCACCAAACATAGAGCCGGCCAGATATGCCGTTTCGTTGTCAGATAACCCGTACTCCTCTTGTCGCTCAATAATCATCTTGGCAAAAGAGGGCTTCACATCTTTATGAGCAGCCTGGGGTTTTTTTTTGTGAATGGTCCTCAGCCAGACATATTATAAGTGTGAGTCGCACCAGTTGGGCTCGTACAACCTCAAGTTGGGATTTGAACAATGCGAGCTCTATTTCGTGCTGTTTGCGAAGCTCGGAGAGATATCCGGGAACATATTGCAGGAAAGGATACGCGTCCACCATGTATGCACCAGGAACAAGTACCGCACCCAGGCGTGCTTGGGCTCCGTTGACTTCCTTGACAATGGGATCATTGGATAACGTGCGCGTCGGTTTGCCATATGTTAACGACATGATTACGCTTGCTGCATATCTCACTAGACGATCAGATTCATGCACGGTAGTCAGAGGGCGAAGTACGCATACCCTTGCGCGTGGGTCATGTGGTTTTCTGGATCCCTGATAACATCCAAGATGTGGTGCTGAGCGTTGATTTGCTGGATAGGCTTATATTCGGCAGCCACGGTAGGCCGCAATTGAGAATGCAAGGCTCTAAATGTTTGTTTCAGTGCTGGAAGAAGATTGAATCAGGGAACAGTGCCGCACTTGCGAAGTTTCCTTAGTCGTTCTCCATTGCCTATGAGCAGGGTCCGCATTCCACCTGAAAGTGTGTCTCCAGCCGCAATTGAAGGTGGCCGATCGGCCAGAGAGGCCCCTTCCTTCTCCATTATCTCCACAGCAGCCTAAGCAAAGCGATTGAGACATGATCTTGGGAAGAGGGATGGCCAACTTGAACTTACATCATACCCACCGATAATAACGTTCAGTTCGCGCCCTCTTCTAAATGAAATCACAGGTCCGTATTCTTGAATCCATTCGTCAAATTTCCGATGCGCGCTAGAGGCGTTGAGTGTACCAGGATGATACCTGGAGATATTCATATTGCTCACTGCTCCTTAGGAATGGTGGTCCCCAGCAGCCAGTTTCCCGGGGGCCCTGGGGGGAGCAGTCGCGAAATGCTGGATCTGCGACGTAGGATAACAACTAGTAACCACGTCCCGAGAGCGAGCAATATGGCTACGAATTCTGGCTTGAGCTGGATCATGTAAGTCATGCGCGGGGGTTTACTGTGTGTTTCTGCGCGAGTTAGTTAGAAGACCCTGCTCAGTGTGTTGAATAGCTCACATTGCAATGTGTGTCCGAAGAGAAGATGCGGCAAAGTCTAACCTACCCGGGCCGGAGGGTGATGGCCAGATCTAGAATTGACGGAGGCATTCAACATAGGGGCTTGTTCAGCTTGCTTCAAGTCCAACTGCCTTCAACATACATATACTGCTCCTGCCAACCCAGTTCTTTGTGACCAGTTTGAATTTAGCTTTCAATAACGTGGGCTTGGCTGCCGTGCTTCAAGGACCCTGTCCAGCTCCAAGGCTTGGATCGCTTTCACACTGCACACCCTCCCGGTAACAAAAGAGCCTCTCGGGCGTCTATCTATAACATAAATATGCCCCGACTCGACTTCGCTGAGCAGCGCTCAGCAGTGACGCAAAACTGTGAACCAATACGTGCCACAAAACTAGAAGATTCATTCTGATATACAACAAATACTGGATCAGACTCCAGTCCAGAGTCCCCATATCCCCGGCAGCGGCCCGTCATTGATCAACGGCTTGCTGGTGTTCAACGGTCGTTGCGGCCAGGCGTTGATCAAGCCATCCCAGAGCTCGACTCGGTCGTAACTTACGCTGCTGGTCGCTCCGCTCGACGGAGGGAGGACAAGGAACCCTGCGCCCGTAGACGCCGCAAGCCACGGGTAGACCCTCGTTGTAACCACGGCAACGTCATTCGCATATACCTCAAGGGCTGAGTTGTCTACGATGACGGTCAGGTTGAGCGTCTGGATCATGGACATCTTCCCATTTAGGATCGGCCAGAGGCGGAGCTTTGCGACCTCGGTCTCGTTACCATCTGCATGTAGATTTGAACACCAGGAAGGGAGAATACAGCGGACACATACATGAAGCAATCAAAGAGCTATGGGATCTGTCGACTACGAGCGTTTCGTTCGCGGGCTGGAACTGAGCGGAGGTTAGTCGGGTAAGAAGCGTCACTTGCTGACATACCAGAATGTCGGTCCATTCGCTGTCGCTCGCCAAGACCCTGAGCCCCGCAATCGGCATATCCGCAGGATCAGTGCTCCCAGACCACGTCAGCGTAGCCTGGATAGCATAGTATCTGCCCGTGGGCTGCTTCTCGAACGGAGTGAACCCGTCAGAGCCACTGAAAGTCGCACCACGAGGAGTCGAGACAGTCGACTTGGCCCTGTACTCGTTTGTGATCTCAGGGACGATCCGCTGGCCGAGCGTCAGCACTGATACACTCCCGTCCGTCTCGGTGCGAGTTATCCAATTGCCCGGCGAATCTAGGCCGGGGGTGTCAGGATCGACATTCCGGATAACCTTCAAGAAGAGGTCGCGGAAGAGCGTGAAAGCGCCTTGATACGAGCGCTGCGCGGCCAGCGCAAGTGTCTCGTCATCCTCCTAGGAAGAATGTCAGCCGCCGCACCAGCTTTATGTGTTGTGGCCTACATATGTCCAGCCCACGAAAACTGAGCGGTTTCCGCTGACTGGGAATGGGACGGCTGCGTACACTCGCCCCCAGTCCCCCGCTCCAACAGCTTGAATGTTAGCAGTGATGCTGCCGTTGGCTGCACCAGTATACGTGACCATCGCCCCTGCACGAGAGATCGTGATTAGGTGCATCATCACTCGACGAAAGAGCCCTACACAGCGCCCAATGCCCCTCATGGCTCGCGTCACGTCCGCCCTCCGTGCCGAGGCCGATGAAGTCCACCGCTTCAGTGTCTGCGGGATCAAGCGACTCGCCCTCTTCGTTCAGCCGAGCGACCCACGCCGTCTCGAAGTTGATGCCGAAATTGCCGCTCCAGCCCTCCGACGAGAAGGAGCTCCCGGCGGGCACGCTGACGATGGGACCGAGATACGTCCAGGCGCGGACGTCAGCGTTACTGGTCTGACGGTAGAGGAACAGGCGAGGTCCCAGGCCGTGGACCCCACCGGATATCGTGAGGAAGTGATCACCCGTTGCGCCGGATGTGTTTCCAGACAGACCGGACAAAGTGGGGGAGAGAAAGATGTACGGATCGCGAAACCCCGTAAGGTTATCCATCGGCCATTGGTCTGTGTGGGGACTGAATATGCCGCCTCTGATGAAGTGGGCCGATACTTACAGATAATGGGATTGTTTCCTACTCCAAATGGAAGCTGACAGAGTCTTCTTTGATTATGCCGTGTAGAAGATCTCGAGCTCACCTTGATCCAGGAGACCCCGTCATCTTCCGTGTAGGCAATGCATTGCATCTCTGTGCCCTCGCTTTCGTTTGTCGTCGCGCCGAGCGGGCCAGGGAACGTTCCAGTGTAGATGGTGGTCGGGAGGCCGTTCCAGCCGTTTTTCATGATCGAGCCATCGAACACTCCCCGGATATCGAAAATCTCCGACGGCCACTGCATAAATAGGTTCGTTGGGAAATATAGCAGAGCCATGGATATGTAAGGTACGCACAATCGTTTTGGGGTTCTCCCAGCCATTCACTACGCAACAAAATGAGGCAAACCTGAAACGGGAAAGAAAAGAAAACGAACTGTCTTCCCAATAGACAAAGTCATTCGACGTCGCAGCGCACTGTGATATGTTGCCCCACTATAGAGAAGGCGCTTAGTTCACGCCTGGGCCTGCGTTTCACGTTCACAGCTCACATCATGGTGATTCGGGTTGCACTGGTACCCCGCATGGTATGAGCCGTCTGTCCGCTGGTACAAACCTGTCGAGCCGTCAGCCCCTCGCGGTACTTGAGCGTACATAGAGAACAGCACTCACCCTGCGGATCGTTCTGCCACCCCTCGGGCGCGATGAAGCGCGCGCGTGGACGCCAGACAGAGAAGAGCGACGAGTTGGGGCACGAGGTCAAATCCCCGGGTGGGTTGTTCTGGTCGAGGCTACATGCCGCCGCCACGACAATAGGCGCAACCAGAGAGAGTAGAGCCTTGAGCATTACGGCTGTAGGCGCAGATATTGCGTCGTTATCAATATATCCTTCCAAGGCACCTAACAAGGCGCACGACTTCGGACAGCTGATCATGGGCTCGCGTGTTTGCGGGAGCGCCGGTGCGCCGTTGATCCACTCCTCTTCTACCGTATACCTTCGCGCGACAGAGTGCTGGATGTTCCCAGAGGCTGAGCATTCGTAAAGATGACGGAGAGAGCTCAGAGGAGAGCATGAACAAGGATGTCACGACAAAAGAGATTCCAAGTCGAAGTCGCGGCGCGGCACTTGATTCAGTCTCGAGCAATGAGCACATCCCATCTTACCGCCGTGCGAGCCAAAGGAGCATCGTTATAGAACCGGAGCAGCCCAAGGCCTCCAATTTGCAAGAAACAGGTTCAAGTTGAAGATCAGGTTGCAAGCAGAGCAAAAAAGGCTGGCTCGCCGGCCCGGAGACAGGCTTGCTCCGAACCTAGCGAAGTCGACTATCTGGAGGATGATATCTGCAGCTGCCGCCGCAGACGATCAACCTCGCCGTAAAATCTGACACCGAGATCATGGCTTGCGCCGCTTTCGTCTTTTTCTTTACGACAAAGCGGATTGAATCTGCTTGCGTTTTTGCATACAGTGGTGCGACATCGGCGGCTATCGGCGGTCCCAAGAAGACGCTGGACTTTACTGCGACGTTTTACAACGACGCGATGGCGCAGGGGCGGCAGGTTCCGACGAATGATCGTAAGTGCCATAGCATGGCCTCGCGCGCGCTGTTCTGACTACGTTATCGCGCATACTATAGGCTGCGGGTTCCTTTTCGACACGCCCGTGTACAAGACGGACGTTTGGGAGCATCCACATAGCCAAGTGGGAATCGAATGCAGGCAGGCGTCAGTGTAGTCAGACGGAAGCCGTGAAGGACAGCTGAACGGTTCAAGCAGAACTCGTTGAACTGGCTGACGACTGATGACTGACTTCCTGGCAAAGCATGGACCCATTTAGCTACTGCCCCAACTCGGCGACGAACGCCAGCCAGTACAAGAATGGCTCGACCATCATATAGACGCTCGTTGCCATCGTCTCGAAGAATGGGAATTTGTGAGTCGCGTGAATGGGATGCGAGGGCATTGGCAGCCAAATACGACTCTTGCTCAGCCTCCCCGACATTGGCCCCAGGGCCGAAGACGGGACCATCGCCAGATAATGGACAACCTGCTCGACGCCGGGTTGTGGTTTGACTTCGCAGGGGCATGCGTATACGACACCGTCCGTCCCACGCACACTCTTCTATATCGACTCTCACCAAGGAGTACTGGCTCCCCGCCCCGCAAGATCCAAACCTTCAGCGCGGCACAACGGCGCCGCGCTTCACCACCACGCCGACCGCCTTAGGCTTTTGCATCGTCGCCCTTTCGCAGCCCCGTGGCGGGCAAGTCACGATCAACAAACGTCTGCCCGACCCCGTCTTCGCTGGCGATGGCATTGTGCAGGCCACGAGCGCGCTGCTTCCTTGAGATGTGGATGCGTAGACGGGTCGCTTGGTGATCGACGTTCCGGAGGAGGATGCCACGCCAAGATCGGACTCTGCATAGGCGTTCAAAGTTCAGTAAAAGCTCGAGGAGCTCCGTGCGCATCTAATGTCTCCAGTCCTTCGTGCATATCTTACATGTGTAATTTCCAGGTCTGAAAGAAATTTAAAACATGTCGAGTATCTTCGCAGAACAGACACAACTGTACTTAGAGAAGTCCGTCGGAGTGTCCAACTGCTCTCTGCAAATTGCATCCACTTGACTGTACACGGATCTTATGCCAAAAGGAGGGCGCATTGCAATTTCCTGCGCTTCGTCGATTCTACCTGTCGCGAAGTGTTCCGGTGATATTGAACCCAGAGGATCCGATCCGCAACTGCCCTTGTCACGCTAACATGACGGGCGGCCCTGGAGCGACCTGGAAATTCGGAGTCGGAGGCAACTTAAAATTCCTTGCACCTGCAGCCCTTGAACAACGAGGAAGAATAATCAATAATCCGCAGAATATACAACTCTATTGTTCGAGCACGATGTAAGCTGGCTCCATTGTGCTACACTTCGCTATGGTAGCAAGATTTCGCAGCTCCTTTGAGCATTCCCCTGCGTCGGCCCACTCAGGATTGAGACGTCCTACCTCCTTCCAAATAGATTCTTCCAGCGCACACCGTTCCGCTGCGAATCGCTTCTCCAACGTTTCAACATTGGCCCGCAGTAGATCCAGCGCCTTTTGGTCGTCCGGATCTGTCTCGCCTTGCAGCTTGCCGAGCAGATGTTGGAGGTTAACATGGGCCTCCCACAACTCGGGCTCCCAGATATCTATATGTTGCTGGAGAACTGCCGAAACATGATTCGGCCTGGCGGCCCACAGAGGTGTGGTGCAAGCTCCCTCCCAATCTATGACGGCCGTGATGATGGTAGGATCGTCTGGAGAGACCAGGATATTCGACGCGCAAAGATCGACGTGTACGAGAGTGATAGGGAGCTCGATACGATGATCGGAGGAGAGGAGAGGAGACCCGGAGATCTTGTCGATAGCCGCCTGCATAAGCTGTTTCCTACGTTTTTCTTCATCTAGCTCGGGATCGAAGGTATCGTTAATCATGAGATCGTGCCTGGCCAATGCTAAAAGCCATTCGCGGGCTGTAGAGAAGGGCCCGCAGCTCTCAAAGGCAGGGTAGATTGGTTTCTTCAATGAGGCAAAGCGGCTCGGGACTGCTATCGGCCCCATGGCGATCTTGCCTGCCTCGTCAATGCGGAGGCTTCCGACAGCATCAAAGCGAAGCGAGAGGAGCTCGTGCCATATTTTGGCGACAGCTCTGCACGCATCTTCTTTCTGCGAGTGCGACATCCGGGGCCAGCGATAGTACAATGACGCGTCACGGTGGGGAATCTGACCGGTCGTAAGTCAGTGAGCGTTCAGGCCTGGAAACAGAAGAGATGCCCGCACGTATTCAGTAACCATCCAAGATCCGCCAACTTCCCCAGAAACATCGTCGTCGTGCAGATATACCTCTGGGACTGGGATCGTGGTGTTTTCCTTGATGTACTTCATTGTGGCCACCTGGACATATAGTTAGATGCCAGGGGTAGAGAACATCATCTAGACGCGCCTCTGAGTTTGTTCTCCAGCTAGTTGTGAAAGTCTTCGAGAGGGAGGCTGCCGAAAACTTAACGCGAGCAATCAACTTCCGTCCTGACTCGAGGTGCAACACAGAGACCTGTATGATCAGCAGACCGGACCCCAAGTCCGTACAATCATCTTACAAAATGATAGCTCTCTATGAGAATAAATGAGACACTTTCAAGAAGAAAATGCAGGAAGCCTGACCGAAAGCGATAATCTCCACTTGGACACACGGGTCATTCGGGAAGTGGGCGTGGACTCGGGCTACGATGGGCACGAGATTTGGGTGTGGACATCCTCCGAGTTCCTCCAAATTATACGGGATGGCAACCTCGACTAGATTGGGGTGGTCGGACATTCATATGTTAGTGTGGCTCGGACTTCGCCGGAGCACCCACATGAGGCAGCCGACTCGGCCCGAGACTATCATTTCCCCGGCCCACATTATGGGACCATGTGGGTCCACCGTTCAGTCGCATGACCGCATGCTATCGAATAGATAATATGGTTCGTTCCGAACGAACCAGTTAACCGACTGGGCTTCAAGAATATGGGTGACTCGGGAGTACTATAAGGACACTTTTCTACAGTCAAATGCTGAACTCCGCCTAATTTGGGTCAGCTCACCCCTATCAAGGTATCAGTGATTGGTCCTGATTTGTCAGCGGCCTCAACTCTCATCCAACGCTGCTTCAAGCTTGCCTCGGAAATCAAAGGTCTGGCTTGAGTTTGGCTTGAGTTGGTCTCGTGTCTCCAACCAATGAAGGTCCTCTTTCTCGTCGCTGCATTATCCAGCATCCTCCGAACCGTAACATCCGCTTCAGAAGCTTCCTCGGACGCTCGGAACAAGTCCGAGTCGTCGGGCTTTTTCTCTTTACTGAAAGAAACCGTCCAGGAGCTGTATAAAGATGGCACCGGTCTTTTGAAGCAAACTCTTTTTACAAGTAAGGCTTGCCACCCTGAAGCTATCCAGCCTGACAAGTTAAGATCACAATGAATATGTTTCGGCTCCTTTTCTAGAAACCGACCAGTTGCGAATCGTCGTCCCCAAACTGTGTGAACCCTCTGTAAAACAATACTCTGGATATTTCAACATTGCCAAAGACAAACACATGTTCTTCTGGTATGTTCTCATTTGATTCTCGCCGATGCCTTGTTGAGCATGCTCAACACCTAGGTTTTTTGAATCCCGCGGCTCACCGTCCAATGATCCTCTCGTCCTATGGCTCAACGGCGGTCCAGGCGCGTGCTATTTCTGTGCGCCGTGCGAACTGAATTCATCCGGATATTGTAGGAGATAGCTCTGCGACCGGACTTCTCTTCGAACTCGGCCCATGTTCAATTGCCTCGGAAGGGCGAACGACCACCCGGAATCCCCACAGCTGGAAAAATCACGCCAATATAATCTTCCTGGACCAACCTGTCGACGTCGGCTTCTCTCACGCTGATCCTGGTGGTTCCGTGAAGGGCTGTGCAGAAGCAGCGCAGGATGTCTACACCTTTCTACAAATGTTTCTCGAGCAGTTTCCTGAGTACGCGAACTTGCCCTTTCACGTCGCAGGAGAAAGCTTTGGCGGGATCTACGTCCCCAACATCGCATCCGTTATCTGGCGCGCTAACCAAGCATTGGTGGTTTCTCCGAAACCGGGCTCGACCAGCATCAACTTGACGTCGATGATACTCGCCAACGGAAGGCCCCCGGTCACTACCGTATAACTTTGTCCGCCTTTTGGTGAAAAAATCTGCTGATTTACCCTAGGAAAATGACCGTCTGGCCGCTGATTTACCCTATTTCGGACAAGGTTACCCTCAAGATCGCAATTTTTTTCTCCAGGGTCCGTTTTTTTGGCTCCGGGGCCGCTCCAAGCATCAGTTTTTACATCAGATATCTATGTTGTTACGATTTTTTGACAGCGCGGGGACACCGCTGCCGGATGTTTTGCGACTTTCCGCCCATACTGAGTCCAAAATTTTTCTCGCGCTGCGCGCGTTTTACCCTACGTCGGACAGAGATTGACCATTTCCAGGCTGATTTACCCTATCTCACGGACAAGGATAGGGCCGTTTTTGGAGGCCTGATTTACCCTATCCCGGACAGAGTTATACCTTAGTGACCGGGGGCCTCCAACGGAATTACGGATCCGTATATTCAGATCCCCTCCATTGTGGATTACGTCTGTACTGGGCCCTATCCCCTCTACGACGACCCCGAGGGCCCGGAATGCACGAAGCTGCGGTCTAGTATCTCAACCTGCCAGCGGCTCATCAAGATCTGCAATCTGTACACGACGGAGCTCACCTGTGGGTACGCTTCTAGCTACTGCAGATCGCGGCTGTTCGAGCCATCTATGAGTGCGCACTCTCTCTATCGTTGTCACCCCTCGTAATGTACGGCCCAACAGGGAGCGACTTGAACTGGTACGACCTCCGCAAGAAATGCGAGGCGGCTGATCGTCCGGAGCACTGCTACGAACAAACACCGTGGGTCGAGACGTGGATGAACAACCCCAAGGTCAAGGCGGCGCTCGGCGTCGACCCCGACCGGTCCTTCCGAAGCTTCAACATGGACATGAATCGCGAGTTCAACACGCGCGGTGAAGGCGTGCGCAATGCGGCCAAGCTGCTTCCAGAGCTTATCAACGACGGCGTACGGCTGCTGGTCTATGCTGGAAAGGCCGGTTAGTACAACTAAGTTATCTTAATTTCTGCCCCTGTTGACTCTTCGCAGACATGATGGCAAACTATATGGTACCACACCCCCGCAGAATTCATTACCGAGCCGGAGCTTACGCGTACGGTTGAACCAGGGAAACGAACGCTGGGTCGTAAATCTTGACACAAAATTCAAAAGCCAATTCTCTGCGGCAGAAGGCGTGCCGTGGTCTCCCGCAGGTTCGAACGAGGTCGCCGGAGAGGTTCGAAGTGCGAGTGGCTTGGCCGGCGCTGGTGGGATCACTTTCGTGACGGTGTTCGAAGCCGGGTGAGTAGAGATGAGACGCATGTTACGGTCCAGGCTGACGGATAGATCCCGAGACACATGGTTGCCCACGATCAACCTGCTGCAGCGCTCGTAAGTACTACGGATGATACTTGATTCCGCGCCAATGCACCTTTTAGGATTTATTTACGCGGTGGATCAGGAATGTCCCGCTGGCCTGAACTCCAGGCGGGGCTCTTCTATGGTCTTTTCGTTCTACCGCACCGATGGCGGAAAAAGACGGCATTTCGATATGGTCTGCTCAACTTCGAACTTCGCGCAGCCTCGTTTCAACACGAAGTGAAGCAAGCTGTACATATTGTCATTATTCTGAAAGGTCAATTAAGCGGCATTTGTAACGAAAGTCGAAACGATTATGTACGGAAGGAGGAAGGGTAACTCTATCTAAGAGGCCCGGAGGTAATTGGTATGTAGAGGTGATTCAGGATTCAGAGGGGAAGAGGAGCCGGGGGCTGAGAGCGTCCTCCATGGTGTCGTTTAACTTCAGAGCGCGGGTGAGGAATGGGATGGAGCCTTTAGCAGCGAACATCCAGTATTGGCCGGCGTTGCGATTGGGGCTCAGCGGGCGCAAGGAGACCTGGGGCACGAGGAGTCCTAGTCAGACGCCGTTGACGAGGCCGTCGAAGAAGAAGAAGTTAGAACCACCGACCTCCGGACCAGCGGAACCGTTGTACGTCCAGACCAGCCCGACTGGCGTCCCGATCTGCAGTAAAGCGGGGAAGTGAGCCGCGAAGCGAGGATAGAGACGACTCGGAGGGGGACTGACCGTCCAGTAGTCGAGGTACATGTCGGGGATGAAGACGCCGTCCCCGGGAAAGTCGGCGGTGCCGGACAGGACGGTGGAGAAAGCCGTCGCGCGGTTCCCCGTGGAAACGAATTGGCCCTGTGGCGTGCTCGTCAAGAAGGGGCGTCGGGAGGGGGAGTGGAGCGGGCACGACGCACCTCGGCGGGAGGGGACATCTGCGCGTACTTCTTCCCGCGAAGATTTTGGATTGTGATGCCCTCGACATCTGTGCGTCCGGGGGACGCAACGACTTCCCACTTGATGGAAGGTGGGCATAACACAGAGGAGAGACGGAAATGCTCATACGAGATCGTAGTTGCCGCTGGGATCTTGTGGCAGGAAGACCCTGTTCTTGTGGTCGAAGGAGGCCGGTGCGTACGGGTGGGCGAGGTTGACGAGGTGGTAGACGCCGGGGGTGAGAGTCTAATTGGTGTAAATGTGAAGCAGACAGCGGGAGGTAGTGGCCTACCGCAGCGGCACGGATAGAGGGGAAAGTCAAGGCGAGAGCGATGATTATGGCAAACATGTTGAGAAAAAGACGAGCAGAGGTGCGAATCATCGGCGAACTTCAGGCTTCCTCTTTATACACCTCGCTCGAATGTCGTCAGATCCGCGTTTGGGACGGCGATGGCTGGGCAGCTGAGACAGCGAAGAGTGGCGGGATGTCGACGAGAGAAGATTTTGGAGCCACGAAGATTCTGCATACGGCGATCGAAGCCTCGTGTGCTTCCGACTTCGCAGCTTCAGGTAGTCACGATTTTGGGCACGCTCGCGCAAACAGACCGCATGCTGGCGTAAATCGAGCAAAATCGAGACAATGAGGCAAGAGGAACGCAGGTTCAACCAAAACAACCGACGATGGCATGGAACGGAAGAAGGTGGCGGGGGGATTCTGACGGAAGCGAACAGGAGCCGCAGGCCGCCACCGTTCAAGGGACCATCTTCCTTTCACCGGAGTAGCCTCGTGGATCCTGGCCTCCTCAGGTACCGTGATGAGATGAAGAGGGCTTGAGCTCGTTCCTTGCATGCCTCCGGCGGCGCAATGCGCGTAATTTGCCAAAAAGCCAGTTTTGGATTGCAAAGGTGATTTCGAGTATTGAACATGCCTTCAGGCGGTTGCAAAGTCGCCCCTAGTTTTTGGTTGCCACATAAAGTTGGAGCGCGGCGGTCTTCTTTTCAGGAACGTTGAGGAACTGACCGAGGAAAGGTACACGGGATGTTGGGAAAGCAAACCGAGGTAGCCGCCGGATCCGAGAATCATCCGGCGGGACCCCGATGAGTCGAAGGGACTCGTCATACGTATCTGGATTACTCATTCAATATTACTAGGTACACGTAGCACGTAGTATAAAAGCCCATGTATTATGCACTATGAATTGAACCTGAAGTCCCACTTCTCCCTTCTCATTAATATATCTTCAATAGGTTATGGGCCCCGCCCGAATCTAATTCTCCACAAACATCTACTCAACTGTGACTCTTGAAACCTCTGATCATTACCATGGCTTTGTCTAGTACAAAACTAGGTGACTACTTCCTGCGCATTCCCAAATGCGAGGCCGACGGCACAAACTACAGTGTCTACAAGAATCGTTTTGTGTACGCCGCAGATGCTGCTGGACTTGGGGATCATCTCGATGATTCCTATCTTCCACCAGTCCCACCGACGCCTTCGAGCTCTCCGCCGACTCAAGCGCAGCTTGACGCAAAGGAAACTTACGAAAAAGCTCTGAAGACATATAAGTCGGGTGAGGCTGTGGTAAAGCAGGCAATTGCGTCGACGATTCCAGATGCGATGTTCTTGCGGTTCATGACAGCGAAACGTGCCGCCGAGCTATGGAAGAAGGTGTCTGATGAGTTTGAAAAGAAGTCTAAGATGGTTACTGTGGATTTGCGGCGCAGGCTCCAGGATGAGCGCTGTGCGGAGTATGGAGACGTGAGGACTCACCTCGCGAAGCTGCAGACACTTCGTGTAGACTTGATCGGCATGGGCGCCGACCCGGGCGATGAGAATTTCACCGCCATTATCCTCGGCTCACTACCACCTTCCTACGACCCGTATTTGTCTGCCATCACCGCAACATCGACATTGCTAGGCAAGACGCTCGGACCCGATGACCTTATCCGTGGCCTCAACGAGGAGGCCGATCGCCGATCGCTCAAGCAGAAGTCCAAGAAGGACGACCGTGACATTGCGTTCTCCGCGGGAGAACGCAAGGGTGGCCGAAAAGGCGCACCAAAGTCCAACGTGGAGTGTTTCAACTGCCACAAGAAAGGACATGTTAAAGCGGACTGTTGGGCAAAGGGCGGCGGGAAAGAAGGTAAGGGGCCGAGGGGAAAAGGAAAAGGGAAAGCGCGCGAGGATGCGAACGCCGCCACGGACGATGACGGCGTGTGGATGGCGCAGGCGGAGTCAAACCTGCGGTCATTCAAGGCCGAGTTCGAGGAGCTCGGCGATGTCGCGCAAGGTAGCGCGATGCAGGGCAGCACCGCGCAAGCGAGCGCGGCGAGCTGCTGGCTGTCCGATTACGACGATGAAGACTTCTACGAAGAAGATGGCAGCGTCAGCGATGCGGCTTCGAGTCCCGAACAAGAGGACTCACCGGCGACCGCAAACGGAACAGACACCGACACGGACGACACCGATTATACGCCCTCAGAGCTTGACGGTGTCGAATACTTCCTGCGTCTGCTTCAAGAATCCGACTCGGAGTCGGAATCAGACGATGGGGACAGCGGCAGCGAGTGCGACTCGATGCCAGGCTTACAGACTGTGTCCGAGAGCGACAGCGAGTCTGAGAGCGAGTGCGACTCTGTACCGGACCTACAAACGGTGTCAGATTCCGACTCGGAAGCGGATGAAACGGACCAGAGCGAAACTGACGCTGAGTCCGATTTCATGTCCGCATACTGTTCTGATGGAGAGTGTGCTAGCGACATCGGTCGCAGCGCTTCCACAGATGGGCCAGATCGACCGCCGGAATACTTTACCGAAGATCTCGCCGATTGGATTGAAATCTCTGTCAACCAATGGATCAGCAATCAACAGGACATCGAAGAGGAGAAGATCACCTCGTCCTACGATTCGGCCATGCTCGCCAACGAAGCGAGCAGTTCTGGCGACGAGACCGAGCTCTACGACTCGGGCGCCTCACGCCACATGTCCCCGTATCGGCACAAATTCATAAACTACACCTCCATCCCTCCGAAATCAATTACCGCCGCCGACAATGGAACCTTCCAGGCTATCGGCCAAGGGGACATTCGCATCAGTATCCCAAACGGAAACAGTACGGCGACAGTACTCTTGAAAGATGTACTGTACGCACCGAAATTGGGACTCACTTTGGTCTCGGTCAGTAAGATGACCGATGCTGGCTTTGCGGCGCTCTTTCGCGATGAGTTTTGCAGGATCTTCGACAAGAAACGGAAGGTACTGGGTGTGGTCAACAAGAAGAACGGAACGTATCGCGTTCAACACGCACCTGGTCCGAATGCCGGGGTTACCGCTGCAAGCGCAACCGAGACGGTGTCCATCGAGGAGCTCCATCGGCGCATGGGGCACATCGCGCCGGAAGCCGCCAGGCGTCTCGTTAAGGATGAGCTGGTGACCGGAATTAAGCTTGACGAATCAACAGAAATTCGATCCTGTGATTCGTGTGAGTATGGGAAAGCGACGCGTAAGCCGATTGCGAAAGTACGCCGTGAGCCGCGCGCAGCCGAGATGGGAGATATCATCCACTCGGATGTTTGGGGACCGTCCCCGACCGAAACGATCAATCGCCGTGAATACTATGCCAGTTTCACGGACGATCACACGCGCTGGTCACGGCTGTACTTGCAGCGCTCGAAGGACGAGACCTTCGAATCGTACCAAGCCTTCGAGGCATGGCTTCTGACCCAGTTCGGGGTCAAGATCAAGAAACTCCACTCCGATCGCGGAGGGGAGTATTGGAACAAGGAATTCGACGCGCACCTTGCCAAAAAGGGCACCGAGCGCAGCTTCACGGTACACGACACACCGGAGCACGACGGCATCTCAGAGCGACTGAATCGCACGGTACTGGAACGCGTACGCGCGATGCTACACGCCAGTGGCTTGCCAAAATTTTTATGGGGCGAAGCCGTGAACCACGCGATATATCTGAAAAATAGGACGTCAACACGCGCATTGGGCAACAAGACACCATACGAAATGGTTTACAAGAGGAAACCGAACCTCGCGCACCTCCCGGAGTTTGGCGCGAGGGTCTGGGTGCACGAAACGAAGGGCAGCAAGCTGGACGGCCGGGCAGAGGTCGGCCGATGGGTAGGTTTTGATGAAGTAAGTAGCGGGCACCGCATCTATTTTCAGGATAAGCGGCGTGTTGCGGTGGAACGGAGCGTGAAGTTCGACAGAGACGACGTGCTCGTCCCGATTCCAGTCGAGCTACAGCTTGAGGGGGAGCAGGAGGATAACAATCAGTCCTCGCCTGCAAATCAAAACTCGAGCACGCACCTAAATCCTGTTACACCTGCCGCACCTGCACCTCCCGCTACACCGAAGACGAACGCGCCAAGCGCAACGCCTCGCACTCCACCGTCGAGCGCGCCGCTCCCCGCATCGCCGTCCGTCGACAAACTCTTGCGCGATTTGGCGCGCACGGATCCGCTGGGTCCAGACTTTCAAGAATCTGACGAGGCTCCATCGGGACGCGGCCAACGCGTTCGGAAACCATCAGCGTACATTCGCGACCTTCAAAGCGGCGCTGGACGCACCAGCAGTCGCGCATCCGACCCCGCGATACCGCTCGGAATGCGAGTGCCAGCGGTGATACCGCCAACAGTCGACGAAGACCCCGAGGAGTTAGGCGCGCGGGCAGAGCTTGTTGAAGAGTGGGAAATGGTAGATATCCTCGAGTACGGCCTCGCCGCTGCCACGTCGCAGTCCGAGGCCTTGGACCCGACGTTCGAGGAGGCAAGGAAGCGGCCTGACTGGCCGCATTGGGAAGCGGCGATCAACGCGGAGTTAGCCGCGCTGAAGGCCGCGGGCACGTGGCACGTGGTTGAACGGCCCGAGAACCGCAACGTTGTGGACTGCAAATGGGTCCTTCGTGTCAAGAAGAATGCCGCCGGTGAGATTGACAAGTATAAGGCTCGACTCGTCGCTCGCGGCTTCACCCAGGTCCACGGCGTCGACTACTACGAAACTTTTGCTCCAACTGCGAAAATTGCATCAATTCGGTTGATTCTCGCGATCGCAGCGCGCAATGACTGGGATGTCGATATGTTCGACTTCCACAGTGCATTTCTTAATGGAAAGCTCGACCCCGATGAGCTCATTTATATGGAGCAACCCCCGGATCACGAATTTGCGGACCGCCGCAAGTTTGTTTTGCAACTCGATAAGGCCTTGTACGGCTTGAAGCAAGGTGGGCGCAAATGGTACGAGACCCTCAGTCTTTCCCTCGCTAACATCGGCTTCTCCCAGTGCGCGTCAGATCACGCGGTCTTCTACGCGCACGTCAACGGTGAGATCGTCATTATGGCAGTTCACGTTGATGACTGCACCATCACCAGCAGTTCTCCGGAATTGCTCGCGGAGTACAAGACGCGCATCGGCGCGCTCTTCAAGATGACGGACCTAGGGCCCGTCTCATGGCTACTCGGAATCGAGATCAAACGGAATCGTGAAGCGCGTACAATCTCATTGTCTCAACAATCATACATCACATCTATTTTACAGCGCTTCAACTTCACGGATACCAAGCCGCTCGCAATGCCGATGGACCCGAATGTCCAACTATCGACGGATCAGTGCCCCACCAGTGTCCAGGACATCGCCGCGATGAAACGCGTCCCATATCGCGAGGCCGTTGGCTCGCTCATGTGGGCAGCTGTTGGAACTCGGCCCGACATTGCATTCCCAGTTGGAGTCCTTTCGAAGTTCCTCGACAACCCCGGACCGGCTCATTGGGAAGCTGTTAAACGAGTTTTCCGCTACCTTCAAGGGACGAAGGACTGGCGCCTCACGTACGGCGCAGGTAAGCGTGGGTTGGAAGGATATTCAGATGCTGATGGAATGTCGCAAGATCATAGGCGAGCAATCTCCGGCTATGCCTTCATCATTGACGGCGGAGCTATTTCTTGGAGCTCAAGAAAGCAGGAGCTCGTTACGCTCTCGACGACAGAGGCCGAATATGTTGCAATGACCCATGCAACCAAAGAAGCTATTTGGCTCAAGAGGAGTTCAGAACGCTAAGCGAGTACACGAAGTGGATCGGTGGGTCCCCACCCGTCCCAGTGTTCGGGGTCCCATCCCAGCTTTTCTTAGGATCCCTCAGATGTTTTCTTGTGCAAATCGAAACCCTCCAAAAATTATATGAGCAGAAAGCGGCATACTAGCAGACCTTTCCCACCGGATATCGTGCTTCTCGGTGATTCAGAGGAAAAGATATACATAAAGTAAGGTATGTTTGGGATCAATCCGCAAATGGACATTGATTGATTCCACGAGTGGCTATGCGGTCATGCAGTCCGCACATTATCTGGATTTCTTGTGTATTTCTATCTAGCAGCCTCAATACCTCAATAAGGCCTCAATGTTGGCAGGAAGGAGCCTCAAATCCTGATCCAATGGAATGTTGTCCTCGAGACTACATCATGAGAAAAAATCTACGATGAACTGGACGAGGACCCCGTAACTTGCCCTCCTTCCCCATATGGTGTGACGTGTCCGGGATTCTCATCCCGCACTCCTCTTGATTTGGCTTCGACAACTTATTGGTGAGTTGTTCCGCCCATTGGAACACCCTATCACCCTCCACGGCGACAATCAGTCGGCCATCGCTCTCGCTTACTCCGACATCGGTCAATTCCACGCGCGTACGAAGCATATTGATATCCGATATCATTTTATTCGGTATGTTATCGAGAACAAATCAATTAGGCTCGTTTATTGCCCCACTCAAGACATGGTGGCAGATACTTTGACCAAGGCTCTACCCAGTGCGAAGGCTAAGCACTTTGCAGCCGCATTGGGACTGCGTTCGGTTTGAGGGGGAGTGTTGGGAAAGCAAACCGAGGTAGCCGCCGGATCCGAGAATCATCCGGCGGGACCCCGATGAGTCGAAGGGACTCGTCATACGTATCTGGATTACTCATTCAATATTACTAGGTACACGTAGCACGTAGTATAAAAGCCCATGTATTATGCACTATGAATTGAACCTGAAGTCCCACTTCTCCCTTCTCATTAATATATCTTCAATACGGGACTCGTCCATGGGTCCAGCGATTTTTTCGAGTACGATTCGTTCTTGCCTTCGGTCGTCGAGGGTCTTCGATAGAAAAACCAGCTCGCAAAAAAACTCTATAGAGCTGAATTGATATTACCCGTTCGGCCGCAGACTCTTAGCAGGGATGGGATCCTACAGTCAGCCAGGAAGGGCTCGAGAGATACTGAACTTGATCTTAGGTACAGGAACCTTGAACTTCTCGGATGTCGTTCTCGTCAAGTCGGTCCTCGATATTCAATGGTGTTATTTGATCTCAGGTCCGCAAGTGGGGTTCGGCGCGACCCTTTCATGCCGATGGAGGTATGGGGGCGTGGCTTGGAAGCGCTGCTTCGAGCCTTTTCGAGGTGAAACCTGAGCCGGAGGCGAGGGCGCCAATGCAGGACAGATTTTTGTGGAAAAGGAATAACTTGGTCCCACCGGTCGACGATACATGGTGAAGCTTTGAAGCCTAGTCCAATCACGGCCCTCCCCAATCTGCACCGAAAACCAGCGCGCACCCTGTAAGGACTGAAGCAGTTTTCCGAGTTTCCCGTGAGCGGGATGAAAGTGCCGCTCAGTCATCCGTCAACGCGTCAGCCATCGTACGGATCAGCCCTTCAACGGACGGCGCAGGGATGGAATCGCCGCTGAGCAAGCATTCCCCAGCGTCGACCACGGTGACCAGCAGGAGCGCTTGCAGGCAGCACAGGAGGTGAATGGTCCTCGGCGCCAAGTCGCAGTCGCGTCAATCGCGGAAAACTCCGGCCCTCCACTTCGGTCCGGAACCCGCTCGTGTGCTCCTCACATCCGGCGAGTCTGCCTCGCTGCGCGACCTCGTCGCGTCCCGCTGTACAAGCCTCCCCTCGACGTACCGACCCCCGTGGTGGCTCCCCAAGTTTGTGGGCTCCCCAGAGTTCTGGCTTGTGCTAACGACGCGTCAGCGGCCATGCGCAGACGGTCTACTCCGTCGTCGGCCACTTCGCCAAGATTGACCAGGTGTGGTATCAGCGGTGGGTGCCCTCCGCAGGATTGTCTGCTGTGCTGAGCGATCCTAGGCATCTTCTTAGACTGGCAGACGACGGGACGTTGGGCCTGGACTTTACGCCTCCAGACGTGTCGACGGTGCGGGACGATGCCCCGATCATCGTGGTGCAGCATGGTTTAACGGGAGGTGCGCAGCGTACTTGAACCACCGCTCAAAAGCTGGCGCGCTTCTGACCCTCACTCATAGGCTCGCACGAGCCGTATGTTCGCGCCGTTCTGGCTCCTGCCTGCGCACCTGTCCACCAGAGTGGTCTCGGCTTCCGCGCTGTGGTCGTCAATTTTCGCGGATGTTCGCCGTTCCCTCTTCCTATAGTGGTCTACACTAACTCTTCCACCAGGCTCAGGTACTTTCTGTCTCGCCCTCACACGCGCAGTCTCACGCCACGTGCAGGCGTCCCGCTCACGTCTGCCCGGTTCTACACCGCGGCACAAACGGACGACCTGCGCCAGGCTATCATATACATAACCACGCTCTATCCCAAGGCGCCGCTCCTGGGCCTCGGGTTCTCCATGGGCGGAAACATCCTAGTCCGCTACCTCGCGGAAGAGGGCGCGAACAGCCGACTATCTGCAGCACGTGTCCTAGCGTGTGTGCGCCGCCGTTCCTGCCTCCGCCCGTCGATCCCGCTGATATCCTGCACGCACGCACACAGCCCTGGGACCTGCAGACCGCAAACGAGCAGTACGCATCGGCGCTCTCGCCCCCCGCGCCTGCATACATAGCGCACAGCTGACTCCCCCGCGGCCTGCGGCACACCGCGCGGGGCAGGACGGGCTACCTGCGCGGCATGGGGCGCAACGTCACGGCCCTCATGCGCCGGCACCGCGCACCCGGCGCACCCCGCGGCGCAGTTCCTGCGCCTGCGCCGGCCGACCCGCACCGCGTTCGACGACCGCTTCACGCGCGCGCGCGTGTGGCGAGCGGCGCCCGCCGTTCCCCTTCCCGTCCGTGCGCGCCTACTACGCCTGGCCTCGAGCCACGAGGTCGCGGAAGACATCAGGGTAAGTACTGTACCTGCCTGCCTCTCCTCCTCCCAGTCGGGACGCCGAAACTGAAACTGAAACTGACGGTGACCCCGAGGTGCCGTGCCTGACGATCAACGCGCGGGACGACCCGGTGGTGCAGGGCGTCCAGCGGAACGGCTACGTGGTCGCGGTGCTGACGGCGCGCGGCGGCCACCTCGGGTGGTTCGAGCGGCGGTGGACCACGGACCCCGTGCTGGAGTGGCTGGCGCTCGCCGGGCGGGAATTCGTCCGTCCCCGTGGTCCGAGAACACGAGAGGGCGCGTGTCCCGCTGACTTGGAGGAAGACGGAGATGGAGATGGAGATGGATTTCTGAGAGACGCGCGGTGGCCGCAGCTTGGGTGTAAGAGGGTTCCGGGGGGCGGGCTTGTAGATGGGAACCGGCCGACGAGCGAGCTGTTCCAAGGCTTGTAGGGCATGTACCGCTCAGTACAATAGGGCAGTCAGAGATTAATATATGTATGGGGACAATATGGGGGGGGACTTGGTGCTGGCACCGCCGACCTGCGTCGTCCGCGTCATCCCCGACATGTACTTCGACTATCGCTATGTATTCAACAGTATTGGACAGTCAGTTCCCTTCGTCGTCGCAATCCTAGCTTCGCCGCGGCGGCCGTCCAAACGTTCAAACGTTTAACGTTCAAGCTTCAAGCTGCGTGTGGGGGCGGCGGTTCGCGGGCGCCCGACGGCCGCCCACCGTGTCGTGCAGCACGCACGACGTGCTTCGATCGTGAAGAGTCGTGCAGCGCGCACGGCCCGGGGGTGCGTCGATCGTGTGCGTCTGAATCTGGGTCCGTCGCGCCGTCCCAACTTCCAGGTTTTCCCTGACGTTCGAAGTTTTCCCTTAGACTGACGTTCGAAGTGGTACTGGGGTCTAAGGTCTGGGACCTGAGCTGCGGAGAGGAGAGATGATTATGATTATAATTACAATTGTACAGTACTTGTAAGTTGTAAGGTGTAAGGTGTAGCGAGGACGATTCAGAAAGTGGACGGTTGATATATAGCGAGGCCGTGAGCTTGAGCTTGACTTGAAGGCCCTGAGGCCTGAGGACGAAGTAGAATTTAAGACTCACGGTTCGAATCTGGATATGGATGCGGCGGGGATTGGATTGGATGTTGGATATCGCGGCGCGGTTCAACTTGTTCAAGACGATGTTTCGATGGCGAAGGCACGCGTCGAGTCGGCGTCGTGCGAGACTCCGAGTCGCTGGTCGGCCGGTCAGATTAAAGCAGAGCAGAGCAGGATATCTGAGGTGAGGGTGGAACTTGGGTGCAGCCGGCAGCCAGTAGCACCGCTCGGCGTCAACGTTCGGCGTTCGGCGTTCAGCCAAGTTCCAGCACTGACTCTTTGCAGCGCGCCACGCAGAACGCCCGCCCGCCCGCCCGCCCACGCCAAAGATATCAATATCAACGAGACGCCACAGCGCCACTGCAGATTAGCTGTCCGTGGCGCAGCCAGCTGTCTGAGTCTCCTTGACAGAAATAAATCATGATACTTGACAGGAATAAATCACAAGTCATAAGACCAGTTCTTTGAATCATACGCGTAACACCATGTCGTCGAAGAGACTCTGCCAGTGGATCATTGGCCGTCGGGTGTAATCTGCATCACTGGCAGTGTGAGCCGGGCGCGAGTTTGGGACAGCATGCATATGACTCGAGCCGAGAGCGAAGTAGAAGTTAGGGAGGCTCAGATGCGTATTCGACTTGGAGGAGGAGGGGGAGGAGGAGGGGGAGGGGAGGAGGCGAAGCGTCGATGCAGCGTGAACGGGGTGATCGGCGTGAACAGGGCTCTGAATCAGGGTTGAGTTGAGTTGAAGTGGAGTAGAGTGAGGGCCTGGGAGACGGGTACGGGAACAGGAACGGGGTAGGGGGAGGAGGGTAGGAGGACGGTGAGAAGGAGTAAGAGTGGGAGTGGGAATGGGAAGGGACGCTCACGCGACGTAGAAGACGTGGAGCGCGTGGCGCGCACGTTGTCGGGGCCCGGGCGTGCCGCGGGCCGTCCCACGCGGCTGGGAGGGCAGCTGTGGATGGGTGGTGCGTGGGGTCTTGAGAGCTTGAGAGACCGACGGCACGAAACGTCGACCCGAGAGTCGTGCTCCCACGCGCCCTGGGCCGGGGGGAGGAGCTGGCGGTCGGACGCGCTGTCGAAGTCGGCGAGGGGCGCGGGACCAGTGTCGGCGTGCGGTTGCGAGTGCGAGGTGGTGGCAACGTTGTTGAGGAGGGCGGCCAGCAGGGGGCAGCACGCGAGGGTTGCCGTGGTTGCTCCGGCGCGGCCCGGGGGTAGTTGGGCGGTGGGAGCGCTGAGGAGGAGCAGAAAGGCTTGGAGGTGCATGCACATGGTGGGTGTGTACTCTGCGAGGAGGCAGCCGGCGTGATCGCTCTCGTGGGATATGGAAGGCTGGGTCCGGGAAGGTCCGAGTCACCGTTCGTCATGCAAGTAGCAGCACATGGCGGGAAGAGACCACATGCACGAAGGCGCGCCGGAGGTTACTTACATGTACTAGAGCTTCCTTCAGTTGTTCGGAAATTGAACCATTGCCAAGCGTGGTCGTGGAGGACAGGCACGGTCACGGTGATCAATGACATAATATCGTGATTCTTGCAAACGCGGGACATGGCCCGAGTCCCGAAGCGAGGCCGAGTCGGCCGAGCGGGCCGCCCTTGGGAACAAATCGTGATTGTGTTGGATAGCACCAAGTGGGCATAAGTAGTAATTGAACGAGCCTGAACGGCTGTCGACAGGACTTATGCAAAAGACATATAGCATACTGCTCCCATACGAGGCGTGGAATGAAGGGTAGGTTTTATTTGGAATGGACCCACGAACTACAGATTCCTTCAGATCGTGGGACGTGTTCGGTGTCAATGAGATTCGGGTTTGCGATCTCCGGATGCGGACTAGGACGGTTGCCATGGGAAGGGATGGTTTGTCAGCAGATAATGATGACTTTCGCAGCTGACGGGATACTGACAAGTGACCGGGTTATCGTCGGGGATCAGCGCAGTACCGCGTTCATCAGGCCAATTACTTACCACTGATCGTCATATATATCTTGTCAGTCCCCCAATCCAACCGTGACTTGTCTCCCAATTCCCGCCGCCATGCTGTCCCCCCGCCGCAACGTCTGGCCCCCGCCCCCGCCCGCCCAAGAGTCCGACCACGAAAAGCTAGCCCGCCTCGACGCAGAGCGCGAGGCGAAACGCGTCCGCCCGCCCGTCGCCGTTGTCCCCCACGCGATACTAACCCGCGCCGTTGCCCTCCAGGTCAGCAACGCCATCGACGACGCCCTCGCCGCCGAGCGCGAGCAGCGGAAACGCCCGTCCAACGCCAAGATCCTGCTGCTAGGTCCGCCCCTTCCTTCCTTCCGTGCGCGTGAATGACGCTCCAACACCGCTCCGCGCCCCCAGGCCAGGCCGAGTCGGGCAAATCCACCATCCTGAAGAACTTCCAGCTGCACTTCGCGCCCAAGGCGTTCCAGGCCGAGGTGCGTTCTGCCGCCCGTGCGAATCTGCATCGATTTATGGACGCGCAACAGGCCGAGGCGTGGCGCCCCGTGATCCACCTCAACCTCGTGCGCTCCGTGAACTTCATCCTCGGGCTGCTCGACATCCGGCACCCCAGCACCTACGCGCACGCGCGCCCCGCGTCCGCGTCGCCCGAGTCCGGCGCGCTGCGCCTGCTCTCGCTGTCCCTCGCGCCGCTGCGCCAGGTCGAGGAGACGCTCGCCGCGCGCATCGCCGGCGCGTCCCCGCCCCCGCCCCATCCCTCCAATTCTTACCCCAACTCCAATTCCTACCCCAACTCCTACCCCAACTCCCCCTACGCCCCCGAAAACGAGTTCGACGCCGCGGACGACGACGCCCTGCGCTACGACCCCGCCAACGCCGCCGAGATCGCGCTGCGCTCCGGCGCCGGCTGGGCCGCCTTCCTGCGCTTCCGGCGCTCCTCCTCCTCCACCTCCCCCTCCGCCCTCTCCTCCGCAGAGAAGGCGGAGGAGCTGCAGACGCGCAGGATACTGGCGGCGTGCGCGGGGGATATTGCGCGGCTGTGGGCGAGCGCGGAGGTGCAGCGCGGGCTGAGGGCGCGCGGGGTGCGGTTGAGGGAGCAGTCGGGGTTGTGAGTGCTTTTTCTGTTTTTTTTTGGGGGGTGTGCGGACGAAGTTTACTGACGGGCGTGGTACATAGTTTTCTGGACGAGGTGGAGAGGGTGTGTAGGGACGAGTATGTGCCGACGCCGGGTGCGTGCCTTTTTCCTTCTTTTTTTTCTGCCTTCCCGTTTTCTTCCCCGAAATCCCGGAATCCTTCCTTCCTTCTTCCCCGGAATCCTTCCTTCCCCGGAATTCCTTCCTTCCAAAAATCCTTCCTTTTCCCCTCCTCCGGGCCCCCGGGAACTCTGCGCACGCGACTCTCCCTCTCCACCCACCCCTTCCCCCCATTCCTTCACCCCATACTAATCTACTCTACACACACTATATACAGACGACATCCTGCGCGCGCGCGTGCACACCGTCGGCCCGGAGGAGCACGTCATCCACATGGAGTCCTGTGCGTCTCTTCCTCTTGCCCGCCTTCCGTCCTTCTCCCTCGACGACAAACGTGGCTGACCGCGTATATGCGCACGGTGCTGGGTGCAGCGCTGGAGAACGTGCGCTCGTGGACGGTGTACGACATGGGCGGGTCGACGACGCAGCGCGGTGCGTGCTTCCTTTTTTTTTTTTCTTGGGTTTTTTGGGTTTTGGGTTTTTTCTTGCTTGAGTTGGGGGAGTTTTTTTGGACGGCGTTGGGTTGCTTTTCGTTTTTTTTTTTTTTGGGAGGGGGGGGGGGGGGGAGGGGGTGGCGGTCGAGTTTGCGTTCGCCGGTCAAGTGTGCATTCGGCGGTCTGCTCCGGCGTCTGGACGGCGTTCTGCTTCGGCGTCTGGACGGCTGACGGCGTTCGTACGGCGGTCTAGTGTACATTCGGCGTTCTGCCACCTCCCTCCCTTCCTTCCTTCGTCCAAGTTCACCTTCACCTTCGCCTTCGCCTTCGCCTTCGCCTTCACCTTCACCTTCGACTCCGACCCCTGCTAACGCGGCGCTTCCCGGTCTATCTAGTCGCGTGGGCGCAGTTCTTCGACACGGTGCACGTCATCATCTTCCTCGCGCCCATCTCCGGTGCGTTGCGTTTCTTCTCTGGCTTATCCTATCCCGCCCGTTATCCTATCCCACCTGTACCGTACCCCCGCCCCACCCCGCCCCGCCCCAACAAAACGGCGCACTGTGCTTACTGAGGAGCTGGTAGCGTTCAACGAGGTCCTCGCGGAGAATAGGTCTGTTAACCGGCTGGTGAGTCTCCTTCTTTTCTTTTCGATTGTGGGGTTTGCGTCGCGGCGCCCCGTTCGCCCCGTTCCTGTTCCACCGTTCGCCCCGGACCCCGTTCCCAGTCCGTTCCCCCGTTCCCAGTCCGTTCCCCGCGTTTCAGTGTCAATTTCTTCTCAATTATGTTTTTCACATATGATATATCTTACTAATCGTCTTCGTTTGCCCGCCGGCGCCGCAGGCCGACTCGCTCAAGCTGTGGCGCACCATCTGCAGCAACAAGCTGCTCACCTCCGTCGAGTTCATCCTCGTGCGTCCTTTTCTTCCTCTTCCCCATTCCTCCCCTTCTCCCCATCTCTCCCCATCTCTCCCCTTTCACCCTCCCAACTGCCCCTTCTCCCTCCTCTTTCCCCTCCCCATCTCAACGCCCCTATCCGCCTGCCCTTCCGTGGTACCGAATTACGGATGCTGATAACGATCTGTGGCCCACGCAACGCAGTTCCTGAACAAAGTCGACATCCTGACGCGCAAGATCCAGTCCGGGATCCGCTTCGCGGAGCATGTGACGTCGTTCCGGAATAAGCCGAACGAGCCGAAGGAGGTTATCAAGTGTGCGTCCCTTCTGTCACTGACTGGCACGGTCCACGGTCTCATAAAAATACCGCTAACGCGCTATCGTCGTCGTAGATCTGTCGGACGCGTTCGCCACAATAAACCAGACGTACTCGCCGCGGAAACGCAAGATGCACCGGCACGTCACGTGTGCGATTGTGAGTCGTTTCGTTCCGTTCGTGTTTCGTTCGAGGTGTCTGTTGTCTGTTGTCTGTTGCGTGTTGCGGGTTGCGGTTGCGTGTTGCCAGTGGGCGCCACCATCTTCGTCGCCGTCGCCGTCGCGGACCCACTGTGGCCGGTGGATGACATACTGTGGCCGGTGGATGGCACGCCGCACGGAAACGAATCGGAAGACGGCGGATGGTGGCGCCTGATTGAAATGATTGCAACTGACAGAGATTGACCGTGACGCCCTGCTGACCGCCCGCGCCCGCCCGCAGGACCTCAAGGCCACGTCGGTCGTCATTAACGACAGTGCGTCCGCGCCGCCCTCTCCCATCTCATCTCGTCTCATCTCATTGCCCGCCTTTTTTTGTGCGCAGTCCGCGAAGCGATCCTGCTCAAGGCGCTCACCGCCACGAACATCCTGTAGCCCCCCCCTGCAACGTTGACCCGACGACCCCCCGCTCAACCCCGCCACCCCCTGCCACCCCTCGCCCCAACCAACCGGCGCATCCCGCATCCGCTTCATTCGCATCCTTATTTCTTATTCCTTATTCCTTATTTCTTATTTCGTATCTCCCACCTACACCGCATCCGCATTGTTGTACCAGCTGTATTATCATCCCACCCCACGTCGACCCCGCCCCGGACCCGACCCCGACCACGACCGTTCTGCACCGCTTCAGCTGCAGTTGACCCTCCCCGCCTCCGATACGCCCCGCCCGGCCCCGGACCCGACCCCCCCAACCCGGACCTCGCCCGACCCCGCCCCGACCCCGAAATCGAAATCGAAATCGAAGCCGCGTCGTCGTCGTCGTCACGGTGCTCACAATAGTAATTTATATAATCGTTCTACGCGCTACGCTACGCAGGCATGTATTAGTATCAGTATCAGTATCAGGATTCAGATTCGGCTTCAGATTCGGATTCAATGCTTCAGGCCATCAGGACCTGCCCACTTTCTCTTTGCGGAGGGTGGGGGGAATTCGGAATACGATTCAATGAAGGAAGGAAGGCCGACGAGGCGATTCTGATTTGAGGCTCGGAGATCTGGAATGTTTGGAGGGAAGAAACTCTGGATACCTTTGTGCGATGGTTGGTCGGGATTCGGAATTCCAATATTATACGCTCCAACGAAGGACGACTCGGAGGCGATTTTGATTTCAGGGAGATCTGGGATGTTTGGAGGGAAGAAAAAGAGGGCTTTGACCTGACGGATTTTGGATTTGCGGTCCAGGGAAAGGGAATCATGTGCATGTGGACGATATGGATAGATCCCGAATTGCTTGCGGGATTGGTGAATACATACATACGATCCAGTCAGTCCGGACTCGATTTTCAATTTTGGGCGCTCATCGAATCGTATGGAGGATAGAGTAGATATTTGAATCCCGGATTGCTTGCGGGATACTCGATTCAGATGGTGGAAGATACAGTTCAATGCGGCCTGGACCAACGACTGAATTTCGGAACATTCGGTTTTCAATTGGAATAGGAATAGGAATAGGAATAGGAATATCGGAAAGAAAAACAGCGCTTTGACCGGGTTTTGGTCCAGGGCGGGAAGGATGCATGCATGTGAAAGTCTAAGGCTGTGGACGTTAACGTTAACGTTAAGATTGAATATTGAATATTGAATATTGAATGCCGAAGTGAGATCTTGAGATACAGTACGGCCTGGACCGACTATATTACAGTTGGACCTGACTCGGAGACGGCGATGCGTGTGTAAGCCCGAACCGCTCCACGACGACCTGCACGATCTCGCGCCACTCGGTCATCGCGCCCACCCCTGCCGGCGCCCGGCGTCAGAGCAGGCCGGAGATCAAACGCAGTTGAGAAGGCGACTCACCGACGTCCCCGCACGCGAGGCGCTTGCCGACGGGGCCCACGACGGTGTATCTGACGACGTCGCGCACGACGCGCAGGTGCTCCGCGGTCAGGGGGTGCTCGTACATCAGCGTGTTCATCGCGGGGAAGACGAACGTCGGCGTCGAGGGCGCGAGCGCGCGCAGGAGGGAGGTCTGCGTCATGTTGAGTTTCGCGTTAAGTTAATTGGGAAGGGGGGAAAATACCGCGAGGTTGTCGCACGTGCCGTGCGCGATCTTGGCGAGCGTGTTGGCGGAGCAGGGCGCGACGAGGACGACGTCCGCCCAGCGCCGCAGCTCGATGTGCAGGATCGGCGCGCCGATCCGGTACGCCGCCTGCGCGCGCGCTTATCGTCTGAGCTCGCAACGCGGGGAGACTGGGGCGGGCGACGCACGGGCCACTCGTCCGCGTCGGTCCAGACGCGCACGCCCGTGCGCCGGAGCGCGGCGGGGTCGTAGAACGCGAGCGACGGCGCGGTGGCGACGACCTCGACTTTGACGTGCGAGTACTGTGCGGCGGGGCGTGAACTCGGGCTAGGCGGCGACGGCGGGTGCCAGTACGAACTCGGAGCAGCTCCTCGACGATGAGCGGGGCTTTCACGGACGCGACGCTGCCTGTGGTTATCAGCAGGACGTGCGTGTATCCCGGGGTCCGTTCGGCCTCTGACACGAAAGGCGCGGCGGAGGACATGGATGATTGCGGCGGGAAGCAAAGTTTCGTGATGACGAAGCGATTTCCGAGTGGCAGTGCCGGACGTCACGGTGTTCGTCTTGAACCACCTCGCGAGGCCAACGCGAGGTTCTCCACCTTTGAAACTTGAATCTCGCTTTTTTCACACTCTCGCTCGCCTCGTCTCTGACAAGAATGCGCATCGCTGACACCCGCCTCTGCCGGAGCATGCAGTCAGGGAAACGTGCCTGAAGACCGTGAGCTCTGTGCAGGCCCCGTGAGATCCACCAGAGGATGGTCCGGAAAAGTGGCTGTTTGAGGGTGAAGACTTGTGGTTCTCTTGTTCAAAAGGTGGCTTTCTCGGGAAAAATTTTAGGCAAGGCTTGTCCGACGTCGAGTGACTTTTTGAGCTGGACCAGGGGCAAAACCTATTAGGTGAGTCGTTCCAGTTCGGACATCAAGTTTAAACTGGAGACGAATATGCTCAAAAGTGAAGGTGCATCACAGGCGGAGGGTCAGGAAGTCCAGGCAAATAAATTCGAGTTGTGCGGTCGGACCTATACAACCTTTGTCCGATGGAGGCCAAGATCGCGCGCAGTGGGTGGCTTTTTGAGGCAGGATCTAGGACTCATCTCTGACCATCCCTTGGTGGAGCTTTCTCTGTACTGACAAGCCCCGTAGACACCAACCTCTTGCACTTCCTCTCACTAGTCTCCCCTTTTCTGACACGTCAAGGCCATTGTGGATCACTCGCTGTTTCCTTCGAATCTATCTCAAACTCATCTCCCTCCCTTTGCTTCGCTTCACCATCTGCCCGACGGCGGCGTCCCTGTGAACATCGTGCGTTTATCGGGTGGCTAGGCGAATGGACTGGCAGCGAATACGAGTCAACAGCCTCCGGAACTTGTCCAGAACCAGTCTACCGCCGTTTCGTTCTCCCTCAAACACGATCTCTCCGACATCTTGCCCTGGTTCAAATTTGCGCGGACCCCTCTCGGCTGCATTCGCTCGCGTCCCGGACTGGCTCGCTCTGCTTCTCACCTCGTCTGTCATCTGCGCGCGCCTAATCCGCAGGCAAATCTGCACCCAGGTTAACCGGGATACCCAGGTGCGGTGTATCGACGAGCGGTTTCACGACGGTGGGACGCGGGTCCCACCAGAACTAAAAGCCTACGCACTTCCGATTGCCGCCGGGTCATTGCGTCCGTTCCTTCCTCCACACTTTCCTTGCCTTTTGGCCCTTTCTCTTTCCATCAAACGGAGACTGGTCCTCCTCGGAAGTAAACTGCTCTCCTCTTTCCGTGAAAACTTCCGATTTACATCCAGCGTCATCGATTCCCCTACATCCGGCCGCAGAGTTCAAATGCTATCCTGTATCCCCCGATCCCACGTCTCTTCAGGCCGCCTCGTCGTGGTTCCTTCCACGGGGATTCTTCACTTTCCTGTTGTCTGTCTGGGTTTCGCCGCGGGCACTGCGCTTCCGGCACGGGTTGTGGTACCTAGCTATTCCTGCCCTTGGTCACGTCCATTCTCCCTAACCGTAGCCACCCAATGGAATTCGTGCCCTACCTCTGCCTGACGCCCATACAGCTGACCATGAACAGTTCCCGTCGCCCACCTGCGGATTTTAAGCCCCTCGTTCGCATTTCCAATAGTGGCGAGACTGTCCTGAAGCACCGCCCGAACCATCGACCCTTGCGCAACCGCGAGTCCAGATCAAATTCCACTGAGTTGGGAACCTCCGAGTCTTTGGATCGCAGCATTGCGGTTGCAATTGAGGTACTTAAAACCATCTGTGCTCCGACTCCCGCCACCTTCCAGAGCGAACGTTCCAGAGCCGAGATTTGGGCCGCGATTGAGCGGTGCAAGAAGAAGACAAGCCGGACCCTGAGAACGTGAAGGCGCGAATAAGCGCGCATCGGTGGTAAGGATTAAAGAAAACAAACATGCACAAGCAAAATGTCACCTGACGCGAAAATTGACTCGAGTCGACGTGAGTCGTGCATGCACCGTTTTGTCCGACCTCTCTCATCTCTACTCCGACCCAGCCGCCCAAACCACATCCGTCTCAGCGCGCCTTTCATCCGCAGCATGGCGACAGAACCGACCGGAACGCACAAGGACCCCGTCACGGGCGAGATGATCTCCAAGACGTTCGTACCTCCCCCCCAGCCCAGCGGGCCCAATGCCTGATCCTGACCCTGACCCGCGCGCAGGGAGCTCAAGCGCCGCGAGAAGGCGCGCGCGAAGGAGGCGAGCAAGGCGAGCCGCGCCCCGCCCCCGCAGGCGGCCGCCGCCGCCGCGCAGCAGGCGCCCGCGGACGCCGACCTGAGCCCGAATGTGAGTACGCTCGTTGTGCGCGCGATGGCGGGGCGATAACGGGTGTGCAGCAATACTACGAGCTGCGATCGCGGCAGATCCAGCACCTGCGCGCGACGCAGAGCCCGAACCCGTACCCGCACAAGTTCCACGTGACGCGCTCGGTGTCGGCGTACATCGCGGCATACGGGGGGGAGGGCGTGATTGCGCCGGGGGCGCGGCTGGAGGGCGTGCAGGAGAGCCTGGCGGGGCGCGTGCACAATATCCGCGCGAGCGGGGCGAAGCTGGTGTTCTATGACTTGCATGGGGAGGGGATGAAGGTGCAGATCATGGCGAGCCAGCAGGACGCGGCGGACCCGGAGGGGTTCGTCGCGACGCACGAGCTGTTCAAGCGCGGGGACATCGTGGGCGTTACGGGGACGCCGTCGCGCACCAAGAAGGGCGAGCTGAGCATCTCGCCGTCGACGATCACGCTGCTGTCACCGAACCTGCACCAGCTGCCGTCGGCGCACTTTGGGCTGAAGGACCAGGAGACGCGCTACCGCAAGCGCTACCTAGACCTCATCCTCAGCGATAGCACGCGGCGGCTGTTCGTGACGCGCAGCAGGATCCTGAACTACATCCGGCGCTTCCTGGACGACCTCGGGTTCATGGAGGTGGAGACGCCGATGACGTCGCTGCTCGCGGGCGGGGCGACGGCGAAGCCGTTCGTGACGCACCACAACGACCTGAACCTGGACCTGTACCTGCGCATCGCGCCGGAGCTGTACCTCAAGCAGCTCGTCGTCGGCGGGCTGGACCGCGTGTACGAGATCGGGCGCGTGTTCCGCAACGAGGGGATCGACCTGACGCACAACCCCGAGTTCACGATCTGCGAGTTCTACATGGCGTACGCGGACATGACGGACCTGATGGACATCACGGAGGCGATGGTCGAGGGGCTCGTGCGGTACCTCACGGGCGGGACGACGGTCACGTTCCACCCCGACGGGAACAAAGGGCAGGAGGGCGCGCGCGAGATGGTGCTCGAGTTCAAGCGGCCGTGGAAGCGGTACGACATGATCGGCACGCTGGAGGAGAAGCTGGGGGTGACGTTCCCGCCGGGCGAGACGCTGCACACCGAGGAGACGAACGCGTGGCTGCGGGAGTTGTGCGTCAAGGTATTTTTCCGTTCGTAGTGGAAGTGGCAGCGCGCTTACGATTCTGCAGCATAATGTCGACTGCAGCGAGCCGCGCACGAACGCCCGGCTATTGGACAAGGTGCGTCTTGCTGCTCCCTCTGGGCGTTCCTGACCATCTCGCAGCTCGTCGGGGAATACATCGAGCCGCTGTGCATCTCGCCCTCGTTCATCGGTACGCGGTCCGCTGCGCCCCTTCCGCAGTCCCCTCACCCCCCGCAGTTGGGCACCCGCAGGTGATGTCGCCGCTCGCCAAGTGGCACCGCTCGCGGCCCGGGCTGTGCGAGCGCTTCGAGGGGTTCATGTGTGGCAAGGAGTTCTGCAACGCGTACACGGAGTTGAACGACCCGTTCGAGCAGCGCCTGCGCTTCGAGGAGCAGGTGCGCCAGAAGGACCAGGGCGACGACGAGGCGCAGGGTGTGGACGAGACGTTCATCGACGCGTAGGTCTTGTCTCCCGTTCATCCGAGACGCGTTGCTGACAGCACCCCAGTCTCGAGCACGGGCTCCCGCCCACCGGTGGGTGGGGCCTTGGAATCGACCGCTTGGTGATGTTCCTCACCAACTCGAACAGTACGTGTTTTGTCTACTAGGTTCTGTGCTCTGTCTAATATGTTGCACAGACATCAAGGAGGTGCTGCTGTTCCCGGCGATGAAGCCGCTGGAGACCGCGCCTGCAGAGCCCGCGGTGGTCCCGTCCTAAATACTTAAAATAACCATATTTTGTCTGTCTGTATATAGAGTGTAATCGATGTCACATCTCGTGACGCCTAGTGACGTCAGACACAATCAGACTTTAAAGCGCCGCAGTTATTTTGGTCCCGCCCATCCACCTCATACCCACCCACGCACATCCACCATGGTCAAAGGCTCCGACGTTCTCCTCATCTTCGTCGCCATCCTCTTCCCGCCCGCAGCCGCCGCCTTCATCACCGGCTGCTCCTGCGACCTCCTCATCAACATCCTCCTCACCGTGTACGTCCCTCCCTCCCTGCTCTCTGCCCTCCGCAGCCCGCAGTCCCCTTGCTCACCGCGCGCGCGCTTGCAGCCTCGGCTACATCCCGGGCCACATCCACGCCTTCTGGCTCATCTACAAGAAGATGCGGGCCGAGGAGCGCTACGGCGCCGGCGGCTTCCGCTGTGCGTCCCTCCCACCCTCCTCCGCCTCTTCCGTGCGTGCTGACAGGACTGTGTGCGCAGACGTTGGGAACGGCGCCTATGAGCCGCTCGCGCAGACGCCGGCCCCGCAGGCAAACTACGGCGCGACGACGTATTAAACACGATTTAACTCACGCACGCCATCTGGACCCTTCTTGTACCTTGTGCTCGTAATGAATGCTGCCCGAGAACAGCTACATACCTGAATGCACGCTTTGTTGGAAAGCATGCCGCGCACGGCGCACGCTGGGCCACGCCATCCAGGTGAGGCAAGAGACTCACGAGCCGGGCCTGGTGTATGCATGATAGGAATATCAAGTGCTTCCTCGCCATAATTCCCCTCGTGCGTCGTGCAGCCCCGAGTGCCATGGCCAGTCTCCCAGGTGAACGAGCGCGCTTAAGCTTAAGCCCCAGAGCACCTGCTCTTTAGTTTACCATCTTCCTGGACGCTGTCCGAGTCGTGCGCGTCGGGAAGAAGTGTGCACTGGCAGCCTGACACCGCCACAACGGTTTTCTGGACCCGACGATGAAGCCCTCCTCCGCATCAGACGTCGACCTCGACCCCGCCGGCCTGCGCGTCTGTGCACACATCCTGCCTGCGCGCAGAGGCCGCCGCGCCCGGGTCGAAGTACAACGAGCGCGCGTCCTGGGCCGCCTCTAAATAGTGCTCCTGCTTGATCTCTGGCACCACCGCCACCACGCGCCGCACGAACCTCGTCGCGGCGGCCGCGTCCGCGCTGGCGCTGATCGACGGGGTGGGGGAAGGGGCGGTGTGCGCTGGGCCTGCGCTGGCGGGACCGCCTCTTCCGCGTCGGTCATCGCCGGTGTGTCGTTTGAGCGAGCTCACATTGACAGTCCGCGCGGACGGCGCCGGGCTAGTCTCTCCTAGACAGCCGCCTCAACCAAAAAACTCGTTCCTCACTTGTTGAAGCGCCGGGCACGCTCTCGCAGCACGCGTCCCCCCCGTCCCCCGCGCTGCCGGAGCTGCGCACCCCCGCGCGTCTTGCGTCCGCCCTGACGCCCCTGTTCATCTGTGTGGATTGTTGATGCCGCCCCCGCACTGGCAGGCGCTGCTTCGCTGCGCGCTAACGGGCAGGTACGACTTCGACGCGTGCAAGGCGCACCCCGAGCTCGAGGCCGCGGGCGCGAAGAAGACGAGCACGCGCGCGCAGCGCGTGGTTTGTGGGGCGGCGCGGGAGGGGGCGGGGGCGACTCGGTGGTGCGTTCGCTTGCGCTGTTTCTGTGGGCCTGCGCTGAGGCTTGCGCGCGCGCCGTGCTAACCTGTTCGGGCTCCAACGTTCAACCCCAACCTGCCCTGCAACGCCCTCACCATGGACGGCAGCCTGCAATACCTCTTCGAGCGCCTCGGGCTCTGGCTCGAAGACGTCCCTGGCGAGGTGCGCACTTGAATCTCCTCCGTCCAATACAGTACACACTCGCGAACGCGCCCACACCCACTTACAGCCGCACACTGTGACGTACGCCGTGCGCGCTGCGGACCCGGCCCTGTTCGCCTGCGCTGTTCGCCTTGCTGCCGTGTCGTGGCGGGCGCCGCCGCGCAGGCCGCGCGCGGCCCGCGTGCGCTGGGACGTCGAGGAGGCGCGGGGATGGCGGCGGACGGGGGCTCGGCCGCGGAGCTGCTTGCGGCGCGGTTGTCGCAGGGGCTTGGAGCATAAGCCTGGGCGGGGGTGGTGCAGGGCGCGTGGTAGAGGCGGGGTAGGGGCGGGGTGGTGTCGCCACGTTTGAAGTCAATCATGACACGACACTACATAACGTGACCGTTCTCCTTGTCTCCTCCCTCACGTTTGGTTCAACTTTGGTCGAATTGAACGAACCTGTGGTCTAAGTAACCTCCGGCGCGCTTTTGTTCATGTGGTCTACAGTCTCTCGCCATGTGCCTCTACTTGCATGTCGAACGGTGAGCTTCCCGAACCCTCACCGGCGTCACCTGTCCCTCTAACCTTCCATATCCCACGAGAGCGAGCACGCCTCCCGCTTCCTCACAGAGTACACACCCACCATGAACTTCCTGAACCTCCAAGCGATTCTGCTCCTCTTCAGTGGCCTCTGTGCCCGATTGCCCCCGGGCCACGCCACGGCAACACTTGCGCGCTATCCCTCCCAGCCCATCCCCCTGGACGCCCTCTTCGACAACGTCGCCGCCACCTCGCAATCCCACCCACACGCCGGGCCCGCGCCTCAGGCCGACTTCGACGGCCACGGCGGCGCGTACGACCGCCAGTTCCTCCCCACCGGCGCGTGGGAGTACGACGGCCTCACCGTGGGTTCCCGCCACCGGTCCTGGCTCTCGTCGATCTCTTGCCAATCCCCTACCCACAGTTCGCACTCCCCTCCTCGTGGGACGGGCGGCCCGACAACGTGCGCGCCGCGGGCCAGGTGCTGCGCCTGCCGAGCCCCACGCGCGTGCACGAGCTCCACTTCCTCTACGCCGGGGACGGCATCGGCCGTGAGTCCCCCACTCCTGCCCACTGGCAATTTCAGCGCACTGACGATCCCAAAGCCCCGTTCCGCGCGCCGTTCACGCTGCACTTTGCCGACAACTCGTCCTTCACGGTCGAACGTACGCCCTTCCCCTGCCACCCCCTCTCGCTCTCTTTCGCTCAGCGCATACTGATACTGATACTGATACTGTCGGGCAATTAAATCTAGTCTATGCGCACAACTGGTATGGTTCATTTTTATCTTTATTTTCATGCAGTAGACGGTTGGCATCTGCGCCACGCCTCGGACAGCTGATTCGCAGCCTGCAGGCGCTGCCAAAGATATCGCTGAGGCTGAGTGGCTTTCACGGCTCTCGAAGCCACTGACTCTGAGCGCTATCTTCAGCAAACGGTCATTCTGCGTAGTGCCCTGCAAGCAGGGTTGAGCGGTGCCGCTGGCTGCAGCCCAACCGTAACTACTCAAGGCCGTTAGCTGACCAGCGTGCCAGGTGGATATGGGCCTATGTCAGCCGCGCCGCAATCAACACGTATGTAATCATAAATTAGTTCACTTTCATTGACTTCCTCATCTCTCTTTCCACAGCCCCTACCACCTCGAGAAAGACGGCGGCGCGAACCGGAACGCTAGCAACATCTTCCAGTGGTCGACTTCAATTCCGTCTGAGTCTAAGCTGGAGGGCATCACGTTCCCCGGCCAGGCCGCGGACGGCGACAGCGTGCACGTCTTCGCGCTGTCGATTACGCCCTGCGCCCCCGTGGCCGACACGCCCGCCCTCGCGGTGCGCCGCGCGCGCTTCACGACACGGTGGCAGGACGTCGCGGGCGTGGGGCGCGCGCAGGCCGTCGAGGTCACGCTCGCGAACCTCCTCCCCTCCTCCTCTCTCACATTGAACGGCACCGGCGCCCTGACGCGCCCGCACACGCTCTCGCTCGCCGGCCCCGGGCTCCGCACCGTCGTGCCCGGCGTGCTCAACCGGCTCGTGCCCGGCGGCCAGGCGCGCGTCGACGTGCTCGTCACCGGCGCCAACTCGCACGGGAATGGGAGCGCGGTGGTGGAGGTCCGCGATGCGCAGGGGACGCTCGTGGGGGTGTCGCCTGAGTTTGAGACCGCGCCATTGGTGGAAAGGTGGACGGCCGATGAGGGGAGCTTGGCGCGGCACGAGACGCCCGGGTGGGTAAGTGCGCCTGCGCCTAGGCCAGATGTGTGCGACAGCCGCTGACTCGGAGCGCTGATGTATTGCAGTGGAACGCGGCGAAGTTCGGGATATTGTGAGTGAGGCTTCTGCGCTCCGGCTGGCGCTGATGAGGATTATGTTTCCGTGACGCCTAGTATCCACTGGGGGGTGTATAGCGTCCCTGCTTGGGTCAGTCTCAAGTCATAAGCCGGAGTTCCGGAAGGTCCAAGAATATGTGTACTCACGAAGTCGGACAGGCGCCGCCAGGGACGTACGCGGAGTGGTACGAGTGCGTACCGTTTCTTTCCTCCCTCAGTTCAATACCAAAATAAACTCAAACCCGAACTCAATGCACGCATATGTAGTTGGACCATCCGCCAGCCGCCGAACGCAAGCAACCCCACGTGGGCGCACCACCTGGAGACATACGGGAAGGTACGCCGACCGCATCTCCTCTGAGTCGCCCGACCCTGGTTTGTTCATTCGTGGATGTGGGATTCAGGACGTGGTCTACGACGACTTCATCCCCGCGTTCACCGCGGCCAAGTTCAACGCGAGCGCGTGGGTCGACCTCTTCGCGCGCGCGGGCGCGAAATACTTCGTGCTCGTCACCAAGGTGCTTACTTCCGCCTATCTCACTCTGGCGTGGCGCCGACACGGTGGCTGACCCACACAGCACCACGACGGGTTCGCTTTGTTCGATACAGGTGCGGTCCCGTGATGTGGTTGAAAAAGCTAAAACAAGTGTTTACGGTGATTGTGCGCCCGTGTAGGCAACACGACGCACCGGAACAGCGTGCGGCTCGGCCCGCGCCGCGATCTCGTCGCGGAGCTCCTGCAGACGGCCAAGGCGGAGCAGCCGGGCCTGCACCGCGGGACGTATTTCTCGATGCCGGAGTGGTGCGTCCACTCGTGTTCTATTGTTTATTTACTTGACGTTGGGTACGCGCGGCAGGTTCAACCCTGACTACGCGAAGTACGGGTTCAGCTCTTGGCCGGGGGGGCTGGCGCACAACGCGTTCGGCGGCGCGCCTGCGCTCGAGCCGTACACGGGGCACTTGAACATCAGCGACTACCTGGCGGATCTGCAGCTGCCGCAGATGGTCGACCTCGCGGTTAAATACGACACCGAGATCATGGTTCGTGCTTTCTTTCCATCTTTTTTTTTCGCGCGACCACTGGCAAGCCGATTGATCGTGGTTTTGGATGCGTTGCGCGGTTCAGTGGTGCGACATTGGCGGGCCGAACAAGACGCTGGAGTTTGCGGCAGCGTTCTACAACCACGCGATGGCGCAGGGGCGGCAGGTTACGATGAATGATCGTACGTGCCATAGCATGGCCTCACACTGCGCTTTGTTCTGACCACGTTCAAATCCGTAGGCTGCGGTGTCCTTCCGGATTTCGACACACCCGAGTACACATCGTTTGGGAGCATCCAGACGGACAAGTGGGAGTCAAGTGAAGGCAGGCGTCAGTAGTCAGCGGGACGCCGTGGAAGACAGCTGAACGATTTATATACGCAGAGCTTGAGCTGGCTTATCGTTGATGGCTGACTTCCAAGCAAGGCATGGACCCGTTCAGCTACGGCCTCAACTCGGCGACGAATGCCAGCCAGTACAAGAATGGCACGACCATCATCCAGACGCTCGTCGACATCGTCTCGAAGAACGGGAACTTGTGAGTCGCGCGAATGGGGTGCGGGGCGGGGGGACTATCGGCTAAACGCAGCGTTTTCCCAGCCTCCTTGACATTGGACCGACGGCCGAAGGCGAGATCATCGCGCCGATGATGGACAACCTGCTCGACGCCGGGGCGTGGTTGGACTTCGCAGGGGAATGCGTATATGACACCGTCCGTCGCTCATATCCACGGGCTCCGTCGTTTATTGACGCTCCTCAAGGAATACTGGTTCCCCGCCTCGCAAGATCCAAACCCCCAGCCCGGGACAGCGGCGCCGCGCTTCACGACCACGCCGACCGCCTTCTGCATCGTCGCCTTCTCGCCGCCCCTCGACGGGCAGGTCACGATCAACAAACGGCTGCCCGTCCTCGCTGGCGACGAGATTGTGCTCCTCCGTCCGCAGGGCCCGAGCGCGCCGCTCGCTTGGGATGTGGATGCGCAAACAGGGCGCTTGGTGATTGACGTGCCGGAGGAGGATGTGAGATCGGTCGATTTTGCGTGGGCGTTCAGAGTTCGGTATAAGCTCGACTAGTTTTGAGCGCAGTCCGAGTTACGTCTTCAATCCTTCCTGAACACCGTCTACATGTAGTGTGACGATTTTTGTCTGTACTAACCTGAATGAAGTTCCGAACCACAATGGCGATATCTTCTACTAAACAGATACAAAACTGTACTTGGCTGTCCGTCAGCAGCTCAGGCTCCAGGTATATTTCCGTCTCCTCAAGCATCGGTGTCTGAGTCTACGTAGTCTGTGCAAGTTGCAACCGCTTGACTGCACAGATCCTATGAAAGGAGGGCGCATTGCAATATCCTGCGCTTGGTTGGATTTCACCGGTCGCGAAGTGTTCCGGTATGAACATGCGCTTATTGACGTTCCGGAGGAGGATTGCCATGCCAAGATCGGACTCTGCATGGGCGTTCAAAGTTCAGTATAAGCTCGACCAGCTCCGCGCGCATTGACAGTTATCAATCCATCGTGCGTATCTCGCATGTATGCAGTTTCGAGGCCTGAATGTAATTTAGAACATGTCCGAGTAGCTTCGCGGAACAGATACAACTGTACTTAGAAGTCGGGTGTCTGGCTACTCTCTACGAATTGCACCCACTGGACTGCAAGATTTTTTGGAAGGAGGGCGTATTGCAATTTTTAGCGCTTGGAAGTTGATTTCACCGTGTTCCGGTGATAATGAACTCAAAGGACTTGATCCACAACCGAAATTCTCATACTAACATAACGGGGGGCCCTAGAGAGACCAGGAAATTCGGTTGCACCTGCAGCCCTTGGGCAGCGAGGAAGAATAATCAATAATCCGTGGAATATTCAACTCTATTGTTCGAGCTTGATATCAGCTGGCTCCATATCGCTACACCTCGCTATAGCGGCAAGATTTCGCAGCTCCTTTGAGCATTCTCCTGCGTCGGCCCACTCAGGATTGCGGCGTCCTACCTCCCTCCAGATGGATTCTTCCAGCACACACCGTTCTGCTGCGACCCGCTTTTTCAAGGTTTCAACATTGGCCCGCAGCAGATCCAGCGCCTTTTGGTCGTCCGGATCTATCTCGCCTTGCAGTTTGCCGAGCAGATGTTCGAGGTTAATATTGGCCTCGTCCAACTTGGGGTCCCACATATCTATATGGCCCTGGAGAACTGCGCGGACACCCATAACGTGATTCGGCCTGGCGGCCCACAGAGGTGTGGTGCAAGCTCCCTCCCAGTCTATGACGGCCGTGATGATGGTAGGATCGTCTGGAGAGACCAGGATATTCGACGCGCAAAGATCGACGTGTACGAGCGTGATAGGGAGCTCGGTACGAGGATCGGAGGAGAGGAGAGGAGACCTGGAGATCTTGTTGATAGCCGCCTGCATAAGCTGTTTACTACGTTTTCCAGCATCTGACTCGGGATCGATGGTATCCTTGATCTGAATATCTTGTTTAGCCAATGATAGAAGCCATTCTCGGGTTGTGGAGAACGGCCCGCAGTCCTCAAAGGCAGGATAGATCGGTTTCTCCCATGAGGCCCAGCAGCTCGGGACTGCCATCGGCCCCATGGCGATCTTGCCTGCCTCGTCAATGCGGAGGCTTCCGACAGCATCAAAACGAAGCGAGAGGAGCTCGTGCCATATTTTGGCGATAGCTTTGCAGGCATCTTCTTTCTGCGAGCGCGACATCCGGGGCCAGCGATAGTACAATGACGCGTCACGGTGGGGAATCTGACCGGTCAAATGTCAGTGAGTGTTTAGGCTTGGAAACAGAAGAGATGCCCGCACGTATTCAGCAACCATCCAAGATCCACCCACTTCCCCAGAAACATCGTCGTCATGTAGATATACTTCCGGGACTGGGATCGTGGTGTTTTCCTTGATGTACTTCATTGTGGCCACCTGGACATATAGTTAGATGCCAGAGGTAGAGAACATCATCTAGACGCGCCTCTGAGTTTGTTCTCCAGCTAGTTGTGAAAGTCTTCGAGAGGGAGGCTGCCGAAAACTTAACGCGAGCAATCAACTTCCGTCCTGACTCGAGGTGCAACACAGAAACCTGTATGATCAGCAGACCGGACCCCGAGTCGGTACAATCTTCTTACAAAATGATAGCTCTCTATGAGAATAAATGAGACACTTTCAAGAAGAAAATGCAGGAAGCCTGACCGAAAGCGATAATCTCCACTTTGACACACGGGTCATTCGGGAAGTGGGTGTGGACTCGAGCTACGATGGGCACGAGATTTGGGTGTGGACATCCTCTGAGTTTCTCCAAATTATAAGGGATGGCGACCTCGGATAGAGAGGGGTGGTCGGACATTCGTATGGTCAGAGAGAGAGAGTGGCTCGGGCTTCGCCGGAGCACCCACATGAGGCAGCCGACTCGGCCCATCTTATGAGACCATGTGGGTCCACCGGTGAGTCGCATCGAATACTAGGCTCATGGACACTGTCTGTCTGTGGATGATGGCGAAAACCGCGTTTTTCAAGTTGAAGAAAAGGGGGAAAAGGCAAAAGATTTAGATACTCAAGTGGATGATCCCTGCCCCCCAATTCTGGACTCAGAAGGCGTATTTGCGAGGGAAATAGCGTCGAAAAATCTTGAGTGTCCAGATGATGCCGACGTTCCGCTGATAGTCACTGATTTCTATGTCTATCGGAGTTATCGGCCGCCTATGTGCAACCAGGCTCTTGAAGCTGACCGGGACCTATGATGTCGAAGCGCGCGCGGCTTGCGCCGTCCTCACTGTCAGCCATGGCGTCTCGTCCCGATACGATAAGACGACACATAATTCAATTCGACCGAAAACGAGACAAAGGCCCAAGATTATGAGTATATCACTCGGCATGAAAGTGAATGGCCAAGGAGAAGAAGAACGGAAGATGAGAAGCCGGAAAGTGCTGGTTCGACGCAAGAGCCTCCACCGGTGACGTCCTTCTCACCGCGTGAGGCGGCTCTCGACGCAGAATGCGCTAAGAGCATGCGTCGGCGAGCCAAATGAGAGGCCGGCAGTGATATACGTCGAGCGGCGGATGAGATGCGATGAAGGTGAGTACGAGGCCGCGGCGACACCGGAACGGTGCGCCCTCCGCCAGAACGTCGTCGGTCGTACTAGATCGGTCACTCGATCAGCCATGCACAGAAGAAAGCAGATAAGACGCACATAAAGGCGGCGGTGGTCGCACGAGCTCCCCACCTCGCATCGTCATCCCCTCAGCGACAGACGAGTAACCCGGAGCAAAGCTTGTGCGACTACGCCGTATCGGCCTGAGTGCAGGGAGGAGGCCGAAATTGTCGACGCTCGTTGCGGGTGATGGAGGCCCCGGTGCAATGAATGTTGTCTGCGTCGGCGGCGCACTCAGCGATCTTGTAGACCACTGTCGCAGCCGCTCGCTGTCTGTGCGACTCCGGGAACGAGGGGCCTTCCCTGTGTTTATCGGGGGGCTGAGCAACCCTGGATCATATGAGGAGGGACACGCGGTGCGTGCGAAAGGTTGAGAGGTCGAGGGGAGCGCGCCGGACTCGAGGGTGACCATTATGGGCGAGGGACTACGATTGCGGCGAGAGGCGATAGAAGTAAAAGGAGAGCCGCTCCTAGGGGCAGGAAACAGCGAGGGTGAAAAGAGCTTGGCTCACTGTCAGATCCGTCATCTGAATGCCCCTATCGCCGCCCGCTCGCTATAGCCAGCAACGCTCGGGGCAATCTGCGTTGGGCAGCACGAAGGCGCGCAACTCCGCCGTGCATGCACGTGTGTCGACTCAGCGCCTCTGGCATAGCCGCACGACACCGTCTCCAGGCCCAGTCAACAGCTTTAGGCGCGCGCTGTGCCGTCCCTACCCGCGCGCCCTACAACGGAGGCTGCAGAGGTGCATCCGTGCGAAGGCGCTTTGGGCGCCGTTCAAGCGGGGTGGTGCGCCTACGCTGCGCAGGCGGGAGACCGCGTCCGCGCACGCCCTCGAATACCGAGTCTGCCGCGGCGTTGAGAGGAGGAAGGTGGAAGGAGGAGGAGGAAAGGGAGGCTACATCTGGAACCGGTTCTGATAGTGGTCATTTTCCCGAAACCCGGTCATTCCAAACTCCCAAACTTCTGAGTTTGAGTGGCTCGCGCTGAACTTCGCAGTGTGAGGTATGCGACAAGTGTGTACTGTCACGGTGCAGTCAGCGACAAGTCAGGTGAAGTCTGGTGAAGTGGCCGTTCGGCAAAATTTTGTACTTCGGTAAACGGCCCGAATTTGCCGTCCGCTTGCTCATGCTCCGAGTCAAGCTTGGCTCAAACCTCGAATTGCAGGCGTAGATGGTACTTGGAGCTATCCTCAGGACCCTCGTTGCGAGTGACACACACATTGACTCCCGACCATCATGCTTACATGCAGAAATGGCAGTGAAGCGTTCAAAAGGCGTGTAACGTAGTGGAGATCAATAGAGTCGACATCATGGAGCAAAATATGGGTATGAATGGGTTGTTGCGTGAGGAGGTAAGGCACATGGGTGAGGAGGGTCGAGATAGAGAGCCAGCACACGGGCGACGTCGACGACGCTGTATACTGGTGCGAAATCAGAGGCGTCGCCGTCCTCGACACTGCAAAGATCTCAATTATTCTCCAATTCAGGTAGAAAAGGATGAAAGGATAGAAAATATGTTTCTATACCTGTCCGCGACGTGTGGCTCTGGATAATCAAAGATACATAGGGTGGGAGCCTATACGCACATCCGGCTGCACGTATCACAGCAGCTCCTCTTCTTCCGCCTTCCAATTCTTCGCCTGATCCCAGTACCCCTTGAGCTTCTCGCCAAGCAGCTCCTTCGCCGCCCCGTCGGTCGGACAGCTCCGCGCATTGAACTCGCTGAACGAGCGGTCGCGCAGCATGCCTTCCCAGACGAGATAGCACTTGTTGTCCTCGAGCGACACCGGCCCCGCAGGCGCCGCCTCGCCCGCCTTCCCACTACCGCCCGCGCCTTCGCCGCCCTCTGCATCGGGATCCGCGTTCTCGAGCACGACGTCCTCGGCGCCGCGCGGCCGCGCCGCCTCGGTCCACGCGATGCGCTGCGTCATCAGGCGCTTGTACTTCTTGATGAACTTGGCCGCGCCCTCGACGTACACCATGCTGAAGTGTGGGTTGAAGATGCAGAGGCCGGTCAGGTTGAGCTGATCGGCGTTCTTGCGCACCTTGAAGCGGTGCGCGCGGTCGGAGAGATTCTTGATCCTGTTACGCAATGAGGTTTGTCGAAGGGTACAAAAAAGAGAAAAACGCACTTGAAAACCGCGCCATGGATGCCGCGCTTGTCCTCCTCTGCCTTCTTGGTCTCGACCTTCTCACGCCGTTGCTCGTCGGTGAGCTTGCGCTCCGCATTCATCTTCTCGTGCCCGTGCTTCCGCATCGCGACCTCACGCCGAATGCGCGCCTCAACTCGGGTGGGGTCTTGAACGTGATCCGACGTGAGGACTTTCATCATGTTCGACAGACGAACTTGAGAGAAACAATCAGTACCAAGTTTCAGGAGGTCACGGCAGAGCTACCTTTGGGGGCATCGGGTGGGATAAGACCCATAGCCACGCGATCCCTGTGGTCCTGAAGCTCTTCAGCACGCTTGAGCTTCCTCAGCTTCTTGCGTTCCTGCACGGAGTCAGACAAAGCAGCGAGACTCGGGTATGTAGCACACCTTCTTGGTCAGCATCATGGGCTTCAGAGCGACCTTATTTTTGTCCCCCGGCGCGGGAATAGGAATGGGGTGCTGGATGTAGATGGTGATGGGCGAGTCAGACGTCCGGATGTTGAGATTGTCGACTCCGAGATCGATATCTGCATAGCGCCTGTTGGGCAGGAGCGGCTGGTCCCACCATTCGGCCTCGGGCGGCGGAAGACGCTATGGCAAGGATGAGGGCGAGTTCTTTCTGTTTACATGACTCCCACCTTGATTCCACGCTCGATCCCCATGTCGCCGTCCAACCCAGCCTTGCGCGCGCTTTCGGCGATACGCTGCTTCAATGCTTCGAGCTGGTTGTCTTGACGCATTTGGTTACCCAGAGCGACATATTTGCCTTTGGGGTTGAAGCGGAAGTTGCGGTTGGAGCGATCTCTGGGCGCGCCCTCAAACAAGCCAGTATCCTTAGAGTTCGATGACGACGCGTAGGGATTGGTCGACTCGACCACCACTGGGACGGGCGCGGGGGGTGGGGTGGGGATGTTACGCGTGTTCGCCTGCGGGCCATATGAGGGGATGCGGCAATGCAGGTGGTCAGACAAACCTTGATGGAAGCAAACTTGGGTTGCATCGGCTTGTATCGGTCTTTCTTCGATTGCGGTACCGCAGGCGTCGTGTCGAGCAGAAGCGGGTGGGCGGCCATCTTCAGCCCGGCACCCTGTTGAGTTGCCTCGGCGACCGGGCGCGCTTTGCTCTTCCCGGACTGAGGCATGGACTATGGTGCTCGGGTGAGTACGTGCCGAAGAAATGAGAGACATACTCTCACCATGTATGGATTGTCCTTGACGGCGAGTCGGCTGTGGGCATCAGAGACCAGACGCTTGATGCGCTTGTTGATAGCGTCCGCCGAGGGCACGGGCGTCACAGGCTTGGAGGGTGGGGTGGGCCCGCTCGATACGGACGCCGAATGTTGTTTTATTGGGACCACTGGTTTGACCGGTGCAGGTGCAGCAAGACCCAAGGCGGGATTCTTCATCGCCGCCAACTTTGCCGCAATCTCAGCCCGTTTCTGGGCAATGAGCGCCGCTCCGGTAAGCTATATATACTAATAAACATCGGGAGACTTGTAATTGGGCCATTCCACTCACGGCTGGGGCTGCAGCAGAGCCATTGGCGGGATTCTGAGGGCAGAAGAGGTTATAGAACCGTGTCAGAGTGATATTGAACGGGGCCAATTCACCTTGGAAGGAGAACGGAGAGAGATATGGACTCACACTGTCGCTGCTGAAAGGGCGTAAGCGACGCGAAGAAAGGCACAGAGACAGGGGCAGACCTTCGGAGTTTCTTGCTGTTCGACGTCTCCCCGCTGCCATCAAACGGGCGCTTCTTGTCGCTCATCGCGGACGACGTCGGTGAGGCGAGAGCAAAGGGTGTGACTCACCGTGACCCTCATCACACTCCCGCGGCTCTCATGTTCGCTCTCTCGTCGCTGGCGCGACGGCAGCCTCTTCGCAGCGTGGTCACTGCGCTGAACCCCCTCAGCCTTTTCACCAGAGCGCGAAACAACCTTGCTCCGCGCCAGGTCAAACACATCAAGCGGCACAAGGGCCGCGTGCCCATTCCCATTGGTGGCTCGACCAGGGGCACCACCCTCGCATACGGCGACTGGGGCATCCGGATAATGGGCAACGGCGCGCGGCTCAGTGCGAAGCAGCTCGAGACCGCGGAGGAAGTCATCAAGAAAAAGCTCAAAATCATTAAGGGCGTCAAAGTCTACCTCCGCGTCTTCCCCGATATCCCTGTGTGCATCAAGGTGTGTGGGGATTAAGTTGCCTATCAGGAAAGCGTTGAATATACCGCAGGGTAATGAAACACGTATGGGCAAAGGGAAGGGGACATTCGAGTTCTGGGCGACTCGGTAATTATTCGTGTCCTATCTATTCTATGCATATCCTGACAATTGGACAGCGTGCCTATCGGCCGTGTCATTCTGGAGATTGGTGGGACCCCGATCCGAGAAGAGCTTGCGAGAGAAGGTCCGTCTGCGTAAACCTGTTTTTTTGTGTATTGACCAACCTTGCTTCAGCTCTGCGATTGGCGTCTTCCAAACTCCCGACCAAGATGGAGTTCATCCGCAAAACCACGCCACCACGGCTTGGCAGTCTTCTCATTTACCCCCCGCCTCCTCCGCCCGTCTTAGAATCGGCCGCCGCACAAACGAATGTATAACTCCGGCAATTTAATTTGATTTTTGTTCAGCGCTTACAATCCGGCAACGAGGATCATCCTTCCTATCAAAAAAATTACTTTGGTCGCACCTAGAACCAGAGGAGAAAAGTATTCAGAACGTGCTGGGTATCTCGATCAAGACTTGAGTTTGCCACGTTAAACCAACTCAGCGTATGCTGCTCGATATTATCCTGATCTTGTTCAGGATAGCTTGTTCTCAAGGAGGTGCCGATCTTGAGCGCATTGGAAATATCCAGGCTACTTCAGTCGGCGCTTGCTCTGCCCATCTTACTCGCCGCTGTACAACCCGAATCTTGCTCAGAGCCGCTTTCCCTCCCCACAGCGAAGTCCAAAATGCGTAAGATACATTGAAACAAGTGGCGATATCCGGTAAGTACATATGCGTAAGTTCATTAGATAAATACACCATCCGTGCCCCACACAGCGTTGCGCGTAGGACACGACTGTTCTCATTCTCGAGCCAGAAGATTCTGCTCCTCCCAAACCTTACATCCCAGGCCTGAAAAACGCTGCGTGAGCCTCGCGCGTCCGCTTTCGAACGAACACAGACTTACCGCCCTTGCATCTGTACCGCCCACCCTTGTGCTCGAAGTCTGCGCCGCATGTATAACAGAACTGAGACGTGTTGGAAAGACGGCACAGGAGGGTTAAGTGGAGGACATACGTGGTGCTTGCAAATACAGGTGATGTGGCTGGGGCGGATGAGATATATGAACGACCAAGGTAGAGCGCGCATGCTTACTTGCATCCGAACTGCGCGGAATGCACAATAATCAACACCGGAGCAGATGAAATGTTGCAGAGGGGGGCGATGCCACACAAATAACGCGTACCTTGAGCTCCACCATAGCTGAGCACTGCATCGACGAAAATGAACTCGTCTGCGCGAAAACAAAGAGAATCCGCACCTTTGGACACCGCCGCCACTTCTCCTGCTTCGCCAAATTGGCAAACGCCACGTCCTCGGGAGCCCGCTCCGTCTCTGGCAGCGCTTGGTACATCTCGCAGGTCAACTCTGCCGCTCAACTCTTAGCACCTATGAAAAATGAAGGACAAACTAGCGCGTACTGTCGTGCCAGACACACTTGCACGCTTTGCAAAGGGAGCGGTGACACCGCGGACACTGTACGGACGGTAAGGGGTGCGAGGGGTGTAGAAATATATATGTACCTGTACGAGCGTCGCGGCGTGTTTGACGCCACTTGGAGCTGGGGCGACGTCGTCTGCGTCAAACGCCTCGTCGCACCCTTTATGCGGGCTGCAGAGGTGCGTGAGAGGGCTGCGCGCGAAGAGGCCGCCAGACAAACCAGTATATGAGGTTGAGCGTCGACATGAAGCGCGCGTTGTTCCAGTCCTCCATGTTGGCTTCGCCGAGCACCAGCCGTGCGGTCATGTCGCTGATTTCGACGGGGTTCTCACCCGGTTTCACCTGGCAGGTCTGCCGCAAAGTTGACGATTGAGTAGAAGGAGACAAAAATTCACATACTGGACATGAGATAGGGAACTCGGGACGCAGACCGGGGGTGACTGCAGTAGTGGCACTCATCACGGTGCCGTACGTCGCAGGGTCGAAGGTAATGTTGAGGCGGTTGTAGATGGCTTTCGCCAGACAGGCCTTTTTCAACCATGAGCATTACCACACAATATCTAAGCCCGCGGAATGACTCACCCCACAGAAGTAGTGCTTACAGCTTGTAAGCTGTATCCCATGAATCACTTCCCTGCGTGGCGCGCGTTTGCGGCGCGGCCCATCCACCCCGACCTCTGCAATGCCGTTCGCGTCCGAGTCTGAGTCGTCTGAAATTTCCGCAACCATGCGGTCGCTGGGGACCCTAAGATTATACCTTATGCGGCGCGCGTCGTACACACCTCTTGGTGCGCTGCCAGGGGTTGACAGATATCTGACAGTGCTTGAAGCAAACGGAACATTTCGGGCCCTTCTCCTTGGGTTTCACCGCTGCTCAGCAGTGAGAAGAGATAGTGTCTTCGTCAATGGGCGCTTACCAGGGATGCCTACGGTGCTGGCGCGTTTCTCTGCTGCCACAGCGCGCGCCTCCGCCACACGAAGCGCGAGCTTGACGGGGTCGGTCTGGTCGTCGTATGCCTTCTTGAACTCCTCCAGAGCACGCGTACCCGGGGGCTCAAAGTTTCCAGACTGTGGTCGTGTGAGCATTTGCCACAAGTGCTAGAGACCGGTAAGCAGCCGCACGTTGGACATGCAGTTCCCCATCGTCCCGGAGGCGGCAGGGGACGAAGCTAGTGAGGCGAAAGGCGGAAGGGTATTCGCAGTGGACAAGGAGAGTCTTTGAGCGACAGGGAGTCACGACAGGATCCGGAGCCAACAGCCGCCAGGACAAAACAGGCATTTTGACCACGAACGTGCCTCAAAGGCTGTGACAGATATTGGATGGAGGCGCTGACGCGTCGGGCAGAGTCGGGAGTCGCGACACGACAGGGTACAAGCTGCCCAGGGGAGTGAATATTCGAATCGCCGGCGCTTCAAGTTTGTTTTTGGATGCACGAAAAATGAAATCAGGAAGGCGAACGGCAGTTTCCGGGCCGGGTGCAATTGTTCTAAATACGGATTCTCACCATTCAACATCCACTTTTGAACGTCTTTTCGCCTGGCAGGCATGCACTGGAGAGATAGGAAGCTTTACATAAGAGTCAAGATACTTCTGGCTTCAAGACACGAGAAATATTATCAGGTGATGATCGATGCTGAGCCCAGTTTCTAGTTGTTTTCCGGATGTGGTTAACAACCAATATCCGCCCTGTAACAATTCCTGGTTGCCGCGCTGATTCCAACGAGGTTTAGCCAGAGAAGCCAATCCAGCCGCACAATTATTCTATTCAAGGCGAGTACAACAACAAAAACAGAGATAACAGGTACAATACACATTACATCATGACGGAAATACAGCATTTCAGATCAGGACCACGAATAAGAGTGAGATCGGAAGCAAAGAACGGAGTTTTCTTTTTTAGTGTGCGAGCATGTTCTCTTCGCGAGCCCATGGAGGAATGTGCGAAGAGGTGCTAAGTGGACTTATTGGAGACCTTCCTGTGCTGTGGGACGATCTTCCTTGACCCATCGGAGATTTTCCTGCACTGACTGGAGAGTTTCCTGCACTGTGTTGGGATTTTCTAAGAGTGTGAGGTGGTCGTGCAGGACTGATTGGTGATTTCGGGCTAGGCGGAGATCTCGGACTGTGCACCTCCGGCCTGTGGACGGACGTCAACAAATATCGGTGTACAGAACGCGATGGAACTCGCCGGTACGGCGACGATGTTGTGGATATCCAAGCTGGTTTCTGGGCGTGCACGACATTCAGAGGTAAAGCTTGATACATCAGACAAGTCATGTCTGAGCGAATTTTGAAATATCAACCAACGGACAAGTAGAAAGGGAAATGGACAAACTGTCGTGCCAGATAGATTTGCAGGCCGTGCATATTGAGCCTTGACAACGCGGACACTGTACACAATTGATGGCAGTATTTATCTTAGGGTCAGCACCAGGGAGGGGGAAACGAACCTGTACTAAGTTGGGCTCGCCCTGGGTGGGCAGGACGTCCTCAACGTCGAATGGCTCGTTGCAGCCCCGATGTGGGCTTGGGAGTTTGAACAACAGGCTGATCTTGACAGCGAAAAGTGGGTGGACACACCAGTATATGATATTGAGCCGCGATAAAAAGCGCGCGTACTTCCACTCGTCCATATTCGGCTCGCCCAGCACCAGCCGCGCAGTTAGATCGCTGATTTCTACCGGAAGCTTTCCTTTTTTCACCGGGCATTTCTGGCGAACGATAAATGGGATGCCTTCTAAGAGTGATACGAAAAAGGATTGAACATACAGGACAGAATACGGGAAATTCAGCCGGCCCCAGTCCTGGCGCCTCGTATGCTGGTAGCACGGTGCCGTACGTTGCGGGGTCAAACGCCATGTTAAGGCTATGATAGATGGCCTGAGCGAGGCATGCCTGTGGCTGCGATGAGCAACAGCTAATCCGGGATAGATTGTAGAAAATCACTCCACAAAAGACGTGGTTGCAGGGCTTGACCACGGTACCATACGGCATCGAAGCCTTTGGTTGAGTAATGTCGCGTACCCTCAACACATTTCGGTCGCTGAAAGAAGTGAGAATATATCATGGTGTGAGCGTCCGAGTTGACAACCAACCTCCGCGCTCGTTGCCAGGGATTGGGACATAGATGGCAGATCCTGAAGCAGATGGTGCATGCCTTTCCCGCAGACTTCACCGTGGCCTTCGGCTCTACGCGCGCTTTCGATAAGCTTTGGCAGTGCCCACCGACGAGATTGAAGAAAGAGCTCACGCTGGACCAGCTCAGGATATATCGTCTCTGGGAACAGCCGCTCGCGCGTAACCTCCTCCGCACTCGGCCGCTCCGCCCGGCTGGCTCGTTCCTCCGCTTCGCGCGCCTGCTCCTCAGCCAAGCGCGCGCGCGCCTCCGCTGCTTTGACCGCTTGCGCTACGCGATCCTCTTGGAGCTGCTGATCGTATAGACTGATAAAGTCTTGCAGGGCTCGCGCGCCAGGTTGCGCGAACTTCCCTTCCTGATCGGGTCTTGAGCGGACTTGGACAGCCTGAGCGGAAACATGGAAGCGCGCACATTGTTCATGAACGCCTTGTATTTCTTGAACATCCTGCAGCGGCAGACGAGGGGGAAATCAGAGAGGCGACATGAAAATCCCGAAACTAGCTAGACTAGGGTCACGGCAGATTGTGGGACTGCAAGATTTGTGTCGATCTACGAACGTGCATGATCGTGACGGCGTTCCCTTTTGGTCCGAACAAAAAATGTTAGCCGGGATTGACCGGATAAGATCGGCGACGACTGTGAAATAGCCCAAGTCGCCAGGCGTTTCTGGGACAGTTTCTATATAGTACGAGATAGTGGAGGACACGAAGCTTGATATGTAGTTTGAAGTTGGGTATGGTTGAAGTGGTTGTGGACCGGTTTGATCGGATCCTTCCAGCCTCCAAAACTTTGGTTTTCTGGTGACTGTCGACAAGTCAGCTCAACTTGTGCACAAATTTCAGCATAGCAGACTATGCGGCAGAGACGGCGCATGAGGGCTGAGCTCAGCCGGACGCCACGCATAACGGGGAACTCAACAGGACTGTGCCCGATTGCCATTGGCAACGGGCCGCCTGAGAAGCTACATTGGAACACACTGTCAAGCAAAACAAACACATCCGCGCGGGGAATAGCATTTAGCGGCCTGGGAGCGCGCAGCACTGTCGCGTATAAGGTTAGAGAGCTACGAACGTTGCATAAATTAGAAACAGAGTCGACATACCTGACTTGTTCGCAACCTCGTAGTTTTGAGATGGAAGCGAGATGTTGGCAATCATCATTGACTCGGAGGCTGAGCGCTGAGCCTCGGGAAAACTGTTTTTGAGCTGAACACCGAGATGCTGAGATGGCCGAGGAGCCGGGATTTTCGCCGTCCGCCGTGATTCAGAATGAAGCGGGGTATGTTGATAACGCAGGGTCATCGAGTTTTTCTCGCGTTCAAAAGCCTTGTTTATACACCGCTTGGAAAACCACTTGTGATAGCTTTCGAAGTCTACACAGGGCTTAGTAGGATTGATAATTTGGCCGTGAATTTCGCTCCCACCAAAAGCACCAGCCGGCACGATTAATTCATTCCAATATTGGCGGGGTTGTTATAACGGCATATATCTTGTCCGTAGCCCGGGAGCTCTTGTCAGGATATCTGTAAAGCCTCTATCGAGCGGTAACAACAGAGACGAGCCGGATGTCTCAGACTTGCTTCGTCGAATCAGGAAACGCGATAGTTACACTGTCCGAAATCCATGTCCCAGGGATCAGTTCTCTGCGACGAACGGAGGTCAGGCTATTTCACAAAGAGCCTAGGAGCGACTCACTGACAGTCAACAAGTTTCAAGAGCTGGACATCAATCATCTCTCAGGGCGTCCACTGCACATGCAATGCCACTGGGCATTGAGGAGAGCGCTGTGTACATACCGTGGCACGTCAGCCGTGAATGTTGATTTCCAAAAGTGAAGGTCCTTTGATTCCCACGAATGTGATCGTCTCCGTCCCCTTTCGGAGCGCTTCTCACGGTTGAAAGGCGTGGGAAATAAGCCCACGGACAGTCTGTACACTTCTGTACATCGATACCGTCCGGCAGATCTAACGCATCAGAAGAAAGATAGCATTTGGTAAGACGGCGGCGTACCTGAGGCTCCCAAACACAGGTCGGGGCTGGGTCAGATCAGGTAAAACTAGTCCAGGGAAAATCAGATGTGGGATTCCATCCCTTCATGTTGCCGTCCAGCGGTTTCTAGTCGCGGTCGACGTGTAGTCCAGCCAGTTTTTGTGGAGTAGTACAAGAGCCCTGCTCTGACACTCGGCTCCAAGAAAAATACTGTCGCGCGATGTTGTTTGCGGAGTTATAGACAAAGTATGATCAGCGTCAACCCTGAGAAAGCCCTCCTAATGCGTCCATCGGGTTCCTGGGTTGGGATGGAGAGATCGTCTAGAATGTCTGAATGCGCATTTGTGCCACTTCGTTGCAGCATCCGGATGACCGACGATAGACGTCGGTTTCCCGTAGATCATCATCCTGCATTCAAGCTGACAAGAAATGATTCCCGTGACGGCAGTTGATACTTTTTAGTGGGGGGTCGTGTGGGTGCCCGGGTCAGGCACATCGCGTGAGCCGGTAGATTTCATTAGAGATTGTATGCGAGGATGAGGAGTGGCCTTGGGTGGCTCTCCCATTCACCGCATCGTCCAGGAATTCGAGGTTAGTTAGCTGTACGGCAGGTCGTTCGTTGCGCAGCATTTTCGGAGATGCACCGCGGGATTATATAAAGAACGCGATGGGACGTGCTGCAAGACTATCGGTTAAGGGCATGAGGACAGGGAAAGACAACAGGCTTTCCAGGGTGTGTCCGGCAAAGAGGAGGAAATCTGATGCGAGCACAGATGAACGGACAGAACCAAAGGTCAGGGTTGGGTGGCAAGCATAGATCGATAGCAGGGTGGCGTGGATGTGAATCGATGTCGCTAGGACAAGATAGTCGACCTCAAGAGTTCTGTGAGATGACAGCAAAGTTTAACGAAGCTAGGGTAAGATGGAAGTGCTAGCGTTGTGCCACTCAAACAGACGAATTTTCCGGATCTAGGAAAAGGGCAAGAGCAGCGAGTAGTACTAGCATTGACGGCGATTACTCAGATAAGGACTAGTATGCTGGGGCATCGGCATACGAGTCAATCTGGAGGATTTCGCAGACGGGCCGGGATGAGAAGATCGATGCAAGAGAGAAGGAGGCTGGGTGTGAAAGGACGCAGGACAACAGAGGCAAACAAATTACTGGGATCCAAGAATCGGATTAGTGCTGGCGGCCATGCCTGCACCCGCCAACCACCGCCCCATCTCCTACGCAGACCGCGCAAAGGGAGCCAGGGCCCGCCAACAGCCTCAGAGCTCATCGCCCGCGACGACGAGCGCACAGAGGCCACTCGGTGCCTCCACCAGCGCCGCGAGCGCAACCGCCACCGTTGTGGCAAGCGAGGGGAGGCCGCAGGTTACTCAGCAAACGCAGCCTACTCCCATCTCGAGCCAGCAGGGCCAGAAAGGACCTCAGGGGAACTCTACTCAGGGTCCGCAAGCGCACGCTGCGTACCAGGGTCTGCCACCGCTCTCGAGTCGCCATCCGTCCCAGGAATCTCCTCAGCGAGCCTCCGGAATGGAGTTTGCAACCCCACCCGTCATCTTCTCGTCTCCCACTGCCCCATCTGCCCCTTATGCCTCCTCACCACCTTCAAAACCCCCCGTCGTCAACGTATGGACCCTCCGTGCGGCGCGCCGCGCTGCGCCTCCGCCCCCGCCGGTGGAGGTTCCACGTGCACCGCCGCCACCGCCGCCGCCACCTCCGCCGCGTGAAGACGACGACGACCCGTTTGTGGTCCGGCTCCCGGCCACTGGTACACCCCGCGACGACCCCTGGCCCGCGGTTGGTCGCGCAAACCATAGGCTGAACGGCATCCATGCACCAGAGACCGAACATAAGAAGGGTGCGTTGTGTTCGCTTTCTTGCTTTGTTGGCGGGCCGCTTGTGTCGTTCCCTCATCCTTCGCTATATCTCATTCGGTCACGGTGGCGCGAGGAGGCGAGCTGGAGAACGACAGTCCAGTGTTCCTCTCATCATCGAGTAGCCTCGATTCATATTCCTTTTTGCCGAATAGGCTGCGTCCCTCCCTTTATCACTTCCCTGCTTTCCTCGCCTCGCGGCGGGCCGCCCGAGGAGGCAAGCGAACGTTCTGTGAACGAAGATCGGTATTCTCTTTCGCCCCACAACGTTCATAATTCCCTTTCACCTGGGCTTTACCCACATTCTCGCGTCTTTCTGCATTTTTGTCCGTCAATTGAAGCTGACCTGATGCCTTCTTTTCTTTCCCAGCCTCGCGCCCTTCTTCCCCACCGCCTCAGCCACCCACCTCCACCTCCGTGTCCCAGCGACATCAGATGCCATCCACGCAACCCGCGGTGACGGCACCACCGACACAGCCGCAAAATGCGAGCAAAAAGATCGGCCTGGCCGTGCATCGGAACGCCAATGTGAGCCCGACACAGCCGAGTGGGTCGGCCAGCGCGACCGCGAACACGACTTTAAAACCAAATCCGAATCCGAGTTCAGCGACGGTGGTGAATGCAACTGCGCGTCAAACCTCGACCCTTGCGAAAGCGAGCGTCAGTGCGACAAGCCCGATCTCGAATGCTGCTCCGGTTCTGGAAACGGACTCGACCCCAAATTCGACTGCGTCCGCGGGCACGAATGGCAAGTCCGGCGTTGCATCCGGGGCAATTTCCCCCGCCCTCTCGTCCATGCCGGGCTTTTCTCCGGCATTCTCGCCTTCTGTTTCTGTCAGCGTAACGTCACCTTCGTCTCCCGCGATCGGTATGGGCGGACTGGCATCTATGCTTTCTGCCTCCACCTCTGCTTCGGCCTCCACCCAATTTTCCGCCTCCGCCTCGACATCGGCATTCCCCACACCCGCCGAGTCGGGTGTTGTGTCGCCCGTCAAGCCTCGGTCCGGCGCAGTGTCGCCCTCCCCTGCGCACTCCGACAACATTCTATCGCCTATGCAGTCCGGTGCGGTGTCGCCCTCGAAGCCGTCTGCCGCGAGCAGCAGCAGCGGGAGCAAGCCACCTGAGACGCCGAGCCGTGCAAGGGCGCGCAAGTGGGTTGCGATCCCCCCGGAGGAGCTGCGCGCGGCAGCGGAGCAGCAGTTGCAGCAGCAGCGCGCGAACGGCCGCGGGTATGCGCGGGAGCGCGAGCATGGATATGGGGGGCGGGACGGCGGGCGGGAGCGGGAGGGATCTCGCGGTGGACGACGGCCGCAGAGCCATAGTCAAAGTCAAAGCCAAAGCGGAACGACCTCGCGCGCAGAGAGCGTCGTGTCGGGGCATGGGCGCGATCAGGCGCCGCCGCACCCGCCGCCGCACGTCCCACATGCGCCGCAACAGCAGGAGTATGCGGGGCACCAGGAGCAGCATCAGCATGCGGGGTGGGGGTACATGCCCCCGCCAGCGCCACATATGTACGCGCCACCCCACTATTACGGGCATGGGCCCGCGCCGGGCCAGTATGGGTACGACCCTGCGCCGTATCTGTATTGGGGACCAGGGGTTCAGGAGGAAGCGCAGGGGCGTGGAGGGTGGTGGGGCATGCCCGCCGGTGATGGGTCGCAACAGCATCACCAGCAAAGTCCGGCGACGGAGGGCCAGCGAGACCATCAGCAGAGTGCACTGCAGCAGCGAGGGCTGGAGCCCCCGCGAACGCTGCAGACGACGCCCCCGCAGCGCCCGCCGCCACCTGCCGAGTCCGGCGCGGTTTCCGTGTCGGCCTCGCTCCCCGGAGGGCTCAGCGCCATGGGTCTCGGGGCGGAAGCGGGGCGAGTAGGCGGCGTGGTGTTTGGGAGCGTGGATACGGGGCTGGCGGCGTTGGGCGGTACGGGGACTGCGAGCAGCGCGGAGGAGGCGTCTCTGGCGTCGAGTACAAGCACGAACGCGAGCGCGGGCGTGAGCAATGGACACTCGCTCTCTGCTGGGCTTCCTGCGAGCGTGACCATGGCCGTTCTACGCAACAGCAGCGCCCCGCCGACGGCTTCGCTCTCTGCATCCGTGTCGGCGCCCGCGCGCGAGCCTGCGTGGCGCGCCGCCCCGGAGCCAGTCTGGCCGACGGATCCATTGTGGACATCCGGTCTGGCGGCTCGTTCGGAGCCGTCGTCTACAGGCCCCAATGGGCGCCCGCCTGTATTCGCGATCGGTGTCTCTCCGCGTGCTCGCGCGCGACGGCTTGCGGACGAACCAGGTGCGGAGGTCATCGATCTCACCGTCGCGCCGGGTGAACTCAGCGGCCGCTGGGAGTTTGGGACGACGCGCGTAGCTGAGCAGCGCGTGTACGGTGGGTATGGTTATGGGGCATATGGAGGGCCAGGAGGCGGGTATGGATACGATGGGCCGCCAGGGCAGGGGATGTATGGCGCGTACGCGCCGCCGGCGATCGACGGGATGATGGGGCCACAGGGGATGATGGGGATGATGGGGCCGCCGCCGATGATGGGTATGGGCGGGATGGGCATGGGCGCCTATGGGATGCCGCCGCCGCCCCCGCAGATGCAAGGGATGATGTCGTCGGGGCCAAATGGGACTGCGACGATGGAAGAGGAGAGCGGCGCGCCGCATTCGAGTCCGCACCCTACGACGGGATCGGCTATAAATGGGAATGGGGGAGGTGTCGACCGACGGCCGGGGGTGCCGTCAGAGTGGGAAGTGAAGGACTTTGGGTACGGGTTTGGAGGCGGGTCTGGGCGCGAGGAGGGGCGCCCTGTGTATGTACCCCGCGGTCCCCCGCGCGACCCTGAACATTCCCCAACGTATCCGGAGGACCGTCCCTCGCGCGACATGGACTTCCCCGTGGGCCGTCCGCGCCGCGGGTCGTACAATGGTGGATATGAGCCGCGCGGCGCGTTCGGTGGGCGTCGCGGGCGTGGGGGATTCCGCGGTGGATACAACCGTTACGGACGTGGCGCGTTCCAACAGCAGGGACGCCCCCCGCATGCGCAACAGCAGCAAGGGCCTCCGCAGCCTCCGCCGTTCAGCATCACCCCGCCGCCGCATTTTACTCCGCTCGTGCCGGAGGGATACTACCCCGCGCCATATATGCCCACGGGCTATGAATATCAGCCCTCTGCACCGCACGTCGCTCCCGTACCGACCCTACGAACGCGCCTATCGTTCCCCATAGACCGCCTCCGGCAGGAGATCCTTAGCCAGCTCGAGTTCTATCTCAGCCCAGATAATATGGCAACGGACTTGTATCTCCGTCAGCAGGTTGGTGTTTTCTGATCTTAGTTGCGCGCGGAGCCTGATCAGGTTTTTTAGATGGATTCGCAAGGCTGGGTGCGCATCGATGTGCTTGCGTCGTTCAAGCGTGTGCAGTCCAAGACGACGGACGTCAACCTCGTCCGGGACGTCCTTGGGCTGTCAGCCTACGCCGAGATTCGCGGCGAGTGGGTACGCAGCACGGAGGGGTGGGAGCGGTTCGTGCTGCCGACGGCGCGGCCGAGTGTTGTGGACGTCGAGTCGCCGTACTCGCTGCTGTTGTTACCCGCGGATAAGGCAGGACACACACCTACCGACGAAGCGGAGGAGTTGGACGAGGAGGACGAAGAAGACGTGGTGTTCGTCATGGGCCGCGAGGCTCAGGCGTGGTCACCTGAACGCCCGCGATAACCCGCTCAGACCATCCGATCATTCAGACATTTGCGTCGCCCGCGCATACACTCCGCCGCACGCCCTGCTAGCTTATATCCGTATATGCACCACGCTCTCCTTGGTTCTCTCCTGTCCACTGTCCGTCCGCTTTCGTTGGTCGTTATTTTTGGTGCTTCTGTTTCTTTATTATTCTTTTCATTCCTGGCCCTCATCTTGCCTCCCTGTTTTCTGTACTCGCATTACATATCACTAACCACATCTACCTACCTCGGGCTACACCGAGACCGCATCGCATATCCATCCAACCATCCCGCGCGCGTTGTACAGTGTACTTAGTACTTACCTGTACGTATGTGCCTCGAGTGGGGAAAGCAGTTAACTCACGCAGCACAGTAAATAACAAATATAGGATTCAGCTGCAACGGTACATGCGTAGTTTACTCTCCACTCGCGCGTATAGGTCCCTTTCGGTTTGGTGCTGCCTGTCGGGCGGCGGACTGCCGAGCGGGTTGTCGTGATTTCGACTAACGTCGTCCCGGAGATGCAGTTTCTCGGGCGCAGGGAGCAAGCAGCGAGGGGTCGAGGTAGATGAGGGGAAGGGCTGCATCGCGGGGTCACTGGCGGGCATGATGCTGCTAGCTATTGCAATTGGCGCAAGTCGCGGACGTCCATCGTCGCCTGAAGGGCGCACGGAGGAAGAAGTACGCCGGTATGCACTGCACGTCGGCGGATCGCCGTGATTTGACAAATGACCATAGGCGGGCGGGTCCCAACTAGCATAGGCTGGCTCTGGGAATGTGTCCCGCTTAGAGGGGCTGTTGTTCTGTCCCTTCACTATCCCATAGGCGGTCGGCAGCACGAACAGGGGAAGAGGCGGGCTTCTGTATTCATGATGGCAAGAGAGTGTCTCATAATTGGCCATTCCGCTTCTGTCACTTGCGTATGACTTAGGGCTGCTGACAGTCGACGTACACGAGGGCTTTTCGGTGTTCTTGATCCACTGCGCTCGTACCTTTCGCCGGTGATTGAGGAATAATCCACCCGCGACAATGATGACGGCGGCGACTGCAGAGAGGGCAGCTGCGTAAGCCGTGGTGGGGAGATAGGACTTGGCAGAGATAGCATCGAATGTTGGAGCTGCAGAGGCTTGTCTGGGCGCGCTCAGTGGCAGAGACGGTGCAAGAGCCATCGACGACGAAGAACTAGGGTACAGAGGTGGGGCAATGGAAGAAACTGGAGCAAGCGGAGAGTATGCGGGACCTAAAGGCGCTTGGGCTTGAGGTTGGATACCGGCTAAAGGCTTCGAGCTGCTTGAGGACATCCCAGCGGCAGACGCACCGACAGCTAGACAAGAGTTATCAGATCCTCACAGTTTCCGACCGGAAGGTGAACTTACGACTGAGAGTGAACGAGGGAGAGCGCAACTTGTTTCCAGAGTCATCCGTCATCTGAAGATAGAATTGGCCACTGAAGGGCACATCAGCGACCGTCCTATGTTGGTTAAGCTTCTGCTGTGTTCCGTAAAGCGCAAGAGAATATGACTCACACCGGGGCCTGGTAGGCTCCCGCACTTTCGATCACTTGGGGACAAACAGTCATGCCACATTGTTCAGTTCCGCCGAAAGACCTCCGTGCGCCTGAGGGACCCGCTGGGCAGAGCTTGAAGCAGGGTGAGCAGACCATCTCGGGAGAGATCCATTTGGCGATTATTGTAGCACCAGGACCGTAGATATCTGGACCCATCGGGCTGATCCATCCAACGCTTGATGTTCTGCTAGATGCTCTACTCCAGAGCGTTACAGGCCAGAAGCGCATATCAAAGCAGAAGCAGAAGCAAGCGGTCTGGGACGTTGGAGTAGTAAGTTTGGATGTTGGACGCCTTGGGCGTGCAGTAAAGAACGAGAAGGTACTTAGGAGGCCATTGAACAGGGCCGTGTTTGCTCATGTTAGTCAACGCTCTCTATAGGAGATCAAATCACTGGCAAGCCCTCGTTTTGTCAAGAGGGCTTGCTCCCGGTTCGCAAGCTTTCTCCTATTCTACCTTGATCAACGTATGTTGCAGCTTCGTCTCCTCACTCATTATCTTATTCTCCGCTTTATTAAGTAAGATTACATCCTCAAAATCATCAATACTATCTCTATACGATGTACTACTCTTGATTTGCTATCCCGCCTGTCAGGCTACGCAACTTGAATATTCTTGACGTGGGGAACCAATTCCGATATCAGACCCTCCTTATCTGGGATGTCCTTCAAAAGTTCAAGGAGCGACTCCTTCGTCAAGAACTTGTGATCCTCCCAGTGGAATCCCGGGACGACCACCTCAGTAATTAGGCATCCCAGGTTCCTCTTCGCTTGCACCGTCTTCGCTTGCCTCATATCCTCAGGAAGCAGCCGCGACATCTTCCAAACGCCGGTGCCAACGAGGAGCTGACGCGTTTCTCCCGCACCCGCACCCAGGACGTGCTTTTCGACAGTAGAAGGTGTCCCAGGTGTAATGAGAGTGTATTCGACGCGACCGTGGTGCAGAACGTGATACGTCTACGGTGAGCGTGTCTATGACTTTGACAGCTTTCTAAGCTTTGCAGCAACATACCACGGACTTGTTCATATGAATCACTCCATTCGGACTGTCATAATCCAAGAGGTAGTAGATCGAAGTCGCCAGCGACCGCAAGCCTCCCCCTATCACCGATAGTCAGCAGAGTACAACGCGCTCGAAAGTTCTGGCACTCACCAACGAATGGACTCGGGACTTCGTGCGGTTGTCGATCTGTTTCCAAGAAATACCCTACCGGCTCCATGGTCAGTGGCATCGTTGTGGAAAACCGGCAAGGTGCCCACCTCCCTCGGGATGGCTCAATAAACCCAGCTGCTTTACCAGGGGGTTCTGGGTAGGGGAGTCCACAGGAGCAGTCATCGATATACCGCTTATAAAATCTTCAGCTGAGTGCAAGCTTCTTGAGATTTCTGGCGCCGGTATGGTTATCGACCCTGATATATAAACGCTTCGCGTACGAGGTTCAAAACAAGTTGCGAATTATCTGACAGTGATTAGCCATCGCGGCGCATCGCGGGGATTCCATAATCGGTAGGTAGGTATATTTCGGCGCAGTCCCGTCAAGACACAGCCGGGACCGATGCCCGGGCCAAAGCCAAAGCAAGGCCTGCAGGTAACGGCCCGTACTACTACAAAGTCGTCATGCGTATGCTACGGATACCATCTGTTTTCCACCCTTTGAGCGCTTGAGCACCTCAACGACCCCTTGTGCCTCCCCGAGTCCGGGTAAAAACAAAAAAATCAACAGACCCCAGCCAGTCTCGTATAATGTACTGCCAGCGTGGGTTTGTAACCTGACATGTAGAGTAGATAGGCGGCAATGCTCGGCCAGTTTCATGGAGGCCCAGGATGCTTCCTGCGATGATGGTAGGTAGCTACTAGGTGTTTATGTAGTAGAATGCTCCAACTCCCGTTTGCACATTTCGAAGTGAGGTCAGACTGGCTAGCTCGAGAAGTGTTTTTTTTTTGCTCTTCTGCGATTGCGCCAAGTTTCCCGGCAGTTGCTGGACGCTGGCTCGAAGGCCACGATGAAATTCCGGTGCTATGTTCTCTGCGCAATCACGGATCATACTATACGTTCACCGTGGCACCATAGGAAGGCGGCGGCTCGTTCGGAATCACGCCGCCCTGCTCGAAATTTCCGTACCCGGTATCTATTGCAATGAGCCTCAGAAGCAAAAGACGGGAAAGTTCCCTACATTTGTACCCTCCCTCACCGTAGCGTTCGTCGGCCTCGATTTTGCGGTATATGAGCCAGAACGCGTGCTGCCAGTGAATATATGTTGAGCTCGAGTGCTCTGACACAAGAAACGGACGTACGATATGCCCTGGAAGGTATCCGAGACTTTATAGGTTCATTTCAACGACGCTCGGTGGTGTTCACTGGCATGATGCACTCACATGGACAGAAGAATGCTTATTAGCAGGTCGCATCCACAGCCCGATATCAGGAAGGTAGCAATGGGAGGGCACAGCAAGGCTACCTGTATTGTAATAGGACGTTAGAGTCCTAGACTAGTACTGGCCGCACGACCCACGAGGATGAGGAGAAAATCGGTGCTCTTCATGGTCTGCAGTGCAACTTGCAAGCAGTGGCAAGCAACTTGAAGGGCCGGCGACTGCTCGGATCAAACCGTAAGACCGTGACGGACGGCTCGCTCCGGACTCCGAGCAAGCTCCGGCCCGGGCCTTCCGAGTCGGACCTCTCACGGAGTCTCACCCACACCTTGGCCCGAGGCCCCGAGCTGGCCTGTTGCGGTATATAAACATAGACTTCTCTCTCTCACTCTCTCACCCACACCCACCAACACCCATCCTTCTCGCCCATTCTCACTACACGCTTCACTTTTTTCTCTCAACTGGTCAGAATGGCTGCTTCTAATGTGTCAGAAAAACTACGAGCAATAATCACCGACGATCCGTACACCTGGGACGAAGCCTGGTGCGCACAATAATGGCACTCCATCTCCTGTAGCTCACGATGCGAAGGAAACAAAATCTCACGTCCTGGGACGCCGGAGACATCCAGCCGCCGCTTCGGGAGATTGTACAGTCTGGCGAAATCGCTTTCCCCAAAACCGGACGTGCCTTCGTTCCCGGGTGCGGATCTGTGAGTCCTATAGTATCGCTCGACAGTCTCAACCCAAATGTATCTTCCAGGGCTACGACGCGAAATTCATCTCATCAGAACTTGGGTGGGATACTTTGGCTATCGATATCTCTACGATAGCGGTTCAGAATGCCGCCAAGTAACAATCCTCTGTATGTCATGCAGTACCCTGACATTTCCCAGAAACATAGGACCGGGCAGCCTCGCTCGTGTCGAGGTTCACGATTTCTTCTCGTTCGCGGTGCCAGAAAGCGAGAAGTTCGATCTTATCTATGATTACACGTCCGTACCGTTCTTCTTCTGCATCGGAAACCTTTACAACAGAACCAGCTTCTTCGTTGCAATTCCCCCATCGCGGCGTCCGGAATGGGGCTCGCAGATGAACGCGCTCATCAAACGTGGCGGCTACCTCATCACCCTTGTGTTTCCTCTCGATACAGAGACGGACGTCGGGCCACCGTGGTTTGTTCGGCCGGAGCACTATCTGGCGCCGCTGGGTGGGGACTGGGAAAAAGTCGTGGACAGGGTCCCGGCGGTGTCCAGTTCCTCGCATGTTGGGAGGGAGCACTTGGTTGTGTGGAAGAAGCTCTAACTTGAAATGCCAACGGTAAGCCGAACTTGTAGTGTAAACAAACCCATGAAGAAATCGAACTTTGAACTGATCGGGGACAATCCTGACGCCTACATCCACTTCCTCGTGCCTGCTCCTCCAATTCGCCGGCACAATCAACTTTGCCTTTCGTGGAGAAACGTTCCGGACGGCGGCCAAAGTCGACGTCTTCAATGAGACTTGAACTCCGCCGCTCATAGCGCTATGTCGCCCCCCGGCGGCGGTGTCCCGCACCAGTCGCTGCATTAGTCTCTCTAACACAGACACTACAGAGAACAAGCTCGTTCCTCTATCGCTGCATCTCAAGCGATACCCGTCGTCCTCTACGACTAGATCGGGCGCGGCGCGTCCCTCTAGAGTTTTCTCGTGCCTAGATTGTACTAGAAAGTTTGGGTCTAGTATGTTATAACCCCATGAAGGAATTGAACTTGGGAACTCAGTCAGCAGGCAAAAACACCTGATCCGGGACCTACTGTCACCCTCATCGTTGCCCTACAGTGAACCAGTACCACACTCCCACTTCCGAGTCCCCATGCCTACTCCTTCCTCCACCGGCACAATCGACTTCGTCTTCCGTGGAGAAACGTTCCAGACAGCATTCAAAGTCTTTGGGGACTTGAAGTCCAAGGGCAGACCGCTTATAGCGCTCCATGGCGGACCCGGCATCATGCACCAGTACATCCTCCCCCTCGCGGAGCTCGCTGCATCTCAAGGGATGCCCGTCATCTTCTACGACCAGATCGGGTGTGGCGCCTCCTCCAAGGCCACCACCCACCCCGATCTCGAAAATAAACCGGCGGAGTTCTGGACGGCGGAGCTCTTTATGGCCGAGCTCGACACCGTGCTCGCCTACTTCAAGGTCGGCGGCGACTACGACTTGTACGGGCACTCGTGGGGCGGCATGCTCGCGGCGAACTACGTGATCAGCCGCAACCCCCAGGGCCTCCGGCGCCTCGTCCTCTCCGATGCCCCGGCGTCGATGGAGCTTTGGGCGGTCGGGACCAACGCGCTCTTGGCCGAGTTCCCCGCGGATTTCCGCGCGATGCTGAAGAAGCACGAGGACGCGGGCACGACGGACAGCGCGGAGTACCAGCAGGGAATCCAGGAGTTCAACGAGAAGCACCTGTGCACTGTGAAGCCGTGGCCCGCTGACCTGGTGAGCGCATTTGCGGACCTCGAGAAGGACGCGACAGTTTATTCCACAATGTATTGTGCTCCCCTTATTCACTATGCGTGCATATTCTGAGATCTCACTCTAGGATCGGTCCATCGGAGTTCAACATCACAGGGACGTTGAAGGAGTGGAACGTCGTAGACGACCTCGGGAGAATACACGTGCCGACCCTTCTTATCAATGGGCGCTACGATGATGCACAGGATGTGGCTGTCGTTCCGTTTTTCGAGAAAATCCCTCGGGTCAAGTGGGTGCAGTTTGCTGAGAGCAGCCATATGCCATTCTTTGAAGAAAAGGAGAGATATCTCAAGGTCTTAGGAGATTTTCTTTCTGGGGAAAACTGAATTCGTCCCGTCGCTGTATGAAGTACATAGAATGTCCGACTTGGCGACGAGTCGTGAGTCGTCTGAACAAACTAAATTTCGCACGGTTGAAACTAGGAACGATAAATCTCGAACAAAGCATTTGAGCTCTTGGGCTCGAGGCTTCCTGCTACAAAGGCATAAATTACAGTCGCAGAACGTACAAACTTATGTAGTCCTCTCGTATCATATTTTCCGGTTTCACCCAAGATGTTGGACGATCGTGGCTGTGCCGAGATCACATCAATGTTTGGTACGGCCATTTCCGACGCTCATGTCGAAAAGGTGCTATCCGCCTTGTATCCGCCTGCGGGCTAGCGCCCGACGCCAAAGACATCGTTGTGCTGCGCGAAGGACGCCGGGACATGGGCCACCAAGCGGTCTTTGCGATCGCGCACTCCTGGATACTTAATCCGCATTTTCGATCTCCTAAACGGACAGCGCCAGCCCGCTGAGTTCATCGCGCACATTCTCGCCGAACCAGAAAAGGCCGGCGCGGCATGCGAGTGCATCCGTTTCCACGGCGTGGTGCCAGATACTCCCTTCCACTACACCGCCACCGAATCCCTGGAGGGCGTTCCGCTCGCCGATGAGCTGTGCCGGGATCCCGCCGTCCAGGAACAAGTTGTGGCTTTGCAAAATTGCACCGCGCTATGTGGGACCTCGCCGTTCCAAGCGCGATAGGCAGGGTCGAGGACTGCATGGCGCCGCGCCTCGAACGTTTGCACAAAATGCTTGGTGCAGCATCCCCCGGCATCTCGTCCAGAGTGGGCCCGAAACTCGCCTCGCTCGACGATCTGCGGAGCTTGTGGATGGTCGTGTCGCACTGCGACCTTGGACCGGAGAATCTGATTGTGCGCATCGAGTCGTCCGTTTCCGTGGTTGCCATAGACTGGGAATTTTGCGCGTACGTACCCGAGTTCCACGTTGCGGTGCCGTTTGAGTCTGAGTTCGGGCGCGAAACATGGGGAGAAGGATTCTTGTGCGGGTACGGGCCGTACCCTCCGGAGGTTATCTAGACTGAGGCCCTGTGTATGATCGCAGAAGACTGGGAGAAGACCCCTGACTTCGAGGCACAGCTCCTCATCGCTCTGGGTGCCAGATGACATTCGTCTGGAGGATGCAATCATTCTATCCTTGTAGTTACTGATAAGTGTATCTTTCGGAATAGATATTCACATCGAAGGTCGCAGAAGCTCGTGGTTGTTTATTCATTCTTGAGCATCCACATGCACAAGGATGCAGCCTGATACAGCTTGAAGCCCGGCTATAGACTAAGATACAAGGCTGATTGCAGTCGCCACGGCCAACTCCAAGGGAGTGGCAACGCTTGCGTCCCGATGGCGTATGGCGAAGGAGGTCCCCTTCGAGATGGATACTATGGGCTCTGCGCGTATTGGGACCGCTTAGGGAGGATGTGTCCGTATTTGAGATGTGACTATCGGAAGTCATGATCAACGGGGACATGGAGGCAAGGCCCCCAGTACACCGGCATCAGCAGGAAGGAAACGCCCGCAAGGAGCGAGGAGCCGGGGCCGAGCCCGAAGTTCGTGAAGAACGCACCGCCGAACAGCCTGTATACAGTATACCGGATCAGCAGGTGCGGGGTGGGAAGAGAAACATATTGGAAAACACTCGCAGTGGAGGAGCGGCGAGGTCGTCTCGGCCAGCACCGACGCCTCGTGAGTCGTGGCCCCTGTACGCAGAGGTGATATGCACTAGGATCTGGAGGATGAGGAAGATGCCGGGAAGGTAGAGCGCGGCGCCGATGACACTCCCGTGGATGGACTCCTTTGAGCAGAACCCAGATATGAGGACACATGTTGGGACGAAAATGCTCGCCAGGGCAGCAGACTGTGTACTAGAGTGTGGTTAGATGATTCTATGTTGCACCGCGGAAGGACTCGCTGTGATAAAGCCGGTGACGATGAACACAAAGGATGGCAGGGAGCTGACACCTTGATTGGAGTGGTAGATGTCGTTGAATACGAACGGGAAAGCCTCAAACCAGAGGTGAAAGATGGCGTCTGAGATAGCCTAATTAGAAAGGCGAGGCAAAGGAGGGAACTGACGCACATATGAACCTGAAGCCCAGATAAATGTTGGCGATAGCCCAAGGCAGACTCAGCGGAAAGAACCAAGGGCCGGACGAGTGACACGTATGCCTATTCTCGAGCGCTCTCGGAACCCTCGTTACGCTCGATGGCTGTCCTCGGTTCGGAGTTGCCTGGGAGCTTCTGAGGCGTTAGGTGCAGCGAAGCAGGATGGTAGGCTCGTAGGTCTCGAAAGAAGCGCGACAGGAACACCACAGTGAACCAGGCGATCCAAAGCAACTCCATCAACGCCACGCCTGGGCAACCAACCCGCCGATTACGGGACCCGTAATGGGTCCAGCGACGGCGCCCAGCGCCCAAATCCCGAGGGCATACGGATGTTGATGTTTGGGGGAGATATCGGCCATGGACGCGCCCTGTGACGCCGTTAGATGCGAGAAGCTATTGATAACGGAGATAGTACATACACCAATTGCCAACGCGGGACTACCGAAGAAGCCCGTCAAGAAGCGTATGACGAGAACTGTGCTCATGTTGGTAGCAGTGACAAGCGGGATTTGAAAAATGACGAAGAGACGCAGGGTAATCATGTAGACTGGATTGCGGCCCAAGAGCAGGACCGGAAGCTCTTGGAGGGGTGCCAAGGACATTGGGCCAATTCCATAGCCTATTGCGCAGGTCAGAAAGCACGGAGAATTCTATCAGCAGTGGCACTGACCGAGAACATAAAGCGGCAACCCGTGAGTACCAATCGTCAACGAGACGTTAAATTCCGCCATCGATCCTGGAATGGACGATGTGTATATCACGGACCCGAGATAGATACTGAAGTGAGCAAGCTGATGTTGCACGCAACAAAAGCACGCTTGGAAGACGACTAGTTTATGCAGAACGATGAGCGTCGCACAAAGATCCACTGTGTAAATCTCACTGTGGATTCTCCGGGTCTGCGTCCCCGTCCCATCCCACGAGATACGGGTCTGGTGCAGCAGTATTGTCGTCAACCTGGTTCTGATTTGACCCAAGGTCTGTAACAAAGGTCGCCTCGCCTTGATGCCGGTGTCCGGCGGAGATGAAGGTTTTGGCCCATCTTTAGCGTACAGTGTCGGGGTATCGTTATCTTTCCTCTCGAATGGCGGTAGGAGGAAGGGTCTTTGCACGACATAGCCAGGTCGTTTCTCAAGATAAAGCACGAGGCGCCCATTTGATAGATATAATGGTCGGATCGTAAATTAGATCCTGGACCATTTTTCCGGGCGTAATGCGGGGAGGAACGCTCTAATGTGTTCGGCTTTACGAGTTTGCGGGTTTCTTGACTTCAAGCTTAAAGACTGAATCATCCTCCGCATATACACATGCTACGGTCAGTCATTCCAAGTCTCATGTCAGATACGATCGAAGTAGAAGGAATCCCTCTCACGAAAACGAGGAACGGCAAGGAGAGGAGCGGAGTCGGAAGACCGGAGGAGGAGTGTGATAGCTGGCCGTATTTTTTGTCGCACAAACTGAGAACCTCGGGGCGTACGTGGCCAACCGTTTCAGCGCTTTCCTGCACGACACCAGGCGACAGAGGAATTGATTGTGATCCGGGGTAATCCTGCTCCTAGCTCGCATCCATGTAATGCTCCCGCAAGGAGATTCGGCCCTGAGTGTGGGCGACTGAAGATCTCTTCAACTTGGAACGGCCTGAGCCAACGATTGACTGATAATCACGAGATATTGGTAGGTCTTTTGCACCTGAAGAGCTGGAAAGCTGAGCCCAGATATGACGGTTGCTTGGACTACGAAAGGTATACTTGGTTATGCTGCACCAAGTTCAGCGCGCTGGAGTTGTCTTGACTGCGCATCGACTTACCTTGATTTTATCATGAAGGCGCGCCAGTTGCCCGTTTGAAGATAGTCTTAGATAGTAAGGTAGGGCCATTGACCGGGCTTGGGGAAGTGGGCAGTGACTGACCGCGCGAGCTTAGCTCGCCCGACGAACAAGGCTGTGTCTGGCGCAGTCCGCAGCCACCGAATTTGGGCCAACACTCAAGGCGCAGGTGGGTCCGGACCCTCGCAGTGCACGCCCCCTGGAGTGATGTTTGAACTTTGTGCCGCCGTGACAAAGGTTGGCGTCGCTCAAGCGTTGGTGGTTGCTCGTGAACCTTGTTTTTTTGGCAAAGGCTGTTGAGGAGAACTACAAAGGATGTATTTGTTGCCTGGTCTGCAACCTTGTAAAGTAGAAAGTGGCGGTAAACGAGAGCGGGTGTCACAGGCAGGAAAGCAGTGCTGGATGTGCCAAACTTGTTGTTGAACGTTGAACGGCGAAGTGGCCGATTCCCATGAGATCGCGAGAATAAAGAAGGGACAATTCAAGGTCTGCTGTATACCCCTTCCTACCCCCTTTGGCTATTCCCTGCGATCTCCCCCAATTTTCTTGCCACAGCGCCCGCATTTGCTTCCGCTCGAACTGCATTGTCTGTTTCAGGATAGTTTTTGACGATCTCTTCTGTTCGTACGTGTGGACGCTGTCTCTTCCGCGCGAAATATCTCATTCGCGTCCAGAACATGAATTATCAGTATGCCATGGCTTCAAGGAGCTACCAATATCCTCAGGCGCCCCCTGGCTTCCCTCAGCTACCGTTTAATGGACCCCCGCCAAAACCGTCGCATATCCGCGTCAATCCACAGGATTGGCAGAACGGCAGCTGGGTGATGAACCCTGCGTTCAACTCGTCCCAGTGGTCTTTATCGAGTGTTCAGTCACATCAGGCGTGGGTCCCCAGCCAAGCCTGGCATCGTCAGCGCGCACAAGAATGGCAAGTCCAGCAACAACAAATGGCCGCTGCTGCCTCGTACAATCCATACAAGCGCGTCCCACGGCCCCCCAGCGCTGAGTATCTCGCGACAAAGCTGTCGGACAATCCGCTCGGTCTGTCAAACATGGTCCCTAGGTGCGTAGTCGTGCTTTCTGACGCGTCCCGGCATGGCCATGATTTCGATCCCATTTAGGGAGGAACTTTTCGGTCCGAGCAACGAAGAGGGCATCGCTGCGGCCACTCCATGGATTTGGAACCCTCGCGGTCTCGCCCCGGACGAAAGCCAGCAAGGTACCGCTAATAACTCTCGTAGGCAGGAGCCTCCACCTCCTGCATCTGCTCCGCCACATGGGCGCCATCCAGCCAATCCTCCTCCTCCCATGTACGGACAACCATCTCAAACTCGCGAGACGACAGACCCCACGCCACAGAGCCAGCATCGGCGCAACAGTGCTCCCCCCCGCCACTCTTCCGAGCCACCTGCAAATCCGCGGCCCCCGAGTGATGTTTCCTCCAACCTGGATAGACTGATGGACCGACCCCGACAGTACCAGCGCGAGGAAACCTTCACCTCGCCACGCGACCTGCAACCGACATTCTCGCCCAACATTGTCCGCACGCCACAACACTACAGGGGGCGCAGCTCGAGCGCCGGACCGTCTCAGCCAATATATGCGCCTCCATCTCGTGGGTCGATAGACTCCCAGCTCGCAAGTCATATGGAGGGGCTCAGCACACAGTCAGGCTCGAGTTCGAATCCTTTGGAACGTCAGTCCTCTCTACCGGCACAGCTCGGGGCTCAGTCCTCTTCCTCGTCCATGACCGGTGCGGCCTTCGTCGATGAACCCTCGAGCATGCTGAGTCCCCTCGTTGGCCTAGTACCGGGCAACCACAAGCCTAGTAGCCGCGCGCTGGGCCGCCACTCCTCCGTCCCTGTTGTGGGTCCCTCGTCGTCCTTGAGCGCGATCCCCGAGGGCTCGGGGCCCAGCGATTCACTGCGCACTTCCCCGCACCGTCAGTCGCGGCAGTCGCGGCACACCTCACCTCCGTCGGTTGGCCAGCCCCCTCAGCATGGTCCTGGACCCACAATGACCGTAACGCCCCCGCGCGCCAACCCCCTCCCCGAGCCCCCGCAGGAGTATGGGCGCAATCCCGGTATAACGCTGCCCGTGCAACGCACGCCGCCCGCGAATTACCGCGCTGCCGTAAGGAAGGGCCTGTGGAATCGCCGTGGCGACCACCTCACGATGGACGGGTTTGTCGTCTACGCGCCTGTTGACCGCGCCTACCCGGAAGAGCTCCGTAATTACCCCGCAGAGACAGTGGGGTACCGTGACCACCTTGGCTCAGAGATTGGCTACCTCGCGTCGCGGCCGGAGCTGCCCGAATCGCTACCGCGATTCGGCCAGCCCCCCCGCCAGCCGTATGAGAAGGTGTGCTTTTCGTTTTTCATCATGGCTCGTTCTTATGCGTCCGTAGTTTGTTGTGTACGAGTATATGCAATAACGTTGTGCGCTTCTCTTTTTGCCTGTGTATTTCTTCCAATGTCGTCCATATGTTAACGCGCAATGTCCACTAAGTATATTCATCACTGTTTGTATAACAATTCAGTCGGAATCGGAACTATACGAGTACAACAAGTGTTACAGATAAATGAGGTACAATAACAACGCGCGACAAAGATCAGTATTAGAATCTTGCACTTAATATGCATTTAACCACCTACAATAAAACTACTCCTCCCCGACACCGATGCCGCCATGCTCTGTACGCATGTGGGCATATATTCCCTCGCCCTTGGGGAAGGTCTGCAGACACACCCAGCAAATGTGCGTCTGGCACTGGACGCACGTAACGTGGTGGCAGCCCTCGTCCCGCTCGATCGCGATCGCGCATCCAGGGCAGTTTTTCACGTCATGGCTGGCAACCCATTCCTTGAACAGCCGGTCGCCCCCATCCTGCTCCGCGCACGCAAACCCGTCATGTGCTTCCGCGTGGCAATGCGGGCAGATACGCAGCAGACATGCTGGGCATTGTACGACAGTGCCCTTCGGCCCTGTCCGATATATCTGGAGACAGTCTGGCGAGGGGCAGTAGTGGAACTCCTTTGCGTGTGCTTGTACGTACGAGGAAACCGACGATTCGACGACGGAGTTGAACTCGTTTGGCTGGAGCACGTCGCGCGCGGTCTTCAAAGAGATGCGTTCCGAGCATTTCGCCTCATCGCCCAGACATGTAAGCGGGAATCGACGGGTCTCGATCGCGGCGAGGAGATACTGACAGAAGCAAGCGCGGCACCATGTGTGGCCGCAGCGGATTCTGATGGGGGACACCACTTCATTGAAGCAAACAGGGCATTCTACGACGTTTCGCGGATACTTTCGCTGCGCAAGCGGCGACTGTTGAGCTTGATGGACGGCCTCCACTCCCGCGTCATACAGTGCATCGTCTCCTCGTAGCGTAACCGCCCGCTCCCAAAAGTCGACTTGGACGTTCTCAGCGCCAAATTTCAGAGACAACGGCTCGAGCTGCGTCGCGATGAAAGCGCCGACTACTCGGCCCGGGACACGGATGACACGCACGCGTTGCGTCTTCAACTCTGCCATTTTCTGGAGGAGCGTGGTTCTCAGCGAGGCGCGTTTGTGGGGTGGACCGAAGAGCTTCAGGAGCCGTCGCACTGCATCGACTTCAATTCGAACGTCACGGTCTTTGCCAGTGAGATTATGCAGAAAGGCGGCGCTATCCGATCGAGCGAAAAACTGGTCCCAGACGGCGACCCCATCTTGCCGGAGGATCTCGCCGCGCGATATCTTCTCGAATTCCGCCTTGAGCCAGCCGAGCGGCTTTATCCCATCCGCCGATAGCCTGACAAGGACATTTGCAGGGAGCAATCGGACAGCGACAGCCATTCCATAGCCGTGGTGGAAGGCCGCCTCGCGCAGGCCGTCGATGAGCGAAACGTCTTTCTGATATGTTTCCAATGAAATGGAAAAGGACAGCGTTTGGACATGGTGCGCAACGACTCGCGTTTTGCCGGTGAAGACAGGCTTGCGCCCGTGCAGCGTTGCAGCAGCGGCCCGGGCAGCCGACGAAGATGAGAACACTGCCCAGCCTCGAACAAGGCCATGGGAGTATGGTGGAGGAAGAACGTCCAGCTCTAACATATTGCCAACGCTGCTGAGGATGCGCTTTATACCATCGACAGCAGGCGTGAGCGCAAGATAATTGGGCCGCTCCCACATTACATCTTCCGGACGACCGAAGCGCTCCATGTACTTCTCGTCCGCGTCTGGCGGCAGGTTCGCGAATCTGACCGTTATGGTACCGATGGACGGCAGCCCGACGTGGATGGAGGCAGAGACGTGGTAGTCGCCGAGGAGGACTTTGGCTGCCACGAGCGCCTCATCTGCTCTTTCGGGGCTCGGATATCCTCCATATGCCACTTTCTGCGGCGCCTCCCACAGTACGCGGACGGTGGAGTCCTGAATGGAGACCATCCCGCCGCTACGTGAATTAACGGGCAGGCGGGCAGAGATGCGGGTCTTGAACACGGTGGAGCCATCGAGCGCGGCGCTGGCCTGCAGGGCCGCTGCGTGGCTGGAGAAACGAGCCTTGACCGTCATGACATCCTTCGAGGGGGCCCCCGGAAGTCTGAGGTCAACGACCGAACCAAAAGGAGCGAGATGGGCAATGACTGCGTTAGCTTTCATACGCGCGGGGATGTTGCTCAGGACGATCCAGGGCGTCTCGACGCTGGTGGTCAGCTCCTGTATCTCGAATCCTGGGCCGATTTTGACTTTGGTGTGGTCGTGCACTGTGACCGTGAAAGACAGCTCTGGTGGTGGGGGCGCAGGTGGAGGAGGGTCGCAAGGGCGGGGCGGTGGATTCTGGACTGGTGTTACATCTTATACGATCAGGCTTGAAAGAAACGCACTGGAGGGTCGTAGTCCACATCGCCGTGGACATATCTGCAGCGGGGCCCGTGCCTACAGCGGTCTTGCAACCACATGCGACATAATTCTCGCGATGGCGGCAGCAGGTACGTCTTCCTGGATTGCGGGTGATCTGAACTAGTAGAGGTTTGCGAATAGACTTTGCCTATGCTCGTCGGGTGCACTGGGACTGTGGAAAGCGGTGGAGGTTCGCGGAGGCGGGGCGGTAGATTCTAGAGTCGTGTTATGAGGTTGAAAATCAACTGATGGAAAGTAAAACGCACTGGAGGGTTGTGAGCCCGGTGAGCGAATCTGCAGCTGGAACCATAGTAACAGCTATTATACCGCGACCAGTTGCGGCATACTTCTCGCGTGGGCGGCGGCGGGGACGTCATCGTCGTGCTCATATGAGATGAACGCACAGAAGATTGCGAGGAAGCTGTCTCTGTAGCGGATTTTGCCTGGCACAGATGAAGGTCAAGTACTTCGCCGGAGAAGAAGCACTCACGGAAGAGCTCTCAGTGTCGTCGGAAGACATACTAGAGTCGCCCCACGAGTTTGCGCCTGATTTCCATCCGAAGAAACTGGTGTTTTCGTCCCAGGACAAGTCGTCGTACTTGTAGTCGTGGGTACCACCGCTCTGACTCGGCTTTTCCGCAGGATGCATGCTCCGCCGGAGCCGAACTACCGGCGCAATGGAGTCATCCGGCAAGTCGATGAAGCATGAAGATTGGGCGCTGATGCCGTTCGAAGGCGTTTGCATCTGTGAACAATGCGCTTATTCAATCGCGGGGTTGTTAGGCCGGAGGGCAAAGCTCTTACCTGACCACGTTCTTCTGGAAACTGGGGGCTGGGCAGTTTCACGATGTACTCGTTCGTCGCCGACACAGTGTACAGCGGGGAACGCGAATCCAGCGGATTCTACCGTCGGTCGTTAAACCCGAGAGGGGACACGCTCTACTGGTAAACCAACCTTGGAGTCCAGGGGCTGGATGCTAATATTCAGTACAAGGGCACATTGATAGGAGACAGAACCCACTTGGTCGTCCGGACTCAAAACATGGATGCGGTGGCATTTTGTACCCCAAAAGCATTGATTGCGCTGGAAGTTGTGGCAGACTTCGTTGACTGTTGCCCGACTAGGAAAGCGCTAGGCGCGGTCAGACTGCGCCGAGGGAAGTAGGAAAGCACTTCGTACAATTCCGTCAGGAACCTTCGAATCGGGCGTGTCGGTGGGTTTTACGGAACGCGTCGTCTGAGAGCACAGTAAGCAACTGAGGTGTGATACATTCCGATGATTCGGGGCAAACAGGTGGAAATGTGCTGACTCTCGACGATAGCACGTACCTGGAGTCTGCTCCCGACATTTTCGTCGGCAACGTCACTCTTGGCTACGGGGAGATTCATGGGTTGGGGAGTCTTCGGGGTCGACAAGGATCTCTGTGCTCCGGGTGAGTATGCATAGAGCAGTAGGTGCCCCCGGGGGCATACAAGATGAGGATGGCGCGCCGGTTTGGAGGTCATCCCGTTGTCGGCGGACAGGGCATCCGTAGGTGTTGCTCTCAGCGCAGTCTCTGAACGTGGACCTTATTGAAGGCTTGAAGTAGTCGAGGTAAGTAGAACCCAAACTCAGAGTTAAGCTCGGCAGGTGGTGGCGTGTGTCGGCGATTGTGTGGAGAAAAGCAGACTCAGTGCCAATCTTATCTAAATTCCGCTAAAATAAATTTTCACAAGATGGTTTTAACGTTCGCCGCATTCACAAAAATTCTTGCTACAAACTACTACTACAAGGTCTGGATCTATCAGGAACATTCTCTCTTTAGAAATACAGGGCATGCGAGCGCTCAAAGCCGGCTGCACAATCGGTCGGGGATGCGAGATTTGCGACGTAACATTAGTTCGGGGGTTCGCGGAGTCGGGAGTGGCGCATGGGCCGCTTCTAGGGATTGATTACTGCGAGCTATTTAGCATAATCGACGGCCGAGTAAAAATCCTCACTTCGTTAGATACTTGCGGGAGGAAAGGAAGAGCAGCGCGAGGCTCTGCAGATGGTCGGTCAAGCGCGACACATGGGCGATCAAACACACCATTAAGCCGGAACAGGTCGAGTGGAGGAGGTAGAATACGAGACTTGCGAGCGCGGAAGCGAGAGGGAAAAGCGGCAGGTGGTGCAGATACGTGATCGTGGATGGGTCGACTAGCGATAGTGAGCTCCAACGCAACGAGAAGTGGACAAAAATTACGGCGCAGGACGGCTTCGAAAAGCCAGATGAGCCCCGGGACACTTCTGCGAGGTGAAAGGCTCTGGGAGAGCGATGCGTTGAGTTTCTCAAAAGATTCGTGCGTCGTGGTGTTCAGCTGGGTGAGGGTTTCAGCTAGACTGGAGGCGGCCAGGGAGGCGGCGATCTGAGCATCCTGAACGAGGTTGGAGGAGGATTCCAGGGTGGCAGCGGTACTGAAAACGTCCTCTGAGAGCTGCGAAATTTTCTGTGGAGCTTGGTCAGTGAGATGAGAGCGAAAACACGAGAGGAAGAAACCTGGTGCATAACATTAAATTGAAGCGTTAAATTCATCCACAGGTCCTGCGCCGAATTCTGAACTGCTTTGAGCAAAGAGTATCGATTGACCGCATAGAACGCACAGCGAGATTAAAAGCTTGCAGACTCTGCATTTGCAACGGGGACAATGCATTATTCAAATTATCCACGAGGGATGTTTCCAGAATGCCATTCAAAGAGTGTGCGTGCTTCGTTGCGCTTTGAGATCACGAAATAGTGGAATTGAGGTACCCACACGCTGTGAGATCAGTTCGAATTCGAAGCCCATGCGATCAATTATTCGGGTGTTTTCAACTTCAACGTTCTGCGTTAGTGCAGCCATAAATACGTCGATGATCTGAGATATGTCAATTTAGCTGGCAGGCAGAAAATATGATTTCAACCATCTTCAGTGAGTTTTCAAGCCGCGGGGCCGCTGCGCCAATCACGACATCTATCGTGTTGGACATAGTTTTCAAACGCATTGCAGCGGCTTCTAGGTCGTGTAGATGCATATCCCAATGCTTCTTTCCCGCGGTTTCGCGTGCCAAAAGCAACTGAATCAGCTTCATGGTCTCTTGCGTCGAGTTCTTATAAATATCCTTCGCAGTATCTAAAAAGGATGGAAGGGTCGTCAAAGGAAATAATGGATGACTGACCTATGTCGTTCCAGCGGCGAAAAGCAAAGCAAAGTTGAGCTACAAAGATTGTCAATGACATGAGATGGATCCAGCTAGTTTACTTGCGGACTTCGCGCAGGTAACCAGAGTAGCTCGACCAGAACTGCGCGCTTCTCGACAGGGCACTAGATATATGTCAGAAGACAATCTGAGTATTTGCGGGTAGATGCACTCTACACATTCTCCTTGGATCCGGGAACGTGACGCAACGGAGCCCACGGTGAAAGAGGCACATTCAAGAGGAATAGAATGATGAGTAGCCGTAGCAAGCTCGCAGAGAGTCATCGAGATAGCCGCTACACTCATTAGTTTCTTGCCATCAGAAGCAAAATCAGCTACCTTGAACTCGCTCATCCTCGTTCATCTCAAGTTCGCCGCATCGTACGTGGATGCTTCCGGCCACACGACGAAAACAGTCTGGTCGACGAGAGTAATCTTCTAATGCGGCTACCGTGGCGCGCGTCAAAGCTTTATCTATCTAGGCTGATCTGGTCGCACCGTGATTGGCAAGCAGACCGACTAGCTCATCTTCGGCGCTAGCTGGACAGCACCGGTGAGTGACGGCGTCGGAGGAGTGAGAGAAAGTATACTTGGATATCTGGCAGTGCCACTTTTAGCAACTGAGATCTGTCTCGGCCAGGAGAACGCCGCGCAAAAGAGTGATAAACGGATAACGGAAAGGACGCGGGTCGCCATAGTTGGTTGCGCTCAGCCAGCCCTCGGCTAGATCATCGAGATCGTCGTTGAAGAGAGAGACGCTGACGGCGGGGAATGCCTGAAGGGGAGTGAGTCCGGGTCCCGGGAGTAACTTCCGACCGTCGATCCGGTCTTTACCACAACCATGCTCGTTGTCCACCATCTCGACAACTCACGTTCGCAGCGCATTCTGTGGCTGCTTGTGAGCATCACCCTCCCCAGAGACCGGTCGAGATCAATCTTTTTCCAGGAGGAACTCCGCGTGCCATATGAGGTCAAACTGTATCAGAGGAATTCCGTTGGAGTCAGTAGCGCCTCTATCAAGCATCTATGCCAATGACGACCGACCTATGTAGCTCGCCCCCAAAACGTTGGCTCAGGTTACGCCCCTCGGAAAGGCACCCGTGATAACTGACGGAGACGTCACTTTGGCTGAGAGTACGGCAATTATCGGTGATTGTGTTACAATGATCACTCTACAATTCATTGAACACAGAAGGAAGAGTATCTCATCCAAAAATACGGAGCGAATGGAGAGCTCAACGCACCCTCGTCCGGACCCGGATATACGAGCAATCTATACTGTCAGTGCAGGAGACGCTCTACAAATGAATCACCGCAACTCCAAGTATAGTCACGCATTTTGCGGAAGCCTCTTTGATGCCGCTGCTAATCCAGCGCCTGATATTCACAACTTACCCCCGGTTCATGCCAGAGGCAGTTCGTTCGACCGCTACTTCCCTCTTCGAACAGGTTCAAAAACAGCGCATAGACCCAGAAATTCAGAAATACGCCGCCTTCGTAACTTGGAGCTGCTTTCAATATCATCAGAGGTTCATGTGTCCGTCCAGGTGGAGCAGCATCTCGGGCAGGTGGAATGGTTTGCCGGCGGTCCTGGCCCTACCGCCGCCGATTTTGCCATGTCGTTTCCGTTGGAAGGACTCGCGCTTTTGAAAATGGCTGGCCCCAAATGCCTCGCATACGTCGCCAAGATACAAGCGCGGTGAGTCGCCTATGTAGATCCAATATCTTCTGTCTCTCATCGCCGTATATATAGTCCAGCATATCTTAGGGTGCGTCAAGATTCCCGTGTCTAGCTTCTAATCCAAGATGGGCCTATTCAGGCTCTGGAGAATGGCAAAAGTCGCTATGCATACAAATTGTAGCTCGTGAACTGAATCCAAAAGCGGTGATTATTTTCAAGCGATAAATCGCCAAGTAAGGATGTGTATCCGTTACAGTAGAGTAGGGTTAATGCTGTAGAGTAGTTACAATGCGGGGTAGACTATGTAGATGTAGGTAGGTACAACAGATGATAAGACAGTAGTATGGTACACACAATTACAGAGCGAGAGAGACGTGTGCGAAATTATAATGTTAATGTTAGTCCGTGTAGTGTGGTCCATTGTGTCCGTAGCGGGTACCGAGGTCTATCGTGAATCACCGGCGGCTTTGTCGCGGGTTGGGGGCGCCGGCCTGGAGCTGCTGCTCCCAGAAGGCGGGGCCCTCGCCGGGGAGCCAGTCGCCTGTGCGCGGGTCGCGCTCGAAGTCGCCGTCCTTGTAGCCGTATCGCGCCTCCAACAGCTTCAAGAGCGGGTTTCGGAGCGCGGGGTCCATGCGCACCGAGTCCCCCGGGAGGTAACTCCCGACATGGTGTCGCGCGAGGCTTTCCTCGAAAAGCGCCTCCTCGTACGTGCAGCCGCAGTTAAGGTACCCGTCGGGTGCCATGCGCGGCGGGTACACGCGCCGCTCGCGCCGGGAGTCGTGCCATGCACAGAGTGCGTTTCCCGCACGGTTTAGGGCGCAGAACTGGCGGATGCGGGCCTCGGTGCGGGCCTTCCATGATGCCTGGAAGCCGGCGGACATGGGAGGGCTAGAGATGAGCGATGGAAGGCTCCCTGCAGGGTACGTGCGGCGGGCAGAGCTGGACTCCAGAGCCTTTGCCTGCCGCTCGGTCTGCTGCTCGAGGTCGCGCACGCGTTTGTGGAGGCGGCGGATCTCGAGCTCGGCGTCCTGGGAGTTGATCGAGGCGCTCCGCGGCGCGGACGGGTACGATGCAGAGGGTTGGCGGAAAGTGTCGTTCTCAAAGCTGTTCATAAACGGCGAAGGAGGGGACAGCGACTCGGGCGAGCTTCGGTACGAGTAAGCGGCGGATGCCTGGGGGTCGAAAAAGGATGCGCCCGCTATGTTTCCGTGCACGCCAGAGTACGGTGATTGCGCGGGCATCTGCCATCCGACTCCCGACATATTGAACTGCGGAGGCGACACAGAGTGGCGCGCGGACACGTGCGCGTCCCCCATCGCGCCTGTCAAACTTGATGTGCAGCTGGAGCCGGAGGATGATAGTCTATCGTCAGAGCCGTCTGATGGACCCCGTGCGTTCTCGAACATCTGGGGCGCGCGGTTAGCTTGGGTGGAACAAAGGACGCGTTAAGAGCAAGACTCACGGGCATCGATCCATATTGCGCGTTGTATAAGAGGTGCTGATTCCCCTCCGACCCGCGCCGGTTTTCAGTGGCGGCTCTAGAGTTGCCGCTGCGCGAAGATGAAGAGCCCCAAAGTGCAGGAGTAGTCGCCATTTCTAATTGGTCTATGCGTGAACGAGAGTCGCGTGTAAGCGGTGGGTAGGGTCGGGGGCGCCGTGGGCTATTGATGAGTGAGGTAGACCGTCTGCGGCTTGGTAGGGAGCCGCCCGTAAGAGGGAGAGCAGGAGAGGAGGGGGGGGAGAACAAGGAGAAGGGTTCCGGAACGGCTTCAACTTTAATACCAGTCGAGCCACTGTACTGCGACCAAGGCTGGAACGAGTGATCTTGAGAATTCTGCATACTGCCAGTTAAGCGGTGCAGATCTCAGAGGACGGTAAGGTGCTTTGTGATCAAAGCGACAAGAGAGCACTGGCTTTAAAAGATGTTAGCTCGATGCTACCTGGGCGATGGATGGGTCGCTAAGGTTCGGGGTTGGTGACGGGGCAAGTGCCCACAACGGGCTGTACAACGATGATCACTTCGTCCCCGACGACAGGGAAACCGCAGGAAACCGCGCCGGCGAAAGACGCGTCGATCATAGATCCTCCCCAGCGATGCGCCAAAATTAAAGGAGATGATTTTCCAGAGACCGCTCTGATCTGGCGGCTGCACGGAAGTATTCCACATTTGGGTATTCCGGTTGTGTATGTTTGGCAATGGTTATCAGCCTATACGCGCGAGGCGTTTGTCAACACCACTTACTAAGTACTAAGGAACACGATACTAGCGAGCCGGGTTGACTTGTTGAGCGAGGCGTTTGTCAAGGGAGTAAAATCAGCCAGTGGAGCTCGCGAAATTCATACGATTCCCTTCAATACTTTATCGCGTCCCGCGGCCAACTGGTGTCTGTCCATCGGGCATGGCAACCTCGACGGCGTCCAACAATTGTCCAACAATCGTTCAGTGCCCTCTCTGCGAACAATTCGAAGGTGATATTTTTTGGCGCGCCTGCCTGCAGGGCCCACAGCTGATTATCACAATGATTTCGTATCATCGATGTTGATGCAGTGGTAATAATCCTCATCAGCCAACTCTGGACGCGGGAAATTTCAGCGATCGCGTTGCTGAGCGGCGGGATCCCCTCACTTTTCATGGGAGAATCATCTTCCCGACTGACCGTGGGCACTGGGCATACATAGCATCCGCCCGGACCGGCTTTTCACTACGTTCTAGCGTTTGAAGTCTGCTCTGGTTGAATCGGGAGAGCCTGATCGCCGAAACAGGCCCAGACAGTACTCTCAGCCATCCTCTGTAGCGGGTTATTTTACCGACACTGGCTGGCTTGTAATGATCTATTGAATATGCGAAAGTATCGCTGGCTCTTGATTTTTCAGCTCTGATTTCTTCCTGGATCGAAGCTTGGGCCGTCCGGCCAGCAAGAAAAATCAAGGACACGTTTCACCGCCGTGATGATCGGGCTGGGGTACGGCAAGCGATGCTGATGCGTTTAAGTTTGAAATTGTTAGGCACGTCCTAGCATCACGCTCGCTGGAAACTTTTGAACCTCCATTTTTGAAAAATCGAAGGGGAAAGCACTTACTACACTTTTGGCTTGGCCTGGACGCGTATCGTGGTTCACAATGTTACATGGTCGCCGTCCACCAGAAACCGACATTGGTGCAAAGTTTCGGAGATGGTTGTACGAAGTCTGAAAAGTGGAAGCGCGGGTGCGGATTGCAGTTTTAGTTATTTGTGACCAGCGAACACATCTTGTGGGCCAGATGGCAGAGGGCAACGATTTGTCGAACAAGTAGGAACACAGCGTCGTCGCATGCGAAGCGGATAGTAGTTTGCAGTTGATTTGGATGAACTAGAGTCGTCATTGTAACAGGGCCCGGGTCATAGAACACCGGTATTCCGTACGGTACTGATCGGGACCGCGCTACTCTTCTTCGTTACCGGTGTCAATTTTGACCACGTCCCGCCATGCCTTGCCTTGTGGGATCATCTGTCTGGGATGAATGGGTACAGCCGCCAACCGTCGCGCGACGCGCAACTCACCCCAGAGCCTTGGGCATCTCGACGGATCCCGTCGCAAGGTCTATTTCCACGACGCGTGTTACTTCTACCGCAGGCTGGTCTGGGCACCTGCGAGCGCCGTGCAAACAGGTAGGTTGAGACGGTCCAAAAACTCACATGCGGAAGAGACGGGGGATGGGGATGCAATGGACGACGGGATGGCCGAAGCGATTCTTCTTAGGCACGCAACTGTGTTGGGTGATTTCAGCTATCCGACACTTGCTGTCGACATTGTCCGCCACCGATTCCCGAGCCATCCGTACGACGGTTCGTGGATGAGAGTGACTCGAATCAAACTCCGCCGGCCCAAGTCGGCCCGGAACTCCACACACAACCAACCGTGACGCGCAACCTGCAAATGCGATCCTTGATTCCTTCGCAGTCCTTCGCCAGTGAACTCAACCTCATCTTAGAATCTTAGATACCGGAACCATCAAAAAAATCAACACAGAAGAGACATGGTTTCCCGTAACCGAGATCTCAGTAAGTAAGTATGGTGGAAGAAGTGATACACGGTCTGCGTGGACCGCGCCGCTCGTTGATATTGCAGTTCAAGGCGGTGCTATTGAGAGCTTTTGAAGTATGAAATCTCGCGATTTTCTATTAACGCGAGTGACGGTCCAGGGTAGGGTCGGGGACAAAGGCAATTAACTTCCCAAAACGACATTCAACTTGAACGAGACCGTGCCGTGTAATTATGCAATAAGCATGCCTAACCTTTAAAAGCACAGAACTGAAAGAGAGAGAAATAATCGGTTGACGGCGTAAGTCTAAGCTCAGGTACGAGCGAGGGGGTTTGTCAAGAGAGACTAGCGTGTAGCTAATAAGATGCCACCAGGCCCGGGACAGTATATGTACTAGTCACTAGCCTGTAACTACGCAATAAATATTTGCGGGTCTGCGTAGGTACATATCATCCGACTGTGGGGTTCGGTAGGGGTTCGGTTGTGTCCGTCGGAGGAGGTCGGAGGACCCATGTTGCGTATTATAGGATCCTCCGACGGACCGGGTATTCCGAGCTAAGGTTTTGTAAAGCAAGTATTCCGAGTTTTTCGGGCATGATTGCTCGGGCGCATGTCCAAGATGGCCCTCAGCCTCGGGCAAGCCTCGGGGTTGATCAAAGTAAGGCCTCTCCAACGATATCCTATGTTTATGGAAAGTCAACCACTCTGAAAATCAAATTAGATTCAAGTCACTAGGAGTCCCTCATGCTTGAGCTTGAGCGCTTGAGCAGCCAGGGTCTCGGAGGATTGCCTGCTAGAGTACTGTACAGTTGCGGACAATCAAAGCCCGCTTATCTTGTAGCACGTGAACGGTCCTTTTTTAGTTAAATCTGACCCCGGATTCAGATCCGGACAGCAAAAAGGAGCCTAAAAACATACCTCCGAAGTTTTTCCCACGAGCCCTTGTTTTTCTCAATATTTTGGGCTGGTTGAACAAAATTGTGTGTACCCCTTTTGGCCTCGGGGAGCTCAATCGGGTGCAGATTTGAGTCAGAGGCCAATCACTGTCATTGCAAACACAAATGTACCTTTGCAAGTAAGAATTCTGATAAAACCGCATGTTTCTGCCGTGATTCTGACCCAAAAAGTGTTCCGATCAATGATTTTTTTCTGACAGAATGGCCCGATAGGAGTTTCCGATTTTATCAGGATCATGTACAGCTCATCAAAAGGAGTCGATTGGCGATTTTTACGTTATTTTAGCGATTATTTGTGACATTTCTCAATATTTTGGGGTCAGTTTTGGGAAAATGGTCAAAATCAGCCATTCTGCTCGTGTCAATCTCTTCATTTGCATGCTAAATCATGTAGAAACTGTTTCGTATCTCCCCTAACGGCATCCCTCGGCCACCATATCCAACTTTCCCACGCTTCCAAAATAGGTGGGCTTTGATTGTCCGCGACTGTACCATTTCGACCGGAAGTTCAGTCACGGGTCACAGCGGCCGCTGAACTGAACACTTTTTTTAGTGGTCACAGGTCACCAGAGGGGCTGAACACTTGGCCGTTTGAACAATATAAATGGGCAAAAACCCGAATTTTTTCTCAATCGCTGGGCTCCATAATCTTGCAGGTCGTGTAGGCTCCTGTCCGATATCTTGCTGATTATTGAAGTTTTGAGCACAAACTCATCCCAAATCCGACATTTTTGGCCCAAAACGGTCGGATTTTATGTGTTCAACCATGCTGAACACTTGAACTTTTGAACACTGGAAATAGGTGTCACACGTCCCGCCGCCAGTTTAACACTTGGCAAATGAACACTTATGGTCACTGGTCACAGCCGGTGAACACTTGGTCGAAATGGTACAGTATCTCAACCAAATCTCAAGACAACTAGAAGTTTGAATCGGTGCACGCCTATATCGGGCAATGATGATCTTTAGATATACCCGATATAGCAGCGGCACGTTACTCATACCAGTGGTTCCCTGTTCATTTTCCGGGGAAGGAGAACTTGTAAATCTCCGAAGTGGCATGCTTGAGACTACTTAAATAATGTTCAACGTTCAGCATCATCCGGCAAAGAGTCCGGCGTTCGAGGTGGATGCAGGGGTTGAAGCTGGTTGAAGCCGGTTTTTCAAACTCCGTCGGCAGGCAACATGAGGCCATAAAGTTTGATCAGACCATCGATCGCTACCCTCTTTCTCTTTCCCTCCACTTCCACCCTTCCCTCCCCACAAAATGGTTTTCAAGGTCGCCGGTGCGTGTAGTGTCGTTGTACAAAACCGGCTTTGACTGGTACCCAGATGTTTCCCTCGCTGCGTTCGGTCGCAAGGAGATCGAAATCGCTGAGGTCTTTTGTCATGTTTTTCCTTCATCTTCCCAGTGTTGACGATGCCTTAGAATGAGATGCCCGGTCTCATTTACTTGAGGAAGAAGGTTCGCCCTTTCGTCATGAGCTGCACTTGATCGTTAGTTAACGCCGGTTCCAGCACGGCGCTGCTCAACCTTTGAAGGGCGCCCGCATCGCCGGATGCCTGCACATGTTTGCACATTTTTCATCCCTTCATTCTTGCGCCGACTGACTCTGCGTCCAGGACCATCCAGACTGCCGTCCTCATCGAGACTTTGACCCACCTCGGCGCTGAAGTCACTTGGTCGTCCTGCGTATGTTCTTGTCTGGCCAGCTGCTGGACCCATGTCTAACTCCGCTTTCAGAACATCTTCTCCACCCAGGACCACGCGGCCGCCGCGTATGTCCTGTCGCAGACGAACATGCTCCTCGGAATTAATTATTAGTTTAGCATTGCCGCGACAGGTGTCCCCGTTTTCGCATGGAAGGGCGAGACCGAGGAGGAGTACCAATGGTGCATTGAGCAGACGATCAGCGGCTTCGCTGGTGGCAAGCCCCTGAACATGATTCTTGACGACGGAGGTGATCTCACCAACCTCGTCCACGAGAAGTACCCCCAGTTCCTCTCCGGTACGCTTTCAGTATGCTTCGCGCATCTAGCTTGATCCCTAATCTCACATCCCAGGCATCAACGGTGTCTCGGAAGAGACCACTACCGGTGTCCACCACTTGTACAAAGCGTTCCGTGACGGCAAGCTCAAGATCCCCGCCATCAACGTGAACGACTCGGTCACCAAATCCAAGTTCGACAACTACTACGGCTGCCGCGAATCGCTCGTTGACGGTATCAAGCGTGCCACTGATGTCATGCTTGCCGGGAAGGTCGCTGTCGTTGCTGGCTTCGGAGACGTTGGCAAAGGGGTGCGTTTCGACCTTCTAATGTCTGATTTCTTGCTAATGCGCATGCAGTGCGCCGAATCTCTACGCTCGTACGGCGCCCGTGTCATCGTCACGGAAATCGACCCTATCAACGCCCTCCAGGCCGCGATGGCCGGCTACGAGGTTACTACCATGGACGAGGCTGCCCCCCGCGCCAACGTCTTTGTCACCACCACAGGTAATCGCGACATCATTACCGGCAAGCACTTCAGCGTAATGCTTGAGGATGCCATCGTCTGCAAGTAAGCCGCCGACGCTCTCCGCTCGGCGTCCCATGCTCACATCATCCAAGCATCGGTCACTTCGATGTCGAAATCGACGTTGCATGGCTCAAGGCTAACTCTAAGTCGGTCTCGAACGTCAAGCCCCAGGTCGATCGCTATACCATGCCCAATGGGCGTCACATCCTCCTGCTCGCCGAGGGCCGTCTCGTCAACTTGGGGTACGTTTCTTCTCATCCTCGAACATAGCCGCAAAACTCACGCGAATCACAGCTGTGCAACGGGCCACCCGTCGTTCGTTATGTCGTGCTCCTTTGCCAACCAGGTGCTCGCGCAGATTGCGCTCTGGACCACCCCCGAGAAGTTCCCCCTCGGCGTGCACATGTTGCCCAAGGAGCTCGACGAGGAGGTCGCGCGTGCCCACCTGGCTCAGCTCAACGTCAAGCTCACTGTCCTGAGCGACACCCAGTCGAGCTACCTCGACATCCCCGTCAACGGGCCCTACAAGGCCAACCACTACCGGTACGCGCACCCACCGTTTACCTCCTACCTACGAATACTGACGCCGTGTGCAGGTACTAGGTGGCTTCTTACTATTAGACGGCCTCAACGAGCCCTCGCCACTAAAACGGGATCTTCAACGTCCTTACATTTTGCGTGAACGGCGTGTTTTTTTCCGTGAAGACGGTGTCCGTCTTCGTAGGCAGGGAGGATGCTCGGGCGGTGCGGGCCGTGGTTAGCAGAGCGCGGGCAGATGTGTGTATGAATGTTAGAGAATGCAAGAGGCCTCAACGCGCCTTCGCGATTGTTATCTGGAATGTTTCCTTCAGATCTCGACGTTGAACGTACGTTGAGCCTCGGCGGGCCGATTTCTGCCGCGTGAACGTTTAATGCGGACGGACGAAAATTTCACGTACAGCTTGTGTGCAGCAGCTACGCGGATTTCTCTCGCAAGACCACACTACACTATGCAGCGGTCTCCCGGGGCTACCGAAGACGTCCGACAACATATCGCTATCATGCTACTGCTCCGACTCTGGATCTGTGCTCATGACATGGGCGCTGTGATACCGAAATAGGTCTTGATATAGCGCAGGCTGTGGAGTGGCGCGCATCCCTTACTTTCACGAAACACTGCAACCTGGACCGTGGACGTAGCGTGTCATAGGAAGTAGCAATGTCGAAGGAGATCTCGTCCCTCGGGCCTGTCGACCCAGCATCGGTCAAGCACGACGAGGAGGAAGGTTCGGCGCCGTGGATCGTGCGGAAGCTCGTTGGCGTGAGTCGCATCGGTATGCTTCAAGTGGGGTGCTGCTGACATGGACGCGGCTAGTCGATGACCGGGCGCATCGTGATGTCGAGCTATGAGTCGCTGCGCGCCGCGGGAACCTCTGTCGTATGCCTTTCGCCGGTGAGCACTTCGTGTAGAGACATTGTTCAGTCGTTACCAGACACTCATCCTGCGCTAGTGGGGCGACTCGTCGCCGCTGCTGCTCCCATGCGTTCGCTTTCGCGATCTGGCAGTGCATACGGTCATTGTCGCCACAGTAAGTCCGCCCATGTTTCCTTAGCTCCCGCCGATTTACGCGCAAATAATAGGGCGGGATGGCTGTGGTCGCAGCCCCCGTCTTCGGTGGCGTCTCCGCCGAGGTCATCTCAGTGCTTGGGGACTCCATCTTCGTGGAGCTGGGGCTCCATGCAGGGTTCTCGCTGACCGCCAGCGTTGCAAACGACCTCGTTATCGATAAACCGATCAAGGCAATAATACCGATCCACTCAAAGCGCCTCGAGACGACCGCCGTGAAGGTGCTGCAGATTACGCTGAAGTACAAGATCACTGTAACGGACGCGGCGCTCGGGTTCTATCGCAGCAGTGTGCATAAGTACGTCTCTCGCTCGAACTCAATAAGTTTTGCGAAAGGCTTATAGTCGCCCAGAGACAACTCGCTCTTCGCGACCGTAAAGGATTACCTGGCCATAGAGAAAGGATGGTTTTCGCCGTACCTCTTCGCCAGCGGGCGGAGGCCGATTATCCCGCGGACGATGAAGCCTGATGTTGTGTTCTGCCACGGTCCTTTCCTCGAGGGTAAGTAATATCTATTGACCCAGGCGGCGTGATCCTGACGCTCTGGCAGGGGACTATAGAGTCGGGCAAACCCTTCTGTCCGAGTCGGCGCTGGTGATCGCGCTTTGCGCCCCGCCATCGCCTGACCCCCCGGCGACGCCGGAGGAGCACCACCTCTCGCTCCCGAAACTTCCACAAATGCCGTCCCTCAAAAACCTGATGCGCTCGCGGTCACCTTCGCCGTCCGAGCCCGAACACACCCTCGCAACGGTGCCGGCGCCCCCCACGCCGCGGCGGATGGTCATCCTGGTTGTCGGCTTGAAGCCGCACCGCACGCTGTGGACGACGTCCGCGCGGCCGTCGGAGAGCGTGATCAATTACATCCTGCTTAACGGGTGCCCCGCGATCGTGGTCCCCGTCAAGACGGGCGCGCCGCTCGTCGCGTGGGACGCGCTCACGCTCGAGGAGCTGTGGAAAGTCGAGCTGCCCGCGGACGAACCTGAGGCGGAGAGCACGAACGCGGCGCAGGGCAAGTTCGGCGGGATCGTGAACGTCTTCTTTGAGTACCTCGACTTGTGCGTCGACTGGGAGCGCGTTATAGTGTCGGGGGACCCGGAGAAGCCCACCGAAATGGACGGGCGGAAGGCGCTGAAGTCGGCGCTTGGGCTGCTCGTTGCGGCGGCGGTTCGCAGTGGGAGCAGCAAGGAGGTGAAGAAGGAGGTGGACAAGGAGAGGAGTGGGATCGCGATGTGGCGGATCCCGTAATCACCGTTTACCGGCACTCCGCGTGCAGTCTACTCATCTTAGCTCACTTTTCTCCGTCCTCCTGGTCATGTATGTGTGTAGAGAGAGTTATGTAGACAGCAACCCACAGGCAATTTCTAGCCATCACATAGATGACGCGGGGAATGCAGCGCGAATGGAGTCGGACTACAATGCCCGCGAACCAAGCTCTTGCGCGGTAAAGTAGAAAAGTAGAACGATGTAAGGCAAATGTAAGGTCATTTGACCGTGACTCGTTTCGGTCCCTGTCATCGTCCGGAGTGGCGGTGTAGGTGAATCATACTTAGTCCACGCATATGTAGATCGAAAGCTACCCATTCACCGTCCGTCTACCAGTCTGTCTCTCCTGAAATGCCCCGCAACGCCGACGACTATACTTTCTTCTGGTCCACTAATCATGTCAAGTGGGTATCATCGGAATCTAAGTTGATCTGCTCCTTACCTTCGAAAAGCGGCTGGGCATCTCAGTGGTATCCCGCGCCATTTACAGCAACACTAAACATGAATGGTGTCGACGAAGAAATACGATTTCTCTCAGCAGAGCACTGGATGATGCTTGTTCGTTCTATAAATAAACACACAGGCCAAACTGAGATGTCCCACAGCAAAAGGCGCTCTTGTTCTCCGACTTGGACGTCGCGCGCGAGGTGCTCTCGATCGAGGGGACGGCGAAGCAGGATTTAGCACGCGCGAAGGCGCTCGGACGCAAGGTGCAGAACTTCCAGGACGATGTGTGGGTCGCGCACCGCGAGCGGATCGTCATGGAGGGGACGGTGCACAAGTTCCGGCAGAACGCAGAGCTCCGAGCGAAGCTGTTCGCGACGGGGGAGACGATGATCGTGGAGGCGAGCCCGTACGACCGCATCTGGGGGATAGGGTTCAGCGAGGCGAAGGCGATTTCGCGGGATGGAGACAAGTGGGGGTTGAATCTGCTGGGGAAGGCACTCGTGGAGGCGCGGCGGATACTGAGGGAGGAGGAGAGGGGGACGCCGGAGACAGTGGTCGATTAGTATGCGTTGTATAATCGCACATCTAGTGACCGAATGTGGTTATACATGACCTTTGTCGACTTGGTTTGTTGTATCTCGGATCTTGTGATCATGATTCAGAGGAATCTGCCTTTTGAGCCGGGCTAGGCGCTAAACACCGGCGCAGATCCTTTGGCCGACTTTCCCTTGCTTCTTCATCGGAGAGCCCGATGCTGACAATTATAGCGCAGAAAACGAGTCCTCAAAGCAGACTTGAGGTACCAGGGCTGTGAACGCACGTTAACTCAGATGACCGGATAGTGCCAACGTATAGACGAGCACATATCGCATCTTGTAATAATTCAGACATTGGTTGCACTTGCAATCAAGTAGGCAAACGGGCCTCCTAGACCATAGACGGATGATTGCATGACGCAGTATGCAACGACTCTGTGGAGATGCTGGAACTTTTTAACTGTCCAAACGCAATTCGATCGCAAATCGATCCACTCACAATTGTCGTCTAACTGAACCTACAATCGAGACCGCCGGTAAGGGAATGTCAAAGCTCGGCGACGAAGGTAAGTCTGTTTTTCGGCTTCGGTAGGCAGCCGACGTCGATCTGGCAAGCCTGGATACGAACAAGCCTGCGGGCAGAAACTTCATCTGACATGTTGTTGAGCTAGATTGTAAAAAGTCTCGAGAAAGAGGGCAATGAATGCGCGTAGCTGAGATCAGTGTCACCGAGGGGAGCTGAATCAAGCATTTGCACGCTTTTTGTGGAGTGCGCTCAAACGACAGATGATCCACGCAGCGGTCGTTTGAGATTGGTTTTGCCTCCGACCACAGATTTTGTTCCCATGGCTCATAAAACGCGAGATTTGACCAGGAGGCACCGAATACTCGTATAACAAGTGTCAGGGTTTTTTCTTTGGCTACGACAGAAACAGCCAAGATTTCAACTTCGTTGCTCCAATTTTTATCGCTGATAGACGGGAAAACGGTCGGAGGAGGATATCTGTGCCACTTTGATATGAGGGCATACCACCATGAACTTTTGAGCGGAACGAGGTGAAGGTAATCCGAGAGCAACTTCACATTGATTGCGGCGTCGTGGCAGCTCGTGGCAGGTGTGAAACGCTGTGTGTCACGTGTCACACCTCTTTGCTCTGACCACGATATGCTTTTTCTGCACCTCTGACTCTGAGCACTGAAAGCGTCGTGAGCTCCACAGACACTGTGTCCATTTCTATGAAGGTGCCAGCTCGACCAGCGAAGGCTCGCGGTAGAGTACTGTACCAGGGCCTCTCCACCAGACCTCATTTGGCCTGAAAACTGTCGCAAAGAGTTGAGGACTGCATCTCGGTATATCCACCATCTTTTCTTCCTCTCAAGTTCGCACACTCTGCGTCGAATCTCACTGCCATTTTCCTTCGTATTTTATTCGAATTCCTAGCGAAGTTTGTCCGTGTTTGAAAGCTGTTGCTTTATGCCCACCTCCAGCAAACGGCCAGCGTCGCGCTCTCCAGAGGGCGAACGGCGGTCGAAGCGCCAGCTTACGTCCTCGCCGCCGGAAGAGGGCGAGGTCGACGATGAGCCGCACCACCCAACCACCTCTTTACCCGCTAATCCGTCCGGAGGTGGACTAGTTCTCAAGAACAAAATCCCCTTTCCCTTCAAAAAACGGGACGCACCACCAGCCCCAGTCGCTCACAACGTCTTCGAAACCCAGGCATCTTCTGTTGCAGTGGTATATGACAGGCCGAAAGACGGTGACCGCCGCAGGGAGCCCGAATCGAAGCGGAAGCCGCCGCGACCCACGGGTGATCACTGGGAGACAAATTCTGCATCGAATAGACCTCAGTCGTCGTCTCGTAATCCCCGGGATAGGCGCTCACCATCCCCGCCACACCGTTCTCGCTCCCCTCACTCAACGTACTCCGAGGGCACGCGATATCCTTCCCCTCGATGGTCTTCATACGACCAGAGACCATATCGTCGCCTCGAGGACGATACCTACCTGGACAATGAGCGAAGCTACCGTCCTCGGGCAGACGCGCGCGAAAATTCGCGTGGGTGGACACGGCGGGACGACCATTATGATGGACATGCTGGTCGGCACGAGTACAGGTCGCCGACGCGCAACTACAGCCGCCAGCAATACAGGCCTGTGTCGCCGGAACGCGATTCTTATAGACCAGTCTCCCCGCGACCTTCAACCCACACTGCCTCGCCTCGTGCCCCACTCTCTCCACCCCGAACACGCGTCCATACTCCACCGCCGCCTCCCCCACCTGCTTCTTCACCACCCCCTCCGCCGCCCCCCGATGTCCGACTGATCTCCAGAGACGTTAGAGACGCGCCATTGCCCCCACCCCCACCATCCCTACCGCCCCGCCCGCCCGCGCCCCTTGCTATACATTCACCCACGCCAATGGTCCCCGTGGTCCAACCACCGCCGCCACCAGAGGTGCGCAAGGAGACTGCCCGCGTCATGCGTAGGCCCCCTGTGGCGCGTCGATCGCAGATCGAGGAGGAGCAGGCGTACGGACGCGTGTTCAAGGGGTGTGGGTACCAATCCGAGTATCAGGTCACGACAAAGCTCGGCGAGGGTACTTTCGGGTGCGTCCACTGTTTTTTTTCTTGTTGCACATCCACTCATAGTCAATTACAGCGAAGTTCATAAGGCGCGACATGCATCGACGGGGCGACAGGTGGCCCTGAAGCGCATCTTGATGCACAACGAAAAGGAGGGCATGCCCGTGACGGCGCTGCGCGAGATTAAGATCCTCAAGGCGCTCAACCACCCGTGCATCGTTAACATCCTCGACATGTTCGTCGTGCGCAGCACCGCGACTGACCCGTTATCCGTGTACATGGTCTTCCCCTACATGGACCACGATCTGGCAGGCCTGCTTGAGAACGAACGTGTGAAGCTTCAGCCGAGCCACATAAAGCTGTACATGAAGCAACTGCTTGAAGGCACGGAGTATATGCACCGCGTGCGTTCATTCCGTTGCATCTGAGTTTGAATTTTATGCCTCCTAGAACCACATCCTGCATCGCGACATGAAGGCCGCGAACCTGCTCATCAGCAATACGGGCAAGCTTCTAATCGCGGACTTCGGCCTTGCGCGCGCGTTCGATTCCGGCGACCGGACCGGGCGCGAGCGCAAGTATACGAATTGCGTGGTGACGCGGTGGTATCGTCCGCCAGAGCTTCTGCTCGGCGCGCGGCAGTACGGTGGGGAGGTGGACCTGTGGGGCATTGGTTGCGTGTTGGGCGAGATGTTCATGCGGCGACCGATCCTGCCGGGAACGTCGGACCTGGACCAGCTGGAGAAGATCTGGGTGCTGTGCGGGTCGCCGAACCAGCATAGCTGGCCGAACTTTGACTCTTTGCCCGGGTGTGAGGGCGTCAAGCGCTTCACCACCTACCCGCGCAAGCTGCGGGCGAGCTTCGAACAGTGCGTTGGCGGACTCTCCCTCATTTTCTCTTGGTGCTCAAATAAAACCAATCATAGCATAGGGAAGGATACGTGCGATCTTATGGACCGGCTCTTGACGTGCAACCCGCGTGAGCGCATCACCGCCTCCCAGGCGCTCGACCACGAATACTTCTGGACTGACCCCCTGCCCGCGGACCCAAAGACGTCAGTGTCGTACTCTCTTATCTATTTGAGGCGCGTGTGCTGATAAGTATGTCAGCCTCCCGGTCTACGAAGCCTCGCATGAGTTCGATAAGCGTGGGCACCGCCAGCAGCAGCAACAGCAACAGCATCAGCAACAACAACAGCACATGCGTCAACAGGCAATGCAACAGAACGGGCCCATGCCGGGTATGGATCCACAGAGACAGTACCGCCCCCCACCTCCGGGTGCCATTCCGCCGCAACACCCGGACGCGGGCGCCAACAACTGGCCTCGGCGGGGGACTGGACCGGGGACGTTGGCACAGAATTGGCCGCAAGGCCCACCAGGGCATGGCCCACCAGGGCATGGGCCGCCGGGGTATGGGCCGCCCGGGCATGGAGCACCAGGGCGGCGGGACGAGAGGCGAAACGGGGGGTTCCACCCCAGGCGAGACGGGGGGGTCGATGCCAGACGTGACGGTGGTTTAGAACCACGGCGGGGCGGCGACATGCGCGATCCAAGAGGAGAGGGCGGCCACATGCCCTACGACCCGTCGCGTGGCGGGCCCGGAGGGTTTGACCCACGGCGAGAAGGCGGGCGGGACGTACCGTACGACCCTGCGCGGAACCCCAATGTTGGGTGGATGCCGCCACGGGGCCCGTACGACTCAGGTCGTCCACATCACCGTCGCCAGTACGACCAACAGAAGGGACCGCACGATAGCTCGCGGCATATCCCGTACGACCCAGCACGAAACGACGGGCCACCGCAACGCATGGGGACCGCGCTTCCTCCTGGATTACCGGCACGTCCGCTCGCGCCGCAGGGAACCTCGGCTGCGCCTAGACCGCCGCGTGGGGGTGGCGGGCCCGGGGGCGCAGAGGCGCTCAATTATGGGTAGGAAGGAGCGTGTCGGTCGTTGGATGGGGTTGGGTGTTCTGGTCGATTGGGTGGAGTACGATAAAGCACGCACACATTCACCTAGATGGGCTAGGTATTGTAGATATTGTATCTTAATCGTCATATACATACGCTATAAGCATAGTGTTCGATAATATCGCTTTTGTGTAGCACAAGCTGGAACGAAACTATTCGCTGTGGCGGTGCCGAGTCCAAAAAAGAACCCCCGTGCTTGCGCACTTCACTACTTTGCGGCCACAACATTCCCTTTTCCAGGCTAAAGCCTGCATTCCTCCCTCTGGACGGCACCATCAAGAAAGTGTGTAGTATAGTAAAGCTGACAGCCAGTATCCCTTCACTAAGTACCTATTTGGCAAGGTCAGATTATCGAGGCGACAAACTCCTACATCCCCGACCGAGACCTGGGGCATGACAATGTCAACTCTCAGTCGTTGGAAATCTAGGACTGCATATGGGCCCTCGACAAGCTGTCCGCCGCACCTTGCTCAACTCGTTCGCCGGCTATTTCAGGTCTCACCGGCGAGCACCATTGTCTCGGCGTGCACTCGCCAGTGGCCACTATGGTATAGCCTCGAAACGCTCCTGGCGCCAAACCGGTCGGCGGTCAGCCTTCCCGTTGCCTTTCTCGCCATCGTGCTGCACCAGGTCTTCCACGCCCGCCCGTTCGGTTCGCTTCGCCCCTATACGATGACTGCAACTTCCTATGACTCCTTAGCGCCTCCCCGAGCTGTTATACTTTGACTTGTACGACCGCGGACTGGCTTGCAACGCTCCCCGCTGCTACAAATTTAAGATTCTCGCGCCTAGAGGTTTGGCCGGCCCCATTCAATCTGTCGAAGCTGTGTATGCCAGTGTTGAAGCTCCGGAGTCCGGAAAGACTTGAGAAGTTTGCTGTCGTGGAGCTCGCCGAGTTTTCTTCCCTTGGCTGGGATTAGAGCCCTTCCGCTCCGAGACCCGTATCTGTAGCCTGATGTCCGAAAAATCCAACCACCGCTTGAACACGCCTTGTCAACAGGAGGTCTCCTCAAGGGCTCATCTCCTTGTAAGGTTGGTCCGGCGCTTGGCCCTTCGTCTCCGAGGGATCATTGTACCGGTGTTCGTTCAAGATGACATCACCACCACTGGAGCCCGCTGGCAAAATCCAAGCTACCCCAGGCTACCCCTTCAGACACCGGTCTCAAACCGCGTCGCGGCGTGAGTTACTAGCGTAACGCGAAATGTCATCCGCGGCCGTCGGTTGGGTGACCCGCGCTAGCGACGTTGCTGTCTTGGAACTTGGAAGGTGCAGGGAGGCGCTCAACATCAACCTCAGCCTGGCCGCACTTTTAGAGCTTTCAACAAGCAACTTAATAAAAGCCTCAAGTCATAAAAAGCACAAGTTGAACGAGTTGAAGTCTTGAACCAACATGGCTCTGAGTCGTGCCTCGCGTGGTTGTACTGTAACAACTGCGTAGATGGAGTTGCACTCTCCCTATCGGTAGCAACTGGATGATATATCTGAACTCCTCCCGCAAATTGACACCAATCAAGTCTCATGGTGTCACAAAATATCCGCACCACCAAAAGCTTTGACTTCCCACGGTTGAATTATGGTGTATCACGTGATATGTGAACTTTCCTTGTGGGCGTAGTATTTTGAGTCTCTTACTGCTGTTGAGAGTTGCGTGAGTAAGCTTTTCGAGTATTTCTAGGCCCAGCATCGGGTATGCTGTTCAAGTTGGCACTTTAATCGGTAATATTTTTTCTGTTTGGATTTTGATTTACACACACACATCCGATTGATTTCACACACACACACAGGTTATTTTCGACACACACTCGTCGGATTAGTTTCGACACACACACTCGTCGAATTAATTTCGACACACACTCGTCGATTTATTTTTGAAACACTCTATTCTCGACATTATATTCAAGTGTCCCTCTTCGGCGCTTCTGATGGCCGCCGCTACCGCCCCCGGCGCCATCGTCGGCGGGGGCCTCGGCGCTGCTGTCGGGGCCCTGGTCGTCGGGACACGTGTGCTTATCTTATCAGGCGTGCGCGTGATGGGCGAGAAGGCACGCTGCGCCCTGCCTGCACAACCTTCGGCCCGACCACCTGGCCCTCTTCCTCGCCGCCGGCGCAGACGCGGACGCCGCCCCCCTTCACCCCCGCAGCCCGCGCCGCCACCGACCGAGAGGCCGCACAGTTCGTCGTCACGCTCGCGGCGCTCGGGATCAAGCATGCCCAACGGCTCGCTGCAGTGGGTTGACGGGCGGCATGGCTGGTACTTACTACTCACGGACCCCGCGGCCTCGACCTTCCACCGCACGCCGCCCCGCCCGGCAACTGTCCCTCTTCCCCTCAAGTGCACGCTCTCGCTCGAGGCCCTAATCGCTGCCGGCCTCGCACACACAGCGTCGATACGCTCGATGCTCTCTTCCCTGGACCCCACTGTCCGAGGCGCCGTTGTCACGCGTGTCTAACGTGATGCTGCCCCCCGCCCCTGCGCTACGCTACTAGCTGCGCAACCGCCCACCCCCTTCGCCGTGGGGGGGTGTAGTTGTGTGAGCTGCGGTGGACATGCGCCGAGCGGCGGCAATGGTTTCGCGCAGTGCATCGAGCAAGCACAACTCTGACGCCGCCGCGCCACGACCTGGAGCCGCGCGTGCACATCGACCCGCGGATGCGCGGGCGGCTCTGCGCGCGCGGCACAAGGATGCGCGTCGGCGGCGTCGCGAGTTGGGGGCGGCGGCAGCGGCGGCGGCGTGGACAGAGCGGGGCGGGCGGGCGAGCGGATGTGCAAGTACGGAGACTAGCGGTAGGAGTGTGTCGGGGCCCGCAGCGAGACGGCGGGGAGATTCCGGTGCTGAGGATGGAAGCGCGGCGGAGGGCGGGACTATGTCGACAGTGGCAGGTGGCGGCGCACGAGGGTATGTGGACGGTAGGGCTGTGCACGAGTAAGCTCTCAGTAACGAAGCTGGAGCGGGCGTAGACATCCTAGTCAACGCCGAGTGCAGCAGCAGCGGGTTGTCCGATGAGCGCCACGCGCAGAGGATGGATGGACGGGGTGCGTTGGGGCAGGCACAACACGAGCGGGGGCGGGCGGGACGGAGATGCGGATCGCGTAGGCGTAGAGCAATCACGGCGGCGGGGGGGCAGGCGGGAGGGAGAGGATCGCGCGGGAGGCGGGCTTAAAAGCTTGACGACGGACGTGTAATGCGTGATTTTGAGCGGCGCGTAAGCGGCCGCAGAGGAGAGCCGGACCGAGGGCTGTGGGCGTAACAGCACAACAAGGCCAAGCACGTGCACGTGCCCATCGCGCTCGATACACGGCGACCACGGCCCCGACAGCAGCGCCGAGGCCCCCCGCCCGCGACGGCGCCGAGGGGCGGCAGGGGCGGCCGTCAAAAGCGCAAAGAGGAAAATTCGTAAATAATGTCGGACTTGTGTGTATACATAGTCGAAAAGAGCCTGAGTGTTCTAAAAATAAATCGACGAGTGTGTGTCGAAATTAATTCGACGAGTGTGTGTGTCAAAACTAATTCGACGAGTGTGTGTCGAAAATAGTTCGACGAGTGTGTGTCGAAAATAACCTGTGTGTGTGTGTGTGAAATCAATCGGATGTGTGTGTGTAAATCAAAATCCAAACAAAAAAAATATTATTGATTAAAGTGCCAACTTGAACAGCATAATCGGGAGCAGATTATATTTTCAAAGTCGAGGCAAGCATTTACGTTCAATACGTTTGCAAATACTTACAGGCTAATCAAAAAAGCTTTAAGAAGTTGAACTATGTTTAGGAGAGAGACTAACAAACGGTAGTATTTACCTTGATCAACTTAACAGTAGATCTTTACCTTCCATGAAACCTCCAGCAGCACTTGGTCTGCGTGGAGCTTCGCAACTTATTCAACTTGACGCTAAAGCTGCGTCGCCCAAATCAAACCAGTGAATTCGGGAGCTTCGTCACGACGGTGGATGGATATCAGTCAAACTCGTTAACATACACTCTGAGGCGCTCGGCTGCGGGAGGGCTTTCCATATAAGCCGCTATCGCATCGCTGCACGGGAGCCCGAGTATCGCAATTGCCTCCGCCTGCCGTTCGCCCAACGACTTCTGCCTCAGGAAGTGGGACTGCGGTCTCAGATGCTAGCGAGGTATGTAGCCTATAAGTATGTCGCTCTGAGTAATATCTGGACGACTATACCGGTGCTCAATACCAGGCCCGTGGATAGGAATGCGCAGCCAGAACACGACAAGACCTTGGTTAGATATGCGCCGGGTGATTTGTATCTCCTGGCAAGCGTGCATAAGACCACAAAAGCATCTCGAACGCCATGCTACCTGTATGTAGCCTCCTTTACCTTGCATTTGGTTTTCTTGGTCGCTTCTTTCCTGTGGATCCGAAACCCTAGTCCGATTTGAGCTTGAACCATCGCCGCTGAGATGGGCTGTGAGATAAATGCGCACAGATCAGACGTGGGCGTGTAGGAGTGCTATTATCTGGAAGTAACCTCCGTTGACGCGCAGTCACTGATGATCGATGAACAGCTTCATGGTCGGCTTATTTCTTATCCAACGGCCCAACGAGCGCGTATTGAGATACAAGAGTAGTGATGTAGGACCTGCGGGCAAGGCTGTCCCTCAAATATTTGTTTAGGGGATCCGCCGTCGAGGGAGCTCTAGCGAGCGAAGGCACGCGTCCGAATGGTGTGCGCCGAAGGAGAGCTGAACCCAGAATATCTGTGGTCGCACTCCTTCGTACTCCGTCAGAATATCTGTACGGAGCGCGTTTCCCTGTACACACACTAGGTTAGTACTCAAGGACTAACACTTACCTTACTTGAGCAAGCCTGGTCGCGATTAAGGCTGTTAAGAGAGCCTTGAAGCACGGCGTAGGCGTGGTACAAGATAAAGTAGTAGAAGTGTGTTCACGTGCTACTAAGTCACATGTTGTACAGATAGGCGCGCGAGTAGGCGCGCGCCGGAATAAAAGAGATATGTCCGACGATTAAAATATTACAACCCCCGGTTGAACGGTGGGTGTGCCTAGTAGGCGTACAGCGGCCCGTTACAAAGCCCCCCAATCTTCGGACATGTCGTGTATACGCCCCATCCTTTCAAAAGTCCACCTTAAACAGCGCGGGCAAGTCCACGCCGATGTCCTTGATCCGCCTCTTATTCCACGAGGCGGTATCGAATGCCCGGTGATACGACTGGTAGCGGACCAGCCGTGTAATCACGCTTTTTAGCGACTTCTAGCATACGGCTAGAGGACTCCCGTCCGGTGATATACAATTAGAACCAGAGCTGAGCTCCGCGCTGCTGGTTGCGTATTAATGATGCTAGAGGATTCCTATTCTGAGGATCTGTACTTTGACTCGGTTCGCTACCAAATGGGAGCCAGACAAAGACAGTCCTAGAAGAGTAGCGAGCTCCGACAGATAGAGTCAGATCCTAGTGATAGGACGTGGCTTGCCCTGCAGGCTAGATACCATACCCCGGAGATATATACCCAAAAGCTCAGACACCCTTTGTGTGGATCAGGCATTACCAGGAGACATAGCAGATAGCGAGGTAGCGAAGTCATGTTCGAAGTAGCGAAGTGACCTAGTACCACAATGACGGACATTGGACCAGTTCGCTACACGAAGTACTGTGTTAGCGAACCCTCTGTACCCAGTAGACCAAGTGTCCGGCCTCACCCGGACCATCATGGGATCATGTCGATGTACCGAGAAGTGCGCAAGCACTTTCGCGGGATCTGCACAGTCCAAAAGGGGAATTGATTGTCGATCGCGATTTTCAATATCCTTTCTGGGACTGTGCCGGGCGAACATGTGGGTTCGAAACCAAGCCGGAGGGAGACGTAGAGCTCTGACAGAGCTGTGGGACGTAATCCTAGCGGATTACCGACCAAGCCGGCCTAGTGCGTAGGCCCGGCAGGAGGAAGACGTGTTCGCGAACCCGCGGCATGTCCGCGATATATCCAATATGGCTCGGCTGGTCATTCGCGCTGACTGGCAAGATGCCGAGCCTCACCAAGGACACTATACAGAGGACGCGTGGCCGTTATATTCCGTTCCGAATCCGTTTCATTACTCATTTTCCTTTGTCCTGTTTACTCATATCAGTCTGTCATGTATTTAGCGAAAACCTATAAAATAGCACGTAGAGCACGCATTGCAGTAGTTCATCCTCGCCCCAGGAAATAGCCCATCAGCTAGTTCTGTCCTAAAGGCTTTGGTGTCCTCTGTATCTGCGGAGATTTGTGTACCAAAAACATATCTTTGTCTTGATTCATTAACAATTTCGCGAACTTGAGATTTATCAGTTATAGCTAACTGCTGATTCCTGAGCTTGCAAGGCTTCTGGTGGTACACGCTATTGTCTCGTGGAGGGTCACGGCAGCAGTTCCAGATAAGCACACCTCGTCTCGTGGAGGGTCACGGCGAGCATTCGATAAAGTCCTCAGTTAAGTTGCTAGAGGCAGGCGGCCGTTACTATTGGAACCTGTGCGCGTTTAGCAGCCTGGTCATATTTCGGTTAGTTGGGCTATTGGAACCTGTACGCGTTTAGCAGTCTGGTCGTAGTCGTTGTTCCCTTGCCTGGCCTGGTCAAGCGCCCGTCAGGAAGCCGTTCACGTCCGTGTTAAAGTCGTTGAGACTTGAGCCGGGGAGACTTTCACAAAAAACAAACATCCTTACACCCGAAACCCCTTGTCTGTGTTTTCGTGTGTTCGCGATTGTTCTTCGGTTGGTAGCTACCTGAAGCTATTGTAATCTCGAACTTAGTTCTACCAAACTTGTCGAGTCGATACTTTGTCCCACTTCAATAAAAGAGAGAATTCATCTTATCTGTATACTTCAGAAGGATCCGAACTCAATCTTAGCACTTTGTACTGGTTGTAGTGAGTTGAGTGTGTGTGTGTGGGTTTTGTGTTAGAGTCCGCTCTTCGCGAAGTCACCATTCTGCAGCCCTTACTCAGGTGCACCGTTTCATCTGGAGCCCACCGCGAGGGTCCAATTTGAATTTTCACTTGTGGAAAAGCCTCGACCTTGATAGGTTGAAATAGTTCTTCGGAACAGACCGATATCTAAAAGTAGTTTCCTTTTTGGAAAACACTTCGTGGGCACTTTTATAAAAAGCATAAAACCCATATTTTCCGTTATCACACTGGCTTGGAGGATTCCTTCAAGTACATCAGGAGATAGCAAGGGGAAAAAGCGTCAGCAGTCAGTCAAATCGACCGCAAGCGCCTCTTCTCAGAC